>CM024675.1:2352220-2808488 GCA_014182725.1 Eucalyptus brandiana
AGGTATCGAGTTTAGTAATATCAACACAAATGGTTTGCATATGTGAAGGAGAAAAGAGGATTCTAGACAAGGATGGAAGACATTAGGAGAGCATGGAATTTTTGAATTCAAATATTTTTGAGACATTTTATTTGCACTCTGATCAATTTCTCATGCCTAATCCAAGCCAAACCTCAAACTCTGCACAAGGGAGAATTTTAAGGTGTTGAGATAGTAATTCACATCTTCATCTCACAATGAACAGAATCTATACAAAGTGAAATGTGAGTATTTCAGACAAGATGGGACTGTATTCATCATCTACTAAAAATTTAACAAGTCACCTTTTAAGAGTAAGTTTATAATTCGTCAAAGGTCATTTAAATTAAGTGTTGAAAATTAAATCATTAGACCCTTATTGAGATTAAGAAGGTTAGTAACACTAGCTCAAGCGATAAAAAATGTCCAAAATCCACTTCAATATCTTAACAAGCTGTTATCAAGTACACTATTGCATTGTTGTCGACCCTTAAAGCTACAACCTCTAGTCTAAACACTTCCCATCGGACAATGACAATCTTTTTATCTTCAAATGGTCGTCGGTTCTTTCGCAGCTCCATCTACTCCACCCGTCAAATCCACCAGCCGGGAAGAGACTGAGTTATTTCGGGCGGCGTGTTCATGTTTATCACAACCGCCGAAAAGATAAAGAGCAAGCAGAAGAGCACCTCGACTGGTTAACTCCAAAACAAAGGCAGAGACCCCCGCAAACGGCAGCGCAATGGCCTGTTCTGCCACAGTTCATCCGCAAGTAAACGGGTCCGATGCGATGTCGCACGTGATATTTTGTACCCTGAAAAGTTAGGACAGATTGCCCTGACCATAGTGGCGTGGCTCAAGTGGACGCTCCACGTTGGACTCTTGCAGTCCTACATAAAAGCTTTCGCAGGAGGAGCAAAACCAAGCACAACGACATCCTGAGAGGAGGTTCTCTTGGAACCAACCGGACCCAATGGATGATTTGAAATCTCAATCTCATGGCCACATAGTGATGCTACCTTTCATGGCACATGGCCATCTTATCCCCTTCCTCGCCCTTGCCCACCGCATCCGCCGCCAAACCCCCTTTGCTGTCACTCTCGCCGCCACCAATCTCAACCTCCGGTACCTCCGCTCCACCACGTCCCCCGACGATGATGACTCCGGAATCCGCTTCCACGAGCTCCCATTCCGCAGCTCCGACCATGGCTTGCCACCCGACACCGAGAACACTGAGAACTTGCCACTCAGTCAGGTCGGGACACTTTTCCATGCGTCTATTTCCCTCGCTGCTCCCGTAGAGCGCCTCATCTCCAACATAACTGCCGAAGAGGGCCGGCCACCTCTTTGCGTGATCTCGGATGTGTTCTTCGGTTGGTCCGTGGACGTCGCCAGGAGGCTTGGGACGAAGAGCATCGCCTTCACCACGGGCGGCGCATATGGCACTCTGGCCTACCTCTCCGTCTGGCTTCACCTCCCGCACCGCTCAACTGATGCTGAGGAGTTCTCGGTGCCCGGATTTCCTGAACGGTGCCGGTTCCACCGCTCTCAGCTCCACCGGTTCATCCGCGAGGCGGACACTACGGACCAGTGGTCCAAGTTCTTTCAGGTTCAGCTCAAGCTCTTTCTGGCCTCGGATGGTTGGTTGTGCAACTCAGTTGAGGAAATTGAGCCTCTTGGGTTCGATCTCTTGAGGAAGCACTTGAAGCTCCCTGTTTGGGCCATTGGTCCACTAGTCCCCTCTCACATGCTCCGAAAATCATCACCAATCTCTCCTAACTCTAGATCAAAATCCCTCCAAAAGCATACGGGAAAAGCTTTTGGAGTGTCCCCAGAGAAATGCCTAGACTTCCTCAGTTCACATAGTCCAAACTCTGTTTTGTACATTTCCTTTGGTTCACAAAACACTATAAGTCCTAGCCAGATGATGCAGTTAGCCATTGGTTTGGAATCAAGTGGCAAGCCTTTCCTTTGGGTCATTAGGCCACCACTCGGTTTCGATATTAAGGGCGAGTTCCAACCCGAATGGCTGCCCCCGGGGTTCGAGGACCGAGTGACCAGGAGCAAGCAGGGCTTGCTAGTGCGAAACTGGGCACCGCAATTAGATATCCTCTCACACAGCTCGACGGGAGCGTTCCTAAGCCACTGCGGGTGGAACTCGACCATGGAGAGCCTGAGCCAGGGGATGCCCATCATGGGGTGGCCGATGGGGCGAGCAGGCCTACAACGCCAAGATGATGGTGGAGGAGATGGGGGTGTGCGTCGAGCTTACGCGTGGGGTCGAGAGCCAGATCGAAGCCGAGGAAGTGAAGCGGGTGATCGAAACGGTGATGGAAGAGGAAGGAAAAGGAGGGGAGATGCGGAAGAGGGCCACTGCAGTGATGGAACAGATGAGGCAAGCTGTGAAGGAAGGCAGTGATGATGACAAGGGGTCTAGCCTCAAGGCCATGGATGATTTCGTGAGGACCATTCTAGGTGATTCCACAAATGGTACATTTTCATTCCTTCAGGTCGATCATCGCTCGAAAAGTGTCGGCAAATTATACGACAAAAACTAGAAATTCGTTTCACTCGGCACATGTTAATCGAGTCAAATAGTTTCGTGGGTCACGGTTATGTCCTCAAAAATGGAACCGAAGGATTAGGACTTTGCCCTTTTTTTTTTCAAGCAGCACTTTTTATTCGTGTACAATCTAACTTCTATGCTTAACAGTATTGTCTTGGAAGATTCTGCCTGTATTAATTAAGAAAATATTTTGTTCGTCCAATCCTAACCTTATGTGTCTGATGATATTTATGAAGTTTTGAGGTGCGACAACTTCAAATGTCGTCCCTGTTCGGGGATTTCAGATGCAGCGTTTGTGAAGATTTTTTTTTTTTTTTTTTTTTTGTTCGGGGATTTCATATGCAGCGTTTGTGAACATAATACGGATGGGACATTAGCGGCCTGACATAATTACATAATACGGATGGGACATTAGCGGCCTGACATAATTATAGTCCGAAAATTACGTTTACTTTGGTCCAGGAAATTATATCAAATGCAAGAATTATCTCACATTTAATATCAAATGAAATTTTCCCCAAAAACCAAATCGCTAAAGATTAATTTTTCCATCATTGCCCTTACGCAGATCTGTACTCTTTAGAATCCAAATCGTTGGAAACTGCAATATATGTTCTACCATTTTAGCGAATGTGATCAAATTCTGTACCTTTTTACGATGAAGATGCTGAATTCGGATGGACAATTTCTGAAATCATAAAATACTTTGCGAATCTCGTATGCCTAGGAAGATGCAAGGCGAGTTCACATGATTGAATGATCCAAACCGGTAATTATTTGCATTCGGTGAAAGTACAATAGTGAGTCAATCACAATAATATGAATCCAAAAACTTGTGTTATCCATGCATACGAAGTCTAAAACTTTTATGTAGGTTCATTTGAGTTATAAAGCTTTGCACAGAAAATTCACATAGAGAACTATTAAATTAATGTTTGGAGTTTGAATTCGAATATTGATTTTCTAAACCGAATTTGTTGAGAAAGATTTTCCAAGTGGATTATAAATAAGATGAAAAAATTTTCTCCTTATTAGACTTTCTTTTGGATGTACAAAAGAAGTTGATCTGTCACTACAAGACAAAAGAGAAAATATAATATAAATACGATGAAGCCAAAGCCAAAAAAAATCTTCTTTCATTTTCATTTGCATGCAAGCTGGTTCCTCCTGTACATCTAAAAGAAAGTCTAATAAGGATAAAAAAATTTCATCCAATTTATAATCCACTTGAGAAATCTTTCTCAACAAATTCGGTTTAGAAAATCAATATTCGAATTCAAACTCCAAACATTAATTTAATAGCTTTCTATGTGAATTTTCTATGCAAATCTTTATAACTCAAATGAACCTACATAAAAGTTTTAGAATTCATATGCATAGATGACGCAAGATTTTGGATTCATGTTATTGTGATTGACCCACCATTGTACTTTCACCGAATGCAAATTGGATGGTTCACAATCTCAATTCCAATGTCATGGCCACCTAGTGATGCTGCCTTTATGGCCCATGGCCACCTCATCCCCTTCCTCACCCCCGCCGGCCCAATCCGCCGTCAAATCCCCCTTGCCACCACCCCACTCAACCTCCACTACCTAAGCTCCACCATGTCCCTAGACGCCAAGGACTCCGGCATCTGCCTCGACGAGCTTCCATTCTGCAGCTCCGACTGAGAGCACCGAGAACTTGCCGCCTGATCAGATGGTGACACACCGTTCCATTCGTCCATGTCTCTCGCCATTCCCGTCGAGCGCCTCCTTTCCGCATAACCGCCGAAGAGGGCTGCCCGGCTCTTTGCATAATCCCTGACGAGCTCTTTGGATGTTCCACGGACATCGCCGCTGGTCCAGCTTCATTCACGTTCAGACCAAGCTCTCTTCGGCCTCAGATGATTGGTTGTGCAATCAGTTGAGGAAATTGAGCCTCTCGGGCTTGGCCTCTTGAGGAAGTACTTGAAGCTTCCTGTTTGGGCCATTGGCCCATTAATCCTTCCTTACGTGGTTCAGATGTCATCATCAGTCCCTACAAATCCGAGACCAAAGTCAATCCAGGAGCATAGTGTCCCGAGAGAACTGCCTAGATTTCCTCATCTCCCATGGTCCAAACTCTGTTTTGTACGTTTCCTTTGGTTCTCAGAGCACTATGAGTCCAATCCAGATTATGCAATTAGCCATTGGATTGGAATCGACAGGCAAAGTCTTTCATTTGGGTCATTATGCGGCCACTCGCTTTCAATATTAAGGGCGCGTTCCTTCCAGAGTGTTTGCCGCCGGGGTTTGTGGCCCAAGTGGCTAGGAACAAACAGAGCTTGCTAGTGCGGAATTGGGCCCTGCAATTGGAGATCCTCTCGAACAGCTTGACATGGGCGTTTCTGAGCCACTGCAGGTTGGAACTCGACCATGGAGAGCCTGACCAAGGGAGTACCGATTGTAGGATGGTCGATGGCGGCCGAGCAGGCATACAATGTGAAGGTGATGGTTGAGGAGATGGGGGTGCGAGTGGAGCTAAAGTGCAGGGCCGAGAGCAGCATCGATGCCGAGGAAGTGAAGCGGATAGTCCGTTTGGTGATGGAAAAGGAGGGCAAAGGAAGGGAGACGAAGAGGGAAGCTGGGACAGAAGGTGGTGATAATTAGAAGGGGCCCAGCATGAGGGCCATGGATGAGTTTGTGGGGACCATTTCAGATGACTCCATGAACGTCGTGTCATTATATTGGAAGACGAGATAAAATATTTAGGTCACCTAACGCCGAATGATTGACTCAATTGAATAGGACATCTGTGTTTTCACACTATCTAAAAAATTCCATGAACTATTTGTAAGAAAGAAGCCAACATGACCAAGACAAGTTTGGTGATTGCATTTGACTTTTTGGACCATTGAGTGTGAAAATTTTGACCTAGCAGAGGAGTAAATATTCTGTAGACCTAATATATATACCAAATTCAATATGAAACATCATATTTGGAGAAACCGATGTAGGATCTGGAACCTACATTTTCAATAGTTTAAATTCAGACTAATACCTCATAGGTGATTCGATGGCAGGAAGTGAGTCCTGGACCTTTTAATTTGCCATAGAAGGGAAGAATTAGGATTTTGCTCTTGTTGTTGAATAAATTAGCCTTATGGTATTTTTCACGAATACTGTGTACTTTTCTTGGTTTGCTAGGCAAATAACACTATAGAACAAACACGTAGTCTAGTAGTTACTAGTCATACATAATTTATGGAACACAAAAGCAGGCAAGACAAGCAGCCGATAAGGCTCTACAGTGGGACGTCACAGGCTTTACAGTGTGCTTTTGATTCACATGATGTCCAATCTCTATAGTATATGCTTAATAGTCCTATCTTGAAAGATTCCACTATAAAATAAAGCATATATTAAACGAAAATATTGTATTATACATCTGACATATTTTTCATGTGTCCGATAATTATTCACGGAATTTATCAGTTGTGTCATGAGATTACAACGTCATAATATCTCATATCTCAAATTGAGAATGGACATAGTGTAGGCCACAATGAAACTCAACAAAAAGCGGGATCCACTTTTTTGGGGCAAAAAAACAATAACAAAAATATTTTGAGCGGAACATTTTTTCAGTGTCATGAGATTACTATGTCGTAGTTAATCATATCTCAAATAGTAAATGGTTGGATAAGAAACGCTTTAAAGATTTTAATTCTTTTAAATAGCAAATAGCAAATAGCAAATATAGTGGACGGATGTCGAACGTTATCGGTACATGGTCACTTATTATAATAGCCTAAGTCGTTAAAGAGCAACACTTTACTACTATAATCTCACTCAGAGACCGGTATGATCATGAAAGCCCGAAACATGCGAGCTCGATACATAAGGGCGAAAGAAATATAAAATACATAGGTTTGATAAGCCACTACTAACAGACGCGAGATAAAATTAGAGTAAATTATCCAAGCAAGGTGATTCATGGCACCTAAGGATATATAGAATCAAATTTATTTCATGCTCGGTGTAATGGTTATAGTCAATAATCATTTTGTATGGGAAAATTTACCCAATCAATCATGAATCAATCGTGTGGATATCAATTCAGTCTTTAATAAACTTTTTATTTTTGTCAATTTAATTCTAAAATTTTACGCAAAATTTTAATATAGTCATTTCGATCAATTTTTCACCGAAAATCACTAACATGACGGTTTAGTCATTGCCAGCTACTTTACATGGCACACTGCCAAGTCTACGATTTCCGATGAGAATTGGTCAAAAGGGTCAACTAGAATTTCTTGAAAAGTTTTAGGACTAAATCAGTCTAATTAAAAAATTCAAAGCTGAATTGACATTTATATAATAGGTTTGTAATTGATCGAATAATTCCCCCCATTTTGCTACCAAGACCTAGCCTCGTTTAGTAACCATTTTATTACTTTTTTCTATTATTTTGTTCCTTGAAACAAAAAAAGAACAAAAATCTAAGCTTTTGGGATTTTACTATATGGATTATTTAATGCCGTTTTCTTTTAGAGATAATGCTAGGTCATGAAAGCTTGACGACTCGAACCTTCTTCCCTTAAGATTCTATTGGAAACATCCTTAAGATCATCTACAATTATATTTTAATTAAAAGTTAGACGGCTCTGAACAAGTCATTTGCATTACCATTTGTCTTGTGTTTACAAAAGTCAAATAAGCTTGTGGTCTTTGGATTTTCGATGTCATTTATTTGAAAGTTTGATAAGTCTGTGCAAATAAGCAGACCAACTTTAGGATCATCTCCATCCTTAGTTGTTCCATCATCACCCATTATACCAAGCAACGTTTGCTCTTTTTTCTTGTAGCTAAAAAGCTCAAAGTTCTATGTAATTGTTAATTGTAATGCCTAAAGATTTACTATCAGTTAAACCAAAAAAAAAAAGATTTATTATCAATATTATAAGTTATCAACCAATGGGGCTTTTTGCTACCATTTCCAACCATCCACCTTTGACTAACAATCACGTTGGATTTTCTTAGGCCATCTTAGAATATCTTGATCATTTAAATCCTTATGAAAGTTCAGTTTTATTCAAACATGAATTGTTGAATATCCACTGACATTTTTATAATTAAATGAAAAGAATTGAGAATATAAATTTTTAGGGTCATACCAAACATATTTCTATTTTTTTTTCTATTCCAAGAATAAAAAATCTTTACAATTATAAAATACGTTTTTTTGCTTAAAAACTCATCTAGGAAATAGAAATAAAAAAATTATTTCTAAATAGAAATTATTCATGAGAGTAGAAATATTACCAAATGCATCATTAATCTAACAAATAATGTCAATCATATATAACTTTGAAAAAAAAAAAAAAAAAAAAAAAAATGCGACTTCCATTTATCCCACTTAGAAACAAGGTTTTTTATTTAGTTTTTACGTACGTTGTAATTGATTATGTCTACTAAGTTGTCCATAAAATCAATATATCTAATTTTTTTTTGAGTTAATAAGATTAGAGGAGAAACTCTTCCGCAGACTCGGGTCCATGGACTCAAAGCAATCATGGTCGTCGGCATGTGGGACTCAAATGTAGATCCGGATAATAAAAAGAAAAACAACTTTCTGGATTAGAGAGTCATCCACATGGCATCCAATATTGAGTGATGAAAATAATGGCAAATAAGGGCGAGCATCGAAAATCAAATCGACCGATTTTAGGCAGTTCATAGATTCATAGTTCCCAAAATTTAGAACCGATGGTTCTTCGTTAAATTCCAGGTTGCAATCGCACCGGACTGATATACTTTCTTTTTCATAATTCTTTTTTTCTTAAAGAGTAAAAATGCTTGGGTTACCTTCCACTTTGACTTTAAGAAGAAATAGAGTAATGACTACGAATTTATTTGTATATATATATATGCATCTTGTTATTATTTAACATATGTCGATATGATGCCATATGATAGATTAATGACTACAAAATCCAGTTGAAAATTAGTCAATAAGCGCGAAACCCAATCATGTATTTATCTAACAAAAAATAATAATAATGCTCTTTCTTTTACTTTTAATGTTGGAAAGCTCCTGCTTGTAGCTCTTTAACCAAGAAGATGCATATGAAAGGTTTAAACAAAAATTGATAAGCAAAAGAACAAAATGGAAGGTGAAACCATTTGAATTCATCAAAACATAATACAGGTACAATTGCTTTAGTAGATGGTGGAAGCAACATCACCAAATGCAAGTGAAAGGCAACGTGAAGTGTTTGGAGTTCAAGATGCGGGGAATAGAAGAAACCAAAAAAAAATGATAAAATAAAATAAAAAATAATACCAATTCCAGGATCAACTCAAATAAAATCAAACTAATTGCTCTAGTTCGATCTCTTTTCAAGATTGGGTGGGTCAATTCTCATTTCCACAAAGGGAAACTAACATGTTTAGTCGATTCTAAGGTAGAAACTAACATATCTTGAAACCGATCAACCCTAATGACGAAATATGAGTTGGTTAATTTACACTGCCTCCAAAATTAGGACCGAGATTTGGGATGCCAATAGTAATTTGCCTGACAAGGTGTAGGGCATGAGGTGAGAATGAGGACTATATTTCCATCCTGAGAGGGTCACGGAACGAAAAAGAATTGGCAGGCAGCTTAAAATGGGTTGTGTTTTCCTCCATGTAAAATTGATTTGAGGCATTTGATTGGCGAGTTATTTATAAGAACGCCATCCATGTGCAAACCGTGATTATATATGCGTATATTGTCGATGCTTGTAATTCACTACCAAAAGAGTTGTAGGAGTTCCTCTAATCAGGGATAGACAAAATCACGATTTCTTTTAAAATTAGTTAAAAAGACGTCTTTATTAATATATTGAGCAAAAAAAACACGAGGGTGTCCTTGCAATTCCCGCGACTAGAATCACGAAAACGAAATGCGTGACCTTAGTGGATGTACATGACCCCTAAACCTAAGCCTAGTTTCTCCAAAGTCTAATCACGATGATTACTTTGTCTTAATCTCTTCGCTACAGCTAACGAAAGAGGTCTATATAGGAATCCCTTCCGTCAAAAGACGGTTCGATCAATGTTTCAAGAATCCAAGAAACACCAAACGTAGCTGTTCTCCTTACATCAAGTCTACACGCGAGTGGAAAAATAACAAACAACGTGTGGACAAAGCAAAATAACTCCTTTCGGCAACAAGGATCAACGATGATAATTGACTCCTCTTGTGACCGCAAGTATGCATGGCCCGTGACACCACAGCGCAAGTGGTGATCTACTTAGGGACAATATATGTTCACGGGCAATCCCCAAACGATCCCTGATCGATTCTCTATATAAAGCACACGAAACATCACTCCTTCTCTCGTGGCCAAGAACTGAGCATAGCCCTCAAATTAGAGAAGATTCTCTCCTGTCATTCGAGGGCGTCCGTCAGTCACTTAGACCACCACAAGAAGATGGAGGCAACCAACAAGAAGGCGGTGATTCTCTTGGCATTGATGGTCGCGATCGCTTGCTGCGCCAATGCTCAGACCATATGCAACATGACCTATTCGGAGTTGATGGCTTGCAAGCCGGCTGCGACGCCACCGAACCCGCCACCCCCACGAGCGCATGCTGCACGGGGCTCTCGCACGCCAACTTGAAGTGCTTCTGCCAGTACAAGAACTCGCCGATCCTGCCCTCGGTCGGGGTCAACCCGAAGCTCGCGATGCAGCTCCCCAGCAAGTGCCAGATCCCTAATGCGCCCACATGCTGATGACATTGCACTGTGCGGTGTTGGTGGGTTGGAGAGAAAGTATTGGCCCTATGCTTGACAATAATGCAAATCGTGTACTATGCTTTTTCATTGAGTGTTTATTTCCTGTGTGCTTTGTATAATTAATACACCCTTTTGTGAGCTGTTGCTCACTCAATTGATACCAGCTTATAATAATCCAAATGATATTAATAGTAGTCGAGCGCATATGACTCTCTCTCTCTCTCTCTCTCTCTCTCTCTCTCTCTCTCTCTCTCTCTCTCTCTCTTCATCGGCGAAAATTAAAGCTGATGATAGGATGTCAAATGTCATATACGCTTAGTGTTGTTGTCCAATCGAACTTTGGAGCTCCGACATTGTCCCACTATTTGGCAAATTATCTGGTTAAATAAAATATTACCCAATAAAATGAATTAAACGTAAACTAACACTTCTCCAATCAAAACTCAAACGAAGTTGAATGATTTGTTATAATTCAATTCAAAAGAGATTGATTGATTTGACACGAGTCCAACTTTATGAGAAATTGGATATCCACCATAGATGCTCTCATCACCTCAATAAACAGGTCATGACAAGGGCATCATCTTCATTAGATGGGAAAACATCGTTAGAATAGCTAGTGAAATTTCTCTGGAGTCCAAGATACGACTCTCCAAAAATTCCTAATAACAACGAAGGAAATTCTAACAATCTTACTTCATCAAATCTCATCAGTCGAGTTCTATCGGAGTAAGACTCGAAATCCCAAAGAAATCAAAGCTTGGATTCTGAGCATATGATTTGAGATCAACTGCATATATACTTGGACTAATTCTCGTTTCATTTGTATAGGTCAACTTGAGCGTTGTATCTTAATCTTCTTAATAGTATGCAATTAGAGATTTTACCTATCTTTTTCATGAAATTCGATATAATTTTCGACTATTTGAACTTCGATATTTGATTTGGTACAAACGCATGTACCCTTGAAATGATCAAATTTGGTTTGGTCATTGTCAGGCAAGTCCGTGCAGTCACTTCAACACTGAGAAGAGGACAGAAAACTAAGGCATCATGCCAGGTTGGCTATAGCCGGTAACGATAACCACTTGGGATTTGACCTTAACATCACTTTCGTTTCATACCTTTCCGTTAAATCAAAGTTACATACAACGTACGCAAGATGTAAAAGGACATCCCATAATGCGGTAGCATCTTCGCACAGTGTCTTTCAACTAGGGATATTGAGCCGACAAGTCAGTGAAATTACATACATAGGCAAGATGGAAGTGAACTTCCCACAGCGCGGTAGCATCTTGTAGTTTGATGCGGTAGAATCTCGTAGTTTGTCCAGATTCACAAGAGACTTATCTAACTACTTACATTTTTAGACAGATTTTCTTCATCAAGTGATTTTCGACAAAATGATGAGCTTCACATGGCTCTCAACTCTGCCAAGACTACTTTTACAGGTAGAAGGCAGATAACACATTCCAACACAATTGCATCGCAGAATCAACGGAAACAAGATTAGCTCACAAAATGACACGTTTGCTTGTGTGAACCACCCTCCTATATCTTTCAAAATGCAAGAATTCCTTCAGGCTGCATTATCGGCCATATGTTTCGATGACCAGTACGCAAGAAAAGGAGAAAAATGTGGCATGATTAGCACGTCAGGTGTAATGACATTCCAGTATCAATGGAGACTGAAAACCAACAGAGTGACTAACTAATGAAGCTCACGGACGCTTTGGTTGGTGACGAGTACCAGCGTGGAAGCCTTCGGTATAAGCAGTATTCTTGAACATAATCTGCAAAACCATTAGCACAGAGAATGAGAAATACTACGCTGAAAACTGACAGAAGGAAAACACAACAATTAAGATTATCAAAGTAGGTTGCCGGGGTACAGATTATCTGCTTTACTACATCTTGACTAAGGTACATCATGTGCAGAGACGCTTACAGCGAGGTTTTTCAACTCAGAGCTCAGACGCTTTCTGAGGGTATCCGAAACCACTGCTCCCAATTGTTCTCCATGTTGCCTAACAGTGTCCTCCTGAATCTGTGGTATTTACACGCTATTAATAAAGGAAAGTTCTGATTTCTTGGTTAACATACTGACCAATGAGTAAAGGCACAACAGACTGATGACCTCTGAAAGCACTATAGCTGACGTCTTATCTAGAATTTCTTCCACAAACTGCCCTGCATCAGTGAAGGAAATGGATGGAAGCACTCCTGTTGAAGATTTATCCTTGACCTTTTCAGCCACAGCAGGCGTCTTAACAGCCTTGGCTACATCATTTTAAGATGATGATTTTAGTACATGATAAGAATGATCAAAGAGCCATGCCTAGATCAGAGAAGAATTCAACCACCATCCCAGGAAACCAAAAGGCGGCATTCCGTAGTTTGCAAAAACAAGGTTAAGCACTCTTTCCGATCAAGAAAATGTGAATGAACCAAGCATGCAAACTCAGCTAATGCACACATGCCCCCGTCTCCTCTCCATGAAAAATAATGTGAGCTTCAGGAATTTGTTGGAGCAGTGTTACTCTAGGTTGAACCAATTTCTGCCTATGTTAACATGATATGACAAGGAAACAGGAGCATATCATCCTATAGTTGAAAATACAAAGTAGCTGACAAGACCACAGAATCTGAATTGACAACATTCATAGAGCAAAAACGATTATCTATGATCCATCATTTTACACGCCCAGGGAATAATGTCCAAATTCTGGCACTATTTGCCAATCCACATGTTCCAAATCCAGAAAAAGTTAATCCAACTTCATCCAAGTCTGACCGCTTACTGCTTAGGCATGGTAAAAGGAAAGGGAAAGGAGGTGATAAAAGTCTACAGAACATGACTTTTAGATTTCCACTAAGGGAAGATCTGATGCTAACTCTACAGAACATGGCTTTTAGTTTTCTGCTAAGGGAAGATCTGATGCTAACTCTACAGAACATGGCTTTAAGTTTTCCGCTAAGGGAAGATCTGATGCTAACTCTACAGAACATGCCTTTTAGTTTTCAGCTAAGGGCAGATATAATGCTAACTCTTAAACATGCAAATCCATCTGCCAGTAGTCTGCATAATGAAAACTTTACCAGTGTTGCAGCAATGTCACCCAAGCTTTCAAATAATCAAAGAAAGCAAGAGCCCAATAGGGCCAATATCAATTCAACAGAAAGATGGATTGCAGATCATGTACAATGCTTGAAAAAAACATGAGAATTAGCTAAATATACTTTATGACAGTTGTACTTGACTGAATTTACTTCAGAAACTATGCCAGCTCTTCATTTTAAAAGGCAAAAATAAAGAAGCAAAAGCACTCAAACTATGAATAGAACAACTGATTGATGAATCCTGATCTATATAGGACAAAGTACACAATTGCCACCAGTAGGCCACATCTAGGCAATTGCGCGATAAAACTGCACATCTGCTGCAAATTATGCTCGTAACCATTTTTAGAATACATTCGCACTTTCAAATGCTTCCATAAAGACATGCACAAAATGCTACAGCTATTGAATTTGACCTCCATGAATGCAAAACCAATACAAAATACCATAATTCCACTCCTCATTTTTGCCGCAAGACAAGATTTTACCTTTAACTGCCTTCGGCTTAACATCTGTTGCAGCATGATTCTCATTGGAATGTTCTGATGGAGGTGCTCCTTCAGCAAATTCTGGCAAGACGATGGAGTCAGACGGAACAAGAGCAGCCAAATCGGGTGGCTGATCCTTCCCTACTTTAGGGTTAGCCTGAAAGGAACACAGTTTTCTTCTTTAAATAATCTAATAATAAGAAACCATTGGTTTAATCAATAAGCAAGCGGAACTCAAAGTACCTCCAGATCAACATATGAGGGATCTCTTCCGATTGATTTCAGGAACTTGTCGAGACTGAGGGTATTAAGAGCTGGAAACACAAAGTCACGTGTTAAATATTAATTCAATCTTCACTTTATCAAGAAATGCATGAGATTACTATGGCATCAGGTAGAATGCAACTGGAAGTGGCCCAATTAGTGAACAAAGTGTTAATCGTCTTACACAATTCAGAGATGTCTGCTCCTATATTATACAAGTATCTTCAACTTATCAGGAAGAGTAACCAAGAAACCCCAAGGAAAGCCAAATATAAGCAGGAAGACACAAAGTGGATGCTGGCTAGAGGAGAAAAGGTTTAACTTTGTTGAGTATGCTGGATAATTGAAATCAAAGGGCTAGACAATGCCAGAGTAATTATGGATGGTAAGACTTGCTTACATATTGATGTGTCATTTGACAGCGGATGAAAGAGGCATCCCTGTTGGGACTTGAATCCCTGATCAAGCAGCAACGAGACATGTCTTCAACAGAAAAGACAAATGTAAGATTGCATAACGTGATATAAATGATATATGAAGAAATACTAATGACTACTATATGGGATCGATATGGATACTTGAACATCAATAAAAGCCTTTACAAAAGGTACATGAGGGACAAATAAACTCAAGGAAATTGTTAAAGTTACCATTTTTTTTCACCAGGTCTCAACCCATTAGTGTTCAAAGAAAAAAATTTCATTATGTGCCTGTTCAAACTCTTCATTGGATCTATATGCTTATGCCAGTAGGACATGAAATATATTCATCTTGTTGTTGATTCTATTTGTTCCATTTATGGGTAAGGATCTTAAATAATCTGTTAGATTTCCAAAACATAAGAGTAAATTACATTACATTTCCAAAATCAAGGTGTAAAATCAATATGTACATGTTTGTATGTCCAATTGTGCAAATGCACATGCATAGATGTATCATCAACATGTGTGCACGTGGGTGTCTATGCACCTGTGTGTGTTTCCAATTTTGATTATTTTCAGCAATATCCCAATGAAAAAGGGATGCTTTCTCTAATTCAGGACCCCTTGTTGGGTGAACGAGCTTTGTCCTACATGGCATAGGAATATCACTCCTTGCTCGATGGCAATTGCAAATATTGTAGGATCTTCGAGAGTAGGAAGATAGAAAATACTAGAAGCTACATATTTACTCAATAGCATAAATAAAGAGCATTTAATGGCTCCATTTGTAAAGCCTGAGAGATAGATACTAAAAAACCCTAACTTCCTTTTTTCTACAACCAGATACTAGCTTCTGTTCATGGAATTGGAACATGATTTTTTCTGTTAAACATTTGAATCTGCAGTTGAAACCGGTGCATGGTTCTTCTGTTTAGCATTTGAATGGGTTTGGTATGACAATGGAGCTACCATGAGATTTTTGTACCATGGTTCTTCAATTCCTCATGCTAGAGCCTAGAAGAAACTGCAAGGTTGGTGATTGCTTTGAGAATGGGGAATTGAACGATTGGTTTCAGTACTACAACTATTAATCAGGCCTAGATTGTTGAGGACATGTCTGATAAGATGCCCTTCCACAATTTTCCAAAGAAATGCTGTTCATTTAATAGATATATGCAGAAAAGTTTGCATTCCAACAACTGTTTTGCCACCCCAAAAAATCGACAAAAGGGGAACGCACAGAAATACAATTGTCAAGATATGAATTAAGCAAGAATAGATTAATACCTTGCCGATTCATTTACTAAGGCAAAAGGAGTCACACAACCAAGAGGCACCTAGAGGACACCATAAAAAGGCAGAAGATCAGAGAATGTAATACCCACATACTAAAATCAACCATCAAATTTTTATGAGGATTGAGATTCTTTCCAAAAGAAAAGAAAAAGAATGTCCAGTGCTTCCTTTGATTCGAGAAACCAAAATAAGCAAGACCATTAAGAATACATACACCTCGCAAGAGTCATAACTTATCTTCCATCAGAAGAAGTAAAACCAGCATATGGAACTTAACGTGGACACAGATTCATTGTCCCAAAATACTTAACAATCATCGTAAGTGCAAAGAAACAAATAAAAGAAATAAAAGTGCTTCGTGGAATCACTTTAAGATAAAAAGAATGAAAGATAGTATGGGAGGAAATGGAAGTATATAACTAAATCTTAGAGGGAGGAGAAGAACTTCAAATCAATATATATATGTATACCAACCTGAAGTATCTCACCTAATGCTTCTTCTGGTGCCATTCTCAAACCTCCTTTCCCCAGACCAAGCCGTTGTGACAGGACTGATCAAACACAAAAATTCCCTCTTAAACATAGAAGCCCAAAAAAGAAGAGTTTATGGTTATATAGTTATTGCCATTCAAATTTACAAATTCATTAAACCGTATAACAGGTTGTGTACCTTTCAGATCTACTTTAGTATCTGCAAGAGCAGAGACAATGTAGAACCTTTGTTTCTTGTCCTGCAAACATAAGTGAGAGCAAATTATTGGCCTGATTAATATGGCGATACCCGCTTAGTGACAACACCCTCAAACAAGCAAAAGATTACTGCTGAGGGCCTATCTCTTACAACATATTCAATATTTCTTTAATTCATTGTACGCACGTTGCTTTAATGAAGAGCATTCAATTAGCTAAATATGGACAATGAAGCAAGAAAGAGGTAGATAGATATGCCATATGTTTCACCCCTTAGTCCTAGTTTCCATAGGCATAGCGATAAACTTTCAAGAAGCAACTTGGCATAACTAGATTCCAAAATTTAATCAAAAGCCTAGTCCTAAATCATTAAAATTTTCATGCCATGTTGCAAACAAAGCAGGCAAAACAAAGGTGATTCAGGTCAAAATGCAAGATTTACCACAACACAAATGTATGCTAAAGAAGTACAAGTCACCAGAAAACAATCGTGGATCTTATTCCCAACACCAAATCTCCAAATTCACCGAATGCCCAGAGTCATCGACCGTACCTTCAAGAACAAGTTCTTACTGAGGGAAGCACCCACATTTCCAACATGTTTCGCCTGATCAAAGCAAACAAAAACCCACTGAGACAAACTCTGCCCAGAACCGAAAATACAAAAGAGGTGAACAACGACATGGACGCGACCCAATTTGCTCGGCCCCCGCATACCTGAGCCTCCACAGTCAAAACGACCGGATGCTCGTACTTCGAGAACTCAATCTGAAGCTCCTGCAAGAACCCCAAAAAAAAAAAAAAAAAAAAGATCATCCGGATTAAAGGTCGTGATTAACAGAACAAGGAGGTACACTTCAAGTCGGCCGTAGATTACGCTGCTACATAGCTAGTCTGCGATGCAGGATCGCTACGCATACGATTCAAAACAGATGAAAATTGACCACCAAAGATAAGAGGGCCAGAGAAAAGGAAGCGAATTTCTCGAAGCTCGCGATCGCGTGTGCATCGAAGATCGTCGGCGAGTGAGCCGGACACAGAACCGGCCGCGAACGGCGGGTCGAGGGCGGAAGATTGGCACGGGTCTCGAGCCGGCGGGGGATTTTACCTGTAGACGAGCGAGCAGCTGGTCCTTCGTGTAGCCCATGGCTGACGTCACCCTCTCTCTCGATCGGTCGACGGATATCGATCGAGAACTTGCAGGTCGCGGCGGCGCGGGAGGGCGGAAGAACGCGAGAGCGGCGAGGGAGGGAGATAGGTTACAGACAACGATGAACGCGGGACGACGACGTTTGGAAGGCCTCGGGCGTCCGTTCTGTCTTTTATATTATCATTGGATATTCGCACCAACAAATCTAAAATTTGTCGAAAAAGTGCAATTAAGTCTCTAAATTCATAAAAAGTATAATCATGTCTTAAAACTTATCAAATTGGTATAATTAATTCATTTCGTTAATTTCATCTAACTGGGTTAACGAAAAATGCTAACGTTACTTCTTCTTCTTCTTTTTCGCTCTCGTCAGCGACTTTGCCCGTTTCTTCTTCTTCTTCTTCCTTTTAATAAATTTAGATTATATTAATTTAAATAAAATGTGTATTAAAAATTATATTTAGATCAAAATGACATCGTTTAGACACGTCATTGCTTTATAGAAAAGAGAAAATATTTAAAAAATCATATCAGTATTTTCCATCAACCAAGTTGACGAAATAACTTGATTATACCAATTTGATAAATTTTAAGATTTGATTACATTTTTTATTAAATCTTAGGAATTAATTGCATTTTCGTAAATGATTTTAAGACTTTTAGTGCACATATCCTATTATAATTTTTAGTACCCTAGTGGTTTTCACATTTTCTTTATAACAAATAACTTCGGCTGAATTATCATTTTCAGCTAACAAAATAATATGTATGACATTGTTTTAGGTTCTCATTAGACTATGATTAACTATTGATAACTAAAACAACTAGCGATGTAATATTTACGATAAGGAAAAGTAGAATAAAATCTTGGAGTGATGTCAAAATGATGCCTTTTATTTAAGACAAAAAAAAAAAAAATTATTGAGTTGATTTCACTTGAATTTTAATAAATAAAAAATATATGTAAGGACTAATCAAAATAATTTAAGGTGAAAAAAAAGAAACCTTAAGTTAATAAATGGACACACAAATGGATTGAGAATAAAAAATACAATAGATTTCGACTACAAAAGGATAGCTCAAGAAATAAACAAATGAAAGTAAATATATATATATATATATATATAAAATAAATGAGGATTAAAAGCATGCAAAAGGTGGACAAATGAAAGAATTAATAAGAAAGGAGAGAAATTGGAAAAAGAAAAAATATTGCAACTTTGTTTATATGAAAAGGTTAAAGCTATGTAACCAATCAATAACTGACGATCCACGAATCATGATGATAGCATTTTCGCATTAATATATTTGAATATTTTAATAAGAATTTCATATTATCTTTTATATGTTAAATTGGAGATCTAGTCAAGTGGGCATACTTGGTCAATAAAGTCCATCGCATTAATATATTTGAAGATTTTAATAAGAATTTCATAGTATCTTTTATATGTTAAATTGGAGATCTAGTCAAGTGGGCATACTTGGTCAATAAAATAAATTCTTAAAGCAAGTTTAAGGTAAGACAATCCATCCTTTCCTTGAAAAAATCAATTTGTTACCTTAAAAGATGTCTTTTATGGATATGAATTGGATATGATTCACATAGGATAGGATAAGGACAAAGGATAGAATTTAAAATTCAAGAAGTGGAAAGTACTAATTTATGGTAACTTCACATTTTCCTATAATCATATTTCTCAGTAAGTTATTTAAGATGGATAAAATTGGCCACAGATCGAAGATATGGCTGGAAAAGTTTTTCTCAAATTAGATTATATGAAAATATAACCCTTTATGATACTAACAATTATTAACTTTCTTTCAAATTGTATGGAAACATGTCCTCTATGGCCTCAAGAAATTGGTAAAACAGGAAATCCACTTTTTACCCTAAAAGATGTCCTTTTGGACATAAATTGAATATGAATCGCACGGGATAAGGACAAAGGATAGAATTTGAAACTCAATAAATGAAATGTACTCATATATGGTAGCTTCATATTTTCTTACAAACTTATTTCTCGATAAATTATTTAATATGGATCATATCACCAACAAATTAGAAATGGCTAAAAGAGTTTCTCAAATTAGAGTGTATGAAAATATTACTCATTATGGTACTAACAATCATTAACTTTCTCTCATATTGTATGTGAGTATTGCCTTTTATGGTATTAATAATTATTATCCTTCCTTGAGATTGGATGAGATTATTTCCCTTTATGGAATTAATACTTATCAACTTCCCTTGCGTAATCATAAAAAGGGGATATCAACTACCTTTATGGTATTAACAATTATTAACTTTCTTGAGATTACGTGAGAATACTTCCTTTATTGAATTAACAATTATCAACTTCCCTTCCATAATCATGAAAAAGGGGAAATCTATGGTATCTTCCTATTTCCATAAAGATTATCTTATATAAAATACCATTTTAAAATACGTTGGGGTAATTGAAAAAATAAAAATAAGTGGTTGGACCAATAGAATGAAAGGAAGCATTAGGGCGATGAAACGTAGAATAGCAAGAATGAGAGACATATATCTATTTTTAGAAATTTTTGTGGAACATAAACATCTGTTTTACATGTGTAATATATAAAAGGTTTTAACACTCTCTCGCACATAGATTAGACAATATACAATATGAAAGACAAATAGGAATCTAAAAATATTTAAACTCAAAATAAATTATTTTAATATCATGTGAAAATTTTATGAGAAACCACAACCAACGGTTCCAAAACTCGAATCATTAATTTAATCTCGATCGCAAAAAAAAAATTAAGTTGGGTTAACGCCTTCATTCTCTCAAAGTGAACAAAACCACATATTTTATTGCATTTTTACTCTTACTGAGATAGTGGGCATAATAATTTATGCATTATTTTATGGATTAAAGACAAATGATAATACAAGTAATAGGCCGTCATCTAGTCATTCTTGCGTCGGATGGGATAAAGACGGAATATGATTATAAATATTTGGACATTACAAGAATACAGACACTCCGAACCACTCACCATTTTCTTAGGTTCCGGATTGGGGTCACGGTGGTGGCACGACCACCGGTTGGTCGTGCGACCACCGTGACCCTAGTGGCACAACTAGCAACGGAGAGAGGGAACATGTGACGATGGGCGCCATGCTCGCCACGCGCATTTCTCTCTCCCCAATGCCTTTTCTCTAGTCCAATCGAGTCGTCCCCTCTAACCCTGTGTTGCCACTGTCGCTGGCGATTGCGTGACTACTGTGACGTTGGTGACGGGCGACTGGCAATAAGAGAGGAACATTCACCGATGGCGCCATGCTCGTCACATGCATGTCTCTCTCCTTAGTGCCGTTGCTTGGATTGAGTCGAGCCGCCACTCGCTCAAACCTCGCAGCCGTCACCTCATCACAACTATCGCCGTCGCCCGCCGTCGGCCTTTTTCCGGCATACAGGTCTATAATTTCCGTCACCTCTACTTCATGCCTCGGACCACATCGATTTTGAGTGACATACATTTCATACTCAGCATCTACATATTTTTATGTGAAATGATCATACCCAACATAATCATTTTCTTACTATCTAAATTTCTCCGAATGATATTTTAAAACATGACAAAAGAAAAGCTCCCCCCAATTCGCTTTAAAACCCCCAACCCCGAAGTCGTATTTCTCAATTCTTCCCTTCACTCCCATAGGATTGATACACTCTCGTAGAGAGAGAGATAGAGAGAGAGAGAAGGGAGGGAGGAGAGTTCGCATTTACATATTCGAGAGAGAGGAAAACCCACTTCGATTTTGTGGGGACTTTGGTTTTCTGGGAAGTTGCTGTCGCTCTTCCATTGCTTTTTCGACGAGACAATCGGAATCTACGGAAGAGGACACCAACGTTGACGTGCACACGGCGACCCCCGTTTGCTACGTCTCGCTCAACGACGTCTACTCCGCCACGACGCCCTATCTGTTCGTCAGGGGATCGTCCGCGCTCATGTCAAAAAAGAATAATGCCAGCATGCTTCCCCCCATCGCCAATCGATCGGATGGCCCTGAAGTTGAGATCGACGATGATGGCGACGCTCACTGTTATCCCGAGTGTCCCTGTGTAGTTAACCTGCCGCTTGTCCACTTGTACTCTCGGCGCTCTAACCGGCCCGTTCGCGATGCGGATAAGCCCCCATTGTTTGACATATTGATCGCTCGCGCGGAAGCCGCATCGAGACTGCCTAGGAAGACAGAATCTCGTGACGAAATCTTCTCCGGAGCCGAAGGTCAAGGACAAAATGGGCCACAGACCAATTTGTCTCTGTCCTTTCGTACTTGAGCTTCAACAGTCAAAACGATGGGGGATGCTCATACTGTGAGAACTCGATCCGAAGCTCCTTCAAGAACGAAGACATCTGGATTAATGGCTGGGATTGTTGTAACTATGGGTTAATGGCTCAATAAAAGTGGAGCAAAACTAATATGTTTCTTCAGTTCATGTCTTTAAGTTTTCTGCATCAGTTTCTTTGCTTTTAATTAATATGTCCGTTCATGTGCTTTCATTCTTGAGTTCATATCCTTTCAGTTTTCTGTAGCAGTTTCTTTGTTTTCAATAGACAAGTCCGTTCATGTCCTTTCATTCATGAATCTTCGGTTCATGTCCTTTCAAACTCTATAAATTAAAACCAGTTACTCTTCAAAGAAAGAAAAGGGAGGAAGAGTATGCAATAATTTCTCTAATGCTCTGTTCGTTTCGCGGAAAACAACTTCTAGGAAAATATTTTCATGGATTTCCGGTGTTCGGGTGGACGGAAAATACATGGTAAAGGAAAACATTTTCCGGTCAACGGAAAATTCTCTCTTGACATTGAGGAAAATGTTTTCCTCTTTTGAAAAGAGGAAAACATTTTCCTGGCCTCTCGCGCTCTCTCTCGCGCTGCCTTTTCCTTCTCATTTCTGCACTCTCTCACAAAAGCTTAGGGTTTCTGATCTCCTCCTCCTCCTTCGATGCCGATGATGGGCGAAGCATCCCTCATTCTCTGCCCTCCCCGGCTGCTCCTGCCCGCCTGCTCCGGCCGGGGCGCCGCCGTTGCCGCGGCGCTCCGCTTCCCCAGCGGTTCGAAGCCGCTTGGGAGGATCCGGCTCAAGAGGGAGCACCGCGGCGGCGCCGGGAGGCTCGCGGGGAGCCCGCCGTCCAGGCTGCTCGTCGTGCAGTGCGAGGCTTCCGGTGGACGGGTGATTGCCCCCGATTCCTTTCCTTGGGATTTTTTTTAGCGCTCTGCGTGCTTGCTCGTGTGTTCGTTCGTTGCTCTGTTTTGAGGATTTGGTTATGCTTGTTTGGGGTGATGCGATGAGGTCACGGATCTGGCGGCGAAGCTCGCGGCTCGCCGGATCTAGCGGTAGAGCTCGGGCTCCCGATCCAGGCGAGCTCGAGCTCTGTCGCCAGATCCGGTGAGCTCAGGTGAGATCGGCCGAGCCTCGAGCTCGCCGGATCGGCCACGGGTCTTGGTCGGCGGCTGCGCAGCCGGCCATCGTCAGCGAGGAAGGAGGTGGCGGCGGCGGAAGGAGGAGGAAGGAGGCGACGGCAGAGAGGAAGGAGGAAGAAGGAAGGAAAAGAAAAAGAAAAAATAAATAATAAATAATAAAAATTTCGATTTTTAAAAATATAAATAATAATAAAAAATCATTTTAAAAATATATAAATAAATAAAATAAAATTTTTGGTCATTTAAAAATATTAAAATTCAATTTTTGATAAATTTTCCCAAACAATTAAATGAGCTAAAGAAACGGTGGAAAATATTTTCCATTCAAATTTTAGATTTTAGTAGAACAGGAAAATAGAGTCATTTTCCTGGAAAATGACTTAGGGAAAATATTTTCCGGAAACGTGATATTTTCCGCAAAACGAACGGAACCTAAGTGTGTCAATTCAAGGAAAAATTCGATTGAGTCCCATTTGCGTAGTGTTTATAGGAATATGTTCGAAGTATTGTATTTTGGGAGCATAGTTTGTAAATCTATAAAGAACCAAAGCAAGAATGACTAAAGTACAGCCAAAGTGCCAAAACTTAGCATAGAGAGACATTTAAGTGCCAAAATTTTCAAAATGGACACTTAAGTGTCAAAATCAGAGCAAAATGACTCACTTAAGTGCCAATATAGCCAAATCCGGCCAAATTGCTAACGTGGCAATTTTCCGGCGAGGTGAGTGCAAAATGGCGTCATTTTGCACACTAAAGTGACTAAAAAAATACAAAAACGATATCGTTTTGTCTCTACGTGATAAATAATTAATATAAAAATTAATTAAATTTAATTTAAAAATAAATTTATTAAAAAAATTAAAAATTAAAAAATGGGGGGCCGAAGGGAGGCGGGCCGAGGGTTGAGCCATTGCCGCCGCCGCCTCCCCACCGCCGCCGAGAAGGGCCGGCGACGGAGGGGGAGGGTCGTCCGGCGTCGCCGCCGACCCCCGGCTAGGGTCGGGCGACCTCGGCCAACGCTCCCCCAATGTCGCCGGCCCTTCTCGACGACGGCGGGAGGCAACGAGGGCACGGTTAGCTAGGGGACCGGCGACCCCGGTTGACCCTCTACCCTCTCGTCGCTAGCCCTTCCCGGCGGTGGTGACGAGGGCTCAACCCTCGCCCGCCTCTCTCCGGCCCCTCCCCCACCCTTTTTTAAATTTTTTAAAAATATTTTAAATAAATTTAATTTTTAATTTAATTAACTTTTATATTAATTATTTACCATATCATAGACAAAACAACGTCGTTTTTGCATTTTTTTAGCCACGTCGCAAGCAAAACGACGTCGTTTTGCACTCACCTCACCGAAAAATTGCCACATTAGCAATTTGGCGGATTTTGGCCGGATTGGCACTTCAGCCGCGCATGACAACGCTTTTATTCCGGGGAAGAGTTTTTTTCAAAAATAATTCTTTTCTATTTCGTTCCGAGGAACAATTTCTAAGTAAAAGAATCTGTTTGGTAACTACACAAAATTTCTACTCTTGAAATAGAAAAAAAAAATAGAAATGCGTTTGGTAACGCAACAATTTCTTTTTTTGTATTTATTCATTTTTTATTCTTGCTCACGGATCACCGCCGCCGGCCGCCGTTGCCGCACGACCGCCGACCGCCGACCGTCACTACCGACCACCGACCGTCACCACCGACCGCCACTAGAAGCCCATCAGCCGCCGACGACCGCCGACTACCGACCGCCGGAGGCCGCGACAGGTGACCGGCGGCAGCCGGTGGCCAGCGACTAGCGGCGGCGGCGGCCAACGGCGGAGGTGGCGGCCAACAACCGGCTATGGCGATCGGCGGCAGCGGCGGCAACAATGGTCGACGGTGGGAGGTGGCTCCAAGCAGTTGACAATGGCCGTGGCAAGAAAAAGAAATAAAAGAAAAATAAAAAAGAAAATTAGCTTATTTCTAAAAATTGTTCCCGGGAACAAGAAACAACTTTTTTGCTTCTCAAAACTATTCCCAAGAACAAAAAATTAGATAAATTATTTCCGGGAACAAATGTTTTACCAAACAGGTTTTTGTTCTTTTTTTGTTCCGGGGAACAAAAGAACAGAAATTGGGAGAAACAGGAGTGTTACCATGCGCTACCTAAGTGATCGATTTTGCTCCGATTTTGGCACTTAAATGTCATTTTCAAAACTTTTGGCACTTAAGTGTCACTCCATGCCGAGTTTTGGCACTTGGGCTATACTTTAGTCTAGCAGAAACTAATCGCCTTAAGGAGATTTAACAATTTGTGCTTCACCTCTTATTTAATTTTATTATAATTTTATAGCGATTTCATAAGGCACAAATGGATTTATATCAAATTCGATCATCTTTAGTTGTTAAGAAAATTTATTCAATATATTTGTTCATTTCGACCAAAAAAAAAAAAAAAAATATATATATATATATATATATATATATTTGTTCATTGACTTGGTCATTATTAAATTTATTATCGATTTCTCAGAGTTATTATTTCAGTTTAATTTAATCGGTTATAACAAATAGTATTGTGTTGCATTTTAAACAATTATAAGGCAATTATCCCTTGAATGTTTGTTGGGTTTATTAGAATATAGATATGGATGAAAATAATTAAATACCCAACAATGTCCAGGACGTTTATGGAGATTTTCCTATGGTGGATTTGACGGCTGCTGTTAGAGAGGCTTAGATCTCGAGGCCTCGTTTTGTGGTGGCAAATGCAAGCCTTTGGGCCGAGTCCATATATGATGGTTCGGGTACAAGTCGCATGGTTGATATATCTGGGACTCGTATTCCAAAGAGTACATATCAAATGGCATATAATTCTATTGGCTTAATAAATTTAGGGCGTGTTTGGTAACGATTATGTTCCTGAGAACAATTTTTTTATCAAAAATGTTTTTTTTTATTCTATTTCCGGGAACAATTTCTGAGTAAAAGAACACACTTGATAACTATCCAAAATTTATATTCCTAAGATAGAAATGCAGTTGGTAGTATTCTTAATATTTTTTATTTCTTTTAATTTTTTAATACTTTTATTATATTTTTCTCTTCTTCCTCCTCCTTTTTTGTAGCCAGTTGCTAGCCATTATGGCTGGCGAGGTCCGGCAAGCTTGCCGAAGGCTCGCTAGGCCAGGGCGAGGTCCTCGCGAGCTCGCCTATACCAGGCGAGCCTCGGCCTTGCCATATCTGGGCAAGACCAAGCCTCGCTGGTGGCCAAGCAAGACTCGACCTCACCTAAGTGGCGCGAGGTCGATCTCGCCAAGCCACCAATGAGACTCGACCTCACCCTAGCTTAGTGAGGCCGAGCCTTGCCCAGCCATGCTGAGGCTCGAGTTGATGACGCCGAGGTTGATGACCCTCATCATGGCTCGGTGTCATCGGGGGCCAACAACACTCCGGAGAGGTCACCAACCATTGCGGCTAAGGCCGGCAACCGGCCAAAAGGAAGAAGAAGAAAAGGAAGAGAAAAGAAAAATAGAATTGATTCTAAGAATTGTTCCTAGAAACAAGAAGCAACTTTTTCTGCTTCTTCCAAATCTATTCCCGAGAAACAAAAAAATTGATTTTTGTTCCGAGAACAAAAAATTTACCAAAGAGATTTCTGTTCTTTTTTTTGCTCCCGGGAACAAAAGAACAAAATCAATTATTCTCGAGAGTGTTACCAAATAGGCCCTTGGCTTACTTTGATAGCACCACCTCTAGCTACACCACATGAGAAACTGGAGAAACTCACCAATGTGGACATTAAATGGTGTTAGCAAAATATGTTCTTCTATATGACCATGCCAAATCTAATCAAGTACTTATAAGAGGTGTGTCTGGTAATTAGTTCAAATGAGCAAGATGACCCGACACTTAGGGCCTTGGAAGCATAGGGACTTCTTATGCTAAACTTTGTCCTTAAGTATTTAATAAATTCACTATATAACATTTATGGAAACATTGGAATTGCTAAATAGTTATGGGAGTCCTTAGAAGAAAAATACAAGATAGAGGATGCAGGCACCAAGAAATTCATGGTTTCCAAATTCCTATACTTCAAGATGGTGGATTTTTAAATGAGTCAGGTTCAAGAATTGAAAATAATTCTAAATGACATATTTGTCGAGAGCATGTCATTTAGCGAATCATTTCAAGTGGCAACCATTATTGAGAAGTTGCCTCTAAGCTAGTCAAACTTCAAAAGTTATTCAAAGCGCAAATAGAAATAGATGAGCCTTGAAAATGTAATTCTTCACCGCATAATCTAGAAGGAAAACAAAAGTAATGCAAACCCCCTTATAGAGCCAAAGGTCAATATTATTGAGTCTTCCAAATTCAAGTAAGATAGGAAGAAGAAGGAGTCTTTTCATGGAAAAGGTCAACAAAAGGCATGGTCCTAGAAATTCTAAGGGGCATGCTTTGTGTGCAATAAGTCTGGCCACTAGGTAAAGGATTGTAAAAAGCGCCTGAACAAAGGCAGGCCAAGCAGCTACATGTGGTATATGAGCTATCCTTGGTGCCAAACACTAACGATTAAAGGTTGGACACAAGTGTCACAAATTATATTTGTGTGGATAAACATGTTCTTGTCTTACAAAATGGTGGAGGAAGAGGAGAAGCTCTATATGGCTAACTCCGCATCAACAAAAATTGTCGGGACAAGAAAGTGACCGTGAAGTTTAGCTCCAACAAGGATATCGCCTTGCTAAATTTTTTGCATCCACTGAAGATTTTGAAGAATATAATTTCTGGCTCCATACTTGTCAAGGAGGGTTTCAAATTTGTATTTAAGTCTAACAAGTTTTTACTTTCCAAGAGAATGTATGTGGGGAAAGAGTATTTGTATAATAACTTGTTCAAAGCCAATATTGCTATTATTTATGTAAACTCAAAACTTTTGTATCCAAAGATTATTAATAAAGAGAAATCTTTAGTTTGCTCTGTTGTATCTCCTTATCTATTGCATGGTAGATTAGGATATGTAAATTGCAATGCAATGGAAAGGATGGCAAACTTGGGGTTAATTCAAAGGTTTAAGTTGGATACCCATTATAAGTGTGAGGCTAATGTTGAGAATAAGTTTGTTAATAAATCATTCAAATAAAAATCAAGACTCTAAAAGTGATGAATAACATCATACTCTTAAGTTCAGGAGGTTTACCTTAAAACTTATAGGAGGAGGTAGTTCTATTTTACGTGCATGTCAACGTCCTCTCTCATGCATAGATTAGACTTTGGCCAAAAATTAATACATAATAATATATAATGCGAAAGACAAATATGGATCTAGAAATGTTATTGCTTGGTAACGACGGTCACGCTCACAATATTCAGAGGCATCCCTTGAAAGGTGAGGTGCTGCTTGTTCATGTTTACACTTGGAGTACTTTGAGAAGTCGATCTGAAGCTCTTACTAGAGCAAAAAAGCATCCGGATAAATGGTTGAGATTGACAGAGGAAAGAGGTACACTTCAAGTACACAACACATTACGTTACGATAGCTAGTCTACAGTGAAGGATCATTACGAATACAAGTCAAAACAGATGAAGATCAAACACTAAAGAAGAAGAGGGCACGATTCAAAAGTCCCTCGTTTTCTTCGGTACGGTAGCCATATCAGTTTAATTCGAAAGAAAAGTAGCAAATTTCTTGAAGCTTAGTTCGCGTCTACATCGAAGCTCAGCGACTGAACCAGACATAGAAACCTCCGTGAACGGCGAGTTGAATGCGAAGATTCGAATGCTTCTCCAGCGGGGATAATTGCAAACGACCAAGCGACTGGTCCTTCGTGTAGCCCATGGTTGCCATTACACTCGCTCTCTCTCTCTCTCTCTCTCTCGATCGATCGAGCACTTAAAGGTCGCAGAGCATGAGAACAGCGAGAGAAGGATAGGTTATAGAGAACGATGAACACAAAACGGCGCCATTATGTGGTTTCGTCTTTTATTGGTAACATTAGTTCTCTAGTTGTTTTTACATTTTCTATGTAACAAGCAACTTTGGCTAAATTAGCATTTATTTTTTGCTACCAAAATAACATAAATGATGTCATTTTCTCCTTAGATCGCGATTGATGATTGATTAGGAGAACAATCGGCAATGTAACATTTTAACATCGAAGTGGTGATCTATGCTTCTAAGGCAATATAATTTGATTATTCCTAAATCTTACTTTAAACAAGTTTTTCAAGGATTAGCTTGAAAATAAAGGTAAAGTGAAAAATAAAATTTAAGTCTTGTAAAGGGACGCGTAAATGGATTGATAAGGAAAAGTAGAATAATATCTCAAAATGACGTCAAGATGATTCCTTTTATTTAAGGTACAATAAACATTTATCGATTTGATTATACTAGAATTTTACTAAAAGTATGTGTAAGGATTAATTTAAATAAACTAAGGTAAAAAGATAAACCTTAAGTTAATATATGGACACACAAATGGATTGAAAATAAAAAATACAATAGTTAAGTTTTCTACTACAAAAGGATAATTAACTTTTGGCGAGCGCGACGACGACAGGATTTTTCTCTCTACATATCGCATTAATGTATTTAAAATTGTTAATAAGAATTTCATATTATCTTATATATGTAAAGTAAAATAAATTGGATATCTAGTCAAGTGGGCATACTTGGGCAATAAAATAAATTCATAAGGTGAGTTTAAGGTAAGACAATCCATATTCTCCTTGAAAAGGTTGCTTCCTCGCTCCCTCATTCAATCTCCAACATTAGAAAAATTGGTAAAAGAGGAATTCCATTGTTTGCCTTAAAAGATGTCTTTTTGGATGTAAATCACATAGGATAAGAGTGGAGGATAGAATTTGAAACTCAAAAAGTAGAATATATTCACTTATGGTAGTTTTGTACTTTTTCACAATTCTATTTCTTAGTAAGTTATTTAATAAAATTATATAGGATAAGAATGGAGGATAGAATATGAAACTCAAAAAGAGGAATGTATTCACTTATAGTAGCTTCATATTTTTAGTCCTATTTTTTGATAAGTTATTTAATATGGATAATATGACCCACAAATTGAATATATGACTAGAAAGACTATCCTCAAATAAGATTGAATGAAAATAACCCTTTATGGTGCTAATAATTATTAACTTTCTTTCGAATTGTAGGAGAATATTGCCCTTTATGATAGCATCGTATTTTCCTACAATCATATTTCTTGGTAAGTTATTTAATATAATCACACAGGATAAAAACGGAGGCTAGAATTTGAAACTCAAGAAGTGGAATGTAGTTACTTAGAATAGCTTCATATTTTTCTAGCAACCCTATTTTTGGATAAGTTATTTAATATGGATAATATCACCCACAAATCGAAAATATGGCTAGATAGAGTTTCTTCAAATCAGATTGCATGAAAATATTACCCTTTATGGTGCTAACAATTATTAACTTTCTTTTGGATTGTATAAGAGTATTGCCCTTTATGGTAGTTTTCTATTTTCCTACAACCCTATTTTTTGGTAAGTTATTTAATATAATTACATAGGACAAAAACAGAAAATAAAATTTGAAACTTAAGTAGTGGAATATACTCATTTGTGGTAGTTTCATATTTTCCTACAACCCTATTTATTAGTAACTTATTTAATATGGACAATATCATCCACAAATTGGAAATATGGCTAAAAAGGGTTTCCTCAAATCAATTTGTATGAAAATATTACCCTTTACGGTGCTAACAATTATTAACTTTCTTTCGGATTGTATGAGAGCATTGCCCTTTGTAATGGCTTTGTATTTTCCTACAACCTTATGTATTTGTAAGTTATTAAATATAATCACACTAGATAAGAATGGGGGATAGAATTTGAACCTCAATAAGTGGAATGTACTCATTTATGGTAGGTTAGTTTCTTCTTACATCCCTTTATTTTGGATAAGTTATTTAATATAATCGCTCAGGATAAGAACAAAGGATAAACATTTGAAACTCAAAAGTGGAATGTACTCATTTACGGTAGCTTCTATTTTCCTACAACCTTATTTCTAGTAGGTTTTTTAATATAGTCACAGAGGATAAGAACAAAGGATAGAACATGAAACTCAAAAGTGGAATATACTCATTTAGGGTAGTTTTGTATGCTCTTACAACCCTATTTCTTGGTAAGTTATTTAATATAATCACCGAGGATAAGAATGAAGGATATAATTTGAAACTCAAGAAGTGGAATTCCCTCATTTATGGTAGCTTTGTATTTTCCTACAACCCTATTTCTCGGTAAGTTATTTAATATGGATAATATCACCCACAAATTAGTAATATGGCTAGAAATAAGATTGTATGAAAAATATTACCCTTTACGGTACTAACAATTAGCTTTCTTTTGGTATGAGAGTATTGCCCTTTATGGTATTGACAATTATTAACTTTTCTTGAGATTGTTTGCGATTATTTCCCTTCATGGAATTAACATTAATCAACTTCCCTTACATAATCATCGAAAGTGTGATTATCTTCCTATTGCCATAAAAGACTGGAATTAACAATCATCAACTTCCCTTACATAATCATCAAAAGGGGGATTATCTTAGTATTGCCATAAAAGACTGTCTTGTAAAAAATGTCAATTTTGAGTATGCCAGGCAATAGAAAAACTAAAAATAAGTGCTCAGTTCACACTAAATTTAGCTCAAAATTGGAATGTACTCATTTATGGTAGTTTTGTATGTCCTTACAATCCTATTTCTTGGTAAGTTATTCAATATAATCACCGAGGATAAGAATGAGGGATGAAATTTGAAATTCAAGAAATGGAATTCCCTCATTTATGGTAGCTTTGTATTTTCCTACAACCCTATTTCTCGGTAAGTTATTTAATATGGATAATATCACCCACAAATTAGTAATATGGCTATCAATCAGATTGTATGAAAAATATTACCCTTTATGGTACTAACAATTAGCTTTCTTTTGGTATGAGAGTATTGCCCTTTATAGTATTGACAATTATTAACTTTTCTTGAGATTGTTTGCGATTATTTCCCTTCATGGAATTAACAATCATCAACTTCCCTTACATAATCATCGAAAGTGTGATTATCTTCCTATTGCCATAAAAGACTGGAATTAACAATCATCAACTTCCCTTACATAATCATCAAAAGGGGGATTATCTTTGTATTGCCATAAAAGACCGTCTTGTAAAAAATGCCAATTTTGAGTATGCCAGGCAATAGAAAAGATAAAAATAAGTGCTTAGTTCACGCTAAATTTAGCTCAAAATTGGAATGTACTCATTTATGGTAGTTTTGTATGTCCTTACAATCCTATTTCTTGGTAAGTTATTCAATATAATCACTGAGGATAAGAATGAAGGATGCAATTTGAAATTCAAGAAGTGGAATTTACTCATTTATGGTAGCTTCGCATTTTCCTACAACCCTATTCCTCAGTAAGTTATTTAATATGGACAATATCACTCAAATTAGTAATATGGCTATAAATCAGATTGTATGAAAAATATTACTCTTTACAGTACTAACAATTATTAGCTTTATTTCGATATGGGAATATTGCTTTATGGTATTAACAATTATTAACTTTTCTTGAGATCGTTTGAGATTATTTCCCTTTATGGAATTAACAATCATCAACTTCCCTTGCATAATTATCAAAAGGGGGATTATCTTCCTATTGCCATAAAAGACTGTCTTGTAAAAAAATGCCACTTTTGAATATGCCGGGCTATAGAAAAAATAAAAATAAGTGCTTGGTTTATGCTAAATTTGGCTCAAAAGTGGAATGTACTCATTTATGGTAGTTTTGTATGTTCTTAAAACCCTATTTCTCTGTAAGTTATTTAATACAATAACTAAGGATAAGAATGAAGGAGATAATCTGAAACTCAAGAAGTGGAAATCTACTCATTTATGGTAGCTTTGTATTTTCCTACAACCCTATTTCTTGGAAATTATTTAATATGGATGATACCACCCACAAATTAGAAATATGGCTAGAAATCAGTTTTGTATGAAAAATATTAGCAAGTTATTTAATATAAGATAAGAACGAAGGGTAGAATTTGGAACTCAAGAAGTGGAATTTACTTATTTATGGTAGTTTTGTATTTTCTTACAACCCTATTCCTTGGTAAGTTATTTAATATGGATGATACCACCTACAAATTAGAAATATGGCTAGAAATCAGATTGCATGAAAAATATTAGTAAGTTATTTAATATAATTACCAAGGATAAGAACGAATGATAGAATTTGAAACTTAAGAAGTGGAATTCACTCATTTATGGTAGCTTTGTATTTTCCTACAATCTTATTTCTCGGTAAGTTATTTAATATGGATAATATCACCCACAAATTAGAAATATGGCCAGAAATCAGATTATATGAAAAATATTACCCTTTACGGTATCAACCATTATTAGCTTTCTTTTGGTATGAGATTATTGCCCTTCTGTGGTATTAACAATTAACTTTTCTTGAGATTGTATGAGATTATTTCCCTTTGTGGAATTTACAATTATCAACTTTCCTTGCATAATCATCAAAAGGCAGATTATCTTCTTATTGCCATAAAAGATTGTCTTGTAAAAAAAAAATGCCATTTTAGAATATGCCGGGGCAATAGAAAAATTAAAAATAAGTGCTTGGTTCATGCTAAATTTAGCTCGAACAATCTTCCTCGAAAGCGAATGGAGGATTTTTAGGGACCATAAACATCTATTCCTTGCGTGTAATATATAAAAAAAATTAACACTCTCCCTCGTAGATAAATTAGAATTTGGTCAATGATTAACATGTGGCAATATATATTGTAAGATTTAGAAATATTTCAACTTAGGAATAGCCACTTTGATATCATCTGAAAATATTATGAAGTGATCGACAATTTCAAAACTTGAGTCATTTGATTAAGCCTAAAAACTTAATTAGAGTCGACACTTTCGCTCTCTCAAAAATGTGTGATAATCTATGCATTACTTGACGAGGTCAAAGATAAAAGACAATATAAGAAACATGCTGCATTTGATTGTTTAAACATTTTTACATCGAATGTAATAAGGACAAAATATGATAATAAATTGCCGGACATAACACTAATATAGACACTCCGAATTGAGTTGCCATCTTCTTCAATTGTGCGGTCAAGGTCGCCATGTTTGCACAACTGCCACTTGGTTGAGTCTAGTCTAGTTTTCCACCTGTAACCCAGCGTCGCTAGCGATTGCAAACCATTGTGACGTCGGTAGCACAGTCGGCAACAAGGAGAGGGAACTTGCCAATGGCGCCATGCTCGCCACACGCATTTTCTCTCTCCTGAAGTGCTTCTGCTTAGATCGAGTCGAGCCGCCACTCGCTCGATCCTCACAGCCATCGCCGTCGCCCCCATCACAGTCGTCAACCTCGCCCCGACGCCCATCGCCGCCGCTGTCAACCTTTTACAAACTTCCAAATTACATCGATTTCAAGCAATACATTGCACACTCAAACATCTAAAAAATAAAAGAAAAATTACATGTGAAAAGATCATACCTAACCATACCCAACATAATCCATGTTCTTGCGATCTAATCTACTTTCCCAATGACATTTTAGGACATGACCAAAAAAAAAGAGGCTCCCCGCCACGTGCATAGTGCTGCTCATCCTGCCTTGGCAGCCGCTATAAAAGGGGGAGGAAGAAGGCTGAGAGTGACTGATCTCTCTCCTCTCTCTCTTTCTCTCTCTCCATTGCTCGCGGCGGGAAACCGACCAATTTGCGCAGAGCGCTCCCTCCTCAAATTCTCTCTTTCAAAAACCCTAACCCCCGAATTGCCTCCTCGATTCCTCCCCTCGCTCGCATCGATTCAGACTCGCGCGCGGCAGAGAGAGGGGGGACGAGAGAGTTCGCATTCTCAGAGAATCGAGGGAGAGGGGGAAAAACCCACCTTGATTCTGTGGGGAATTGGGTTTTCTGGGGAGGTAGCTGTCCCTCTTCCGTGGCTTATGGCATTTCCGACCAGACAATCGGAAGCCACGGAAGAGGACACCAACGTCGACGCCCACACAGCGACCCCAGTCCGGTACGTCTCGCTGGACGAAGTTTACTCCAGCGACGACCCCCTGCCTGACCGCCAGGGGATCGTCCGCTCTTATGACATCAAAGAAGATTAAGGCCCGCAAAGGCTTCCCTCCGTCACCGACCAGGCGGAGGGCCCCGAAGTTGTCGAGATGGACAGGGGCGATGACCCCTTATATAATGGGGACAGCAAGGGAGACGACGGGGGCGCTCGTGCTTTTGCAGGCGTCCCCGCGTAGGAAATGTGCCGCTCGTCCACGTGTACTCGCGGCGCACTAAGCGACCTGTATGCGGTGCGGATCGCCCCTCATTGTTCGATATACTGATCGCTCGCGCGGAAGCCGCATTGGGATTGCCCATAAAGGCGGAATTTGGCGAGGATATGGAAATGGGGGAGGGCATGGACGAGGGCATTAATTGCTCTAAATCCGATGCCGAAGTCACGCCTCGCAAGAAGAGGAAATGTCGGGGTGGCGAGCTCGCAAAACTGGGAGTGAGCTCGAGTGACCTGCACGACATGAGTGGCCCTCGGTTGAGAGAGAACCGAAGGCCTAATGGCAACACTTACTGTGACCGGCGGAAGAGGAGGAAACGTGACTCTAGTGTTAGAGACAACATTAGAGGTTTGCCCACAAAGAAAAGATGGGTGAGGTTAGTTAATCAAATTTTGCCCTCTATGAGATTAGGTTTTCAAATATGATTCGATGACGTGTTGGGAGTGTTTTTCAGAGTTTGCATCTTAGGTTATTTAGTTGGGTGCTTACTACCGATATATTGTTATTATCTTGGTCAAATTGGTTGATGGGTTAAGGTTTTGGCATGACTAGGTTGTCCTATGATGATGCTGATCCCAAAATCTTCGTCGGTTTGCAATGCAAGGCAAGTATCTCCTTTCACCTCACAATTAAAGCGAATGGCCTGTAATTCAACTAATTAGATGTTCCATTTGCAAATTTTATTAACTAAGCATGTGGGTTGCAGGTTTTTTGGCCATTGGATGCAGATTGGTACACGGGCAGTATTCTGGGTTACGATCCAGATACAAACAAACACAATGTAGGTCACTACAGTTCCTGTAAAAAAAGTTGTTGAATCACTAGTCTCTGGATTGTGGCACAGAATAGACATTTTTAATAAGAGTTGAACAACATGCAGGTCATGTATGAGGATGGAGATAAGGAAGATATAGTTCTGGCAAATGAGAAGATTAAATTTTACTTGTCTCCCAATGAGATGCAGCAGATGAACCTCAAATACAGCATTAAAAGTATGGATTCTGATGCATGTGATTATGAAGAGATGGTTGTGTTAGCTGCCAGCTTGGATGATTGCCAAGAGCCTGAACCTGGGGATATCGTGTGGGCTAAACTCACTGGTTCGTGCATATTTGTTCTCTCTCTTCTTTTAATTCTTTCTGTGTGCTTATGCTCTTCTGGTACAATAGAAAGTTTAGGTTTGCATGAGACTGTATTCATGTACCTTTGCCGTTTTTCTATTTGATGGACGTTGATTTACTAGTTGGCTTATAAACCAATCATATGACTTTTCTGACAGGTCATGCGATGTGGCCTGGGCTTGTTGTGGATGATTCCCACATAAGTGCTCAGGGGATTTCAAATAAAACTTCTGTTGGCAGATCAGTTTCTGTTCAATTTTTCGGTACCCATGATTTTGCAAGGTTTGGAATTTTGTTTTCTTGAGGAATATTTTTTCAGTGTCAGATACATATTATTTTGCTCACTGACTTGTCTGTCTGTTACTCTGATTTTGCTATTATTCAGGATTAAGACAAAGCAGATTATTTCCTTTCTGAGAGGACTTCTTTCTTCTTTGCACTTGAAATGCAAGAAACCCCGCTTTGTTAGAGCTTTGGAAGAAGCAAAAACGTGAGTTATTCTTGAAATCTTCTAGGTGAAATGTTGCACTTGCAGCGGTATGTCTGAAGTTTTGGTTGATCCCATCATGAGATGTTTGAGATTTGGACATGATTGTTGTTGCTGTGGAGATTTTTGGTTGCAATGTTAAATAGAGAAGACAGATTACAGGGTTGTTTGACTGTTGTTGCTATACATGCACGCTTGGATGCATCCATACTCCATTCATACATACATAGTGTTTGTGTTTCTCCAACACAAAAAGAAGGAAGATAAGTTGGTTAAATAAATAAATTAATTTGGACATCTGTTGCTTTTCATTCAATAAGTCAGACTAATCTTAGAGTGTCTTGATGAAAAAGTGTTTATTCCGTAAAACTAATTGAGAAACTCTTTCCCTCTAGTTTTTTTTTTTTAAATAATCGTGATACCAGAAATTGGGAAATTTAAGGTGCTTTGGTCAAATTATTTGATTTGGTTTTGACTGGACTTGATGCCATGGATGAGGCTTAAATTTGGTTGGCACAATTCTGGCGCTAACTAAGCTGTTTTGCTCCAATCAGATATCTGAGTGAACAAAGACTTCCCAGAAGAATGCTTCTGCTGCAGAGTGGCCGTACTACTGATGATTGTGTAAGTGCTAGTGATGAAGATGGAGAGAGTGGAGATTCGGCTGAAGACTGCATGGGCAATGAAAATAGCCAAAGAAAACTGGAGGGCCTTGGAACCCTTCCATATGTACTGGGAGATCTGCAAGTAATTAGCCTTGGTAATTGCCTTTGCTTCTGACAACATGTTTGGGTTCCTACTCGAGTGTACTTCTATATTATGGAGCATGACTCACGATAGATGTAGAGTAATGGATAATGCCACTGCTTCTGACAACATGTTCGGGTTCCTAGTCAAGTGTACTTCTGTACTATGAAGCATGACTCGCGATAGATGTAGAGTAATGGATAATGTTGTGGAGTGAATGCATATAAGTTCAAATGAGCAATGTTTCCTGCCAATTAATTTAATCATAGCTGGATGAACTAATGAGGGGGGGAAATAACAAAAACACACCTCACTTTTGACCTAATGACCACCTACATACCTATACTTTTGCAAATACCACTTGCATATCTCTAAACAAAACCCTACATTGAAAAGACCGAGTTGTTTCACCTTGCAAACTTGTTTTAGCATTTTGCTTAGGGTTTGAATAGTTTGGTTTTTGATTGATTTTTCAGTGTTTTGGGTGAGTGTGAGAAGTTAGGATTTGGGGACAGGCTGTCTTGGAAAGAAAATTGCATTTATATAAATAGGGACACCAGAATAATTGTGAAGGTGCAAAGTGATATCCTTAGATAATAAGTGGTAATTTAGTTAAAGATGAGCTATGTTTTTGGTATTTTACCAAATTTTTATTATCCTTGGGGATGGGGTCATACATAGTACTCACAAGCTTTTACAATGATTGTTCAGGCAAGATCGTGAGGGACTCTGAATTCTTTCAAGATGGAAAGTACATCTGGCCAGAAGGATATACTGCCGTGAGGCAGTTTACTTCAATTAAGGGTAACATAATTATTTATCATCTAACATTGTTGGTCAGTCTACTTTGAGGCTGCTTAGGTTCCTCATCCTCTAACACCTTTCTGAAAATGACAATAATTGAGTTTTACATTTAAAGAAATGTACCTTTTCATAAGAAAACCATAAAGTGTCACCAAGTGAGCTATTTATGATAAAGTAGAATCCTAGTTTGCGTATGATGATTCAATTGAGTATATAGAAAGATGATTTTTGCTTTAGTTTCCAACCTTTAGGATATGTAAAAGTTGTCTCATTGACTAATGGAGACTAATGGGCACTTCTTCTTCAAGATGTCAAAATTATTGTGGGTTATCAACAACCCCATCATTGAAAGTTTTTGAAGAACATTCAGTTGATTGAAAGTGTCCCCAAAATTGGATGACCAAAAAAAGAGGAACAGAGTGACGAGTTGAAAAGGAATCCATTGAATTTGCCCTTACTTTGATTGAATTTAACTACTGCTTATTCACCTTCTCTTTGAATTGTTCAGATCCAAGGGCTCGTGCTTCATATAAAATGGAGGTGTTGAGAGACCCAGAATCGAAGACCCGACCTCTATTTAGAGTATCTTTAGATAGTGGAGAGCAGGTACATTGTATTGGATAAAGTTGATTTTGAATTTCATTTTAAAGTTCTCTATTTTGAAAGAAAATAGTATATCATATGACTTAGTGTTTTTTGCTTTCAATATTCTATCATCTTGAGCTTGAATTTGCTCGATAGTATAGCATAGGCATATCGTGCACACATCTGCAGCTGTATGAAGAATAAATGCTGTCTCTGATCTTAGTTGGATTCCGAAATCCATAGAACAAAAGTTGGTCAGTATTGACCCTGATATTTAAAGGGATTATGATGGTTGAATTATGCTTACATTTGGTGACATAGATGGCCAACCTCATAGATAGTGGAAACATTACATTGATCAACCATACAATTGCTTTTGGAGGCCTTGAATTATATCTAGATGCAACCTTTTCCACTTATCATGATAATAAGACTACACAACCACATTTTCCCGGCCTCATTTTCATTATTTCCTACCCTATGCATGAGGCAGCTGCTCTTTAAACATTCAGATTGGTTCACTGATCTTGCTTTTTACCACCATTAAAAGTTTTTATGTGCAAAATGTCCATCCAGCGTGAACTGATTCTTTTAGTTATATCTGCTAGAAAAGTATTGAATATACCTGGAAGAGAGTGTGAGAGATTATAATTAATCGCTGTTTAACATGAGCGATCTTGATATACATTCAATCACTCACTAACATCAGTGATTTACCAGAAAAATTTTCTGTGATTTAGTTTACTAAAATTTTAGTGGGACTAAATTTGTAATCTCACATAATTTCAGTTTAGGTGTTCTTTCTATACCGAAGCTTCCACATCCAAATGATTTTGAACAATATTCTCCTTTTCTGACTGGGTACCTGCTTTCTGCCGGAGAGATACTTGGCTTTTTTCTGCATCACTCATCGAGTCCCTAAACTAAGTTACTTGAATGTGATGATTGACATTGGCATTATGTATTCCAGTTTAAAGGGTCCACACCATCAGCCTGCTGGGATAAGATTTACAAAAGATTAAAGAAGGCATGTAGTGGTATGGCCGATGGTGTTATTGCTGAAGCTGGTGTGGAAACGACGTTCAAACACGGTTCACATATGTTTGGTTTCTCTAATCCTAAAGTGGCAAAACTTATACAGGTATGCTGTTCCTCTTCCTAATGACATTATCTATGTTCCCATTTCAACATTAACATTTTGCTATTCTGGTTGTTAATTCCATTTGCTTTATTTTGTATCCCAACTTAACAGTGTTTCTGTTTGTATTGACAGTGTTTGTCAAAATCCAGACATTTGACCAAGTTCTCTACGAGCAAATTCCCAGTTGGATATAGACCTGTTCGTGTTGAGTGGAAAGACCTTGACAAATGCAGTGTCTGTCACATGGATGAGGTGAAGTTTCGTTTTCTTCATCACGTTAGGCTTTTGCAGCTTAATGGTTCTTTGTGTGCTACTTTTGGTTGTTCCTCACTTGACAGTACTATCTATCAATTTAAATATGGTTAATGATTGTCATTTTATGTGCCTTCTTTTTTGCTTATTAGCTAGTTTGTAGGATCAGGGCTTCTCTTATGTCAAGCAGATCTATTTAACCCCCACTTTCATTGTTACTCTATAATTTTAACCCAATGGATACTTGGTTTGTTCCTGATAATTGTCTTTAATTTCAGGAGTACGCAAACAATCTTTTCCTCCAGTGTGATAAATGCAGAATGATGGTGAGGACCCAAGTGCACTCTGATCTTTTGGCTAATATATTATTGCTGGGGTGTACATGAAGAAGTTTAATAGTTTGATGCTAGCCCATGTTCCTGTTCCACTTTTCACCTAATTTGCCCATTTGTTATCCTGTGTCGTGATTTGATTTTCTATCCTATTTCAGTGGAATCTAGATTTTATCGCCATCTATTTTCTAATTTTATTGACTCGTTTGTACTATTCGTTTAGGTTCATGCTAAATGCTATGGAGAGTTAGAGCCAGTAGACGGTGTACTATGGTTATGCAATCTATGTCGCCCAGGAGCTCCTGATCCTTTGCCTCCATGCTGTCTTTGCCCAGTTATAGGTACTACTTAGATTTTTGTCCTAAATATTAATGTTACATGCTAAACTCTGCATTTGACTTTTGTGTAGGGGGTGCTATGAAACCCACAACCGATGGGCGATGGGCTCATTTAGCTTGTGCTATGTGGATACCAGGTTTGTGCTATTTGGATTTTTTCCCCTTCTCATTATGGTTGATTGGTTGAAAGTTTTTTAAAATGAAATTCTTGGTTTCATGCCATATGATCCTTTTTTGCTTTAGAAACTTGCTTGTCTGATGTGAAGAGAATGGAGCCCATTGATGGAATCAGTAGAATTAATAAGGTATCTTTGATTTCTTACATTCATTCATGTCGACCTTTTTAGTGAGTTTCTCATGAGTTATTTTACAAATATAACCAAGCTACGGTCGTTAAGCAAGAGATATTTTCTTGAACTTTTCCTAGGATCGCTGGAAGCTGTTGTGCAGCATCTGTGGCGTACAATATGGCGCCTGTATCCAAGTAAGTTTCCATGTGGATGATTATGTTTATTTCTTAAGTTTGGGCTTTAGAATAGTTTACTAGAAGGAAGGAAGTTCTTTGATTAACTTGCATTTCTTCTTTTGATGAGCACTCACATGAGATAGGCACACATAAGATGCAAATAATCTCTAGTTCTGTCAAATGGGGTGCTTGCTCAAAGGAATGTAGGCACCAGTTGCTTCTTTTTTCTTACAAAGTAGTCTTAACTCTTGCAATTTAGCAAAATCAAGTTTGCTGGATTAAGGTTCACTCTCTCTCGTTTAAGAAGTAGAAGTCCCAAATGATATCTTGATAGACATAACTGCTGAGACTAGCATCGCGTCGAAGGTTTAGATCAATTATCTGTCATAAGATCACATTTGGAGTATGCTACAGAAAAGAAAAAAAAAATAGATGAGAACCTGAAAAGAAAAATACTTCCAGAGGTGACAGTGACCCAAATGAAATTAATGATGATGGAAATAAGAGTAAAGGTTCTTATTGGGTCGGTGCTTTGGTCGTCCATCACCTATCAGGTCTTATAATTATAATGTCGAGTTGAAATAAAATCTTATTCTTGTCCTAAAGATGACTTACAGAGTGCCTCTTTTGACAGTGCTCAAACAATACTTGTCGAGTAGCATACCATCCACTGTGTGCAAGAGCAGCTGGTCTTTGTGTCGAGGTACCTATGATCTTCCCCTGGAATTCTGGTTATTGTACATGTTTACTCCATAAGCACCAACTGCTGGCCAGCAAAAGCAAGAAAAGAAACTGCCTAGAACTTATTCATTTAGGGCCAAATGCTTGCATGTGTCTCATGAAGTTCTGGTAGATCAATGACTTGTTATCTTTTTGTCTCTGTATTTAATAGCTTGAGGATGAGGAAAGACTTCATCTCCTTTCAATAGATGATGAAGATGAAGAACACTGTATTCGTCTTCTCTCTTTCTGCAAGAAGCATAGACAGCCATCTAATGAGCGTCCTGGTTTGGATGAGCACGTCAATCAAATTGAGCGTCAATGTTCTAACTATGACCCACCCTCTAATCCATCTGGATGTGCTCGTTGTGGTAAGTGTAGCTTTCCCTACTCTGCTGTTCCACCAATGGGGCCATGGGTTGGTTAATTGCTCAAGTTGCGTTCTTTTTATGGTAGCTTTTTAGGCATTTAGTTAAATGGCATTGCTTTTTTCTTTTTTCATCTTTTATTAACCCCTACGCATCAAATGTTGGCAATTGTGTAATGAAAGTCTTTTTTGGGTCGATAAAATTGTTTCCTTTTTTCATGTCTGGCAGAGCCTTACAGCTCTTTTGGGAGAAGAGGACGGAAAGAACCTGAAGCACTTGCTGCTGCATCCTTGAAACGCCTTTTTGTTGAGAACCAGCCTTACTTGGTTGGTGGGTACAGTCAACATTTATTAGCAGGCTTGCCTTCCAATGGAGTTGCTGTCAATAAGTACTCTTCTCGCCTTCACCAATTAAGGTTCCATCAAGTTGATACTTCTGATAGCGTATCTTCTATGGCGGAGAAGTATAAATTCATGAGGCAGACCTTTAGAAAGAGATTAGCATTTGGTAAGCAAAATGTTAAAGTGAATTTAGCTATGGCATTCTTTTTTGGTTCTTCCAATACTTGATCTATTCTTCTTTTTTGAAGTTCTTTGTTTAGCTTGTATCATGAGTGCTGACTTACCTTGAGTAAAGAAAAACCAATACCATTAACAAATGCTACAACAGTTGAATATATGTTAGGTATATGTATGTATGTACACACACACACACACACACACACACACACATATCAAATATTGGTATCTTTTAGCTTTCACCTTGAGTAGAGAAAACCAGTTAAAAAAAATTGACTAGAGAGAGGAGATCCTCTTGGAAGGGAGGATAAAGAGAAGTGTGAGAAGGAAGATGCATTTGCAAAGCAATGATAAAATGCTAGGAACAAAGAGATAAGGTAGTTCTGACTGCTTTTGATGCTCCATTTCACCGTTACCGAGAGTTTTTGGAGATTGTTTTTTTAGATTTAGCATGAAAAAATATATAGTTTTGAGTTTCTGCTTGTCATTGTTGGCTCTGTCAAGAGATTTCATGTTCTTTTGCATGATTGCTTAGAATTTTCTCCTATTGTTCTAATTAATTCTATGTCTATGTAGATTTATCAGAAAGAAAAGAAGTCAGTTTGTTGTAACATTTATTATCTTCCCTTTCTGCTCTCATAATTGATCTATTGAGGTTTCCTTTGCGATTTAACTTATTTTCATACATCTCTATGTTGCTGTGTTGTGGGATGATCATTGCTTTAGGTAAATCAGGAATACATGGATTTGGTATCTTCGCTAAGCAACCACACAGGGCAGGGGATATGGTATGCAGTTTGTTAATCTGTTTGTAATTCTTTCTTTTATGAACATTTGATTAATGATATTATGCCAATTTGAAATTCCTTATGTAGGTCATTGAGTACTCAGGAGAACTAGTTCGACCTCCTATAGCCGACAGAAGGGAACACTTCATATACAATAAACTGGTGGTGAGTTCTGACATGATGTTGTCACAGTACTGCTTTTGCATCTGATGGATGCTAGTACCAGTCTAAATGAATAGAAAACAAAAGAAAATGGAATGGATGAAGATAAAGATACTTTAACATACTGCTGTCTGCTTTGCTTGCTACTTGGATGGGTGAAAAAATTCGTGTCAAAGTAGCATTGCTCCATAATGTCCTGGGGTGATGTATTGTTTATTATCTGTAAAATTTCCAAAGAAAAACAAAACAATCAAATGAACATCTTGTCGATGATTGAATAGAGGTGCATCTAGATTGTCTACATGTTGTGACTGTCTTTTCTCCTGTTTGGAGAATCAAAATTCATGTCTTAGACATGACTCTGATTGAGTTATTTTTGGCATCGCTAGCATTGTAAAGGATGAGGGGCTGTATGAATTTCTTGAATGAGGGTGCTGTATGATGAAGCTTGAAACTGGAGGTTCTCTGTACATTTCGCTCTGTTTTTGCAACAATGTCATTACACTGTTTATGGTGTATGTGTGCGTGAATGTTCCATCCTCTACTTTGAAGGAGAAATCCCTGAACAGGTTTCTGTGCTGATGGTCTTCCAAAAGAAAAAGCAGAGCCTTTCGAGTATGAAATGTCAAGAGTGCTTTTTCCCTGTGTGTTTGCTAGGATCTTCAATTTTCTGCATTCTGAGCTAAAATGATGTCCATTTTGTGTCTTTAGAGTTGAGGTATTCTTTTGGCCAAAAAAAAAAAAAAAAAAAAGGTTAGGTATGCTAATTTTTGGATATATATTAGCAACATACTATGGCTAGGTGAAATACAGGAGCACACATGGTATAAATGCAAACAGGCACAGTGGGTTCTCACTCCATTAATTTGAGAGTGAATGTTGTCAAATTTTTGTTTATCTGCGAACTTCAATAGTACTCATATTAGCACTCCTTAGAGGTACATCATTGACAGAAAATGCTCTCAGATACAAAAATATATACTGCATTCTGAGCGTAATGGTTCATTTCAGACAGAAGTAAAATGCTTTGGCTCTCTATATTCAGAAAATTCTCTCAGATACAGAAATGCATATGCTGCTTTCTGAGCATAATGGTTCATTTCAGACAACTAGAATGCTTTGGCTCTTTGTATTCAGTTCAAGATGCACGTCATGCTACCTTGCTGATTATGTTAACTTAAAGCAACTTGTTCCTGTGTTTGGTGAAGGCATGGTTGATTCTTTGTTGAAAGGCCCTTTGCACGCATTTTCTTGACTTTTCATGACAGGGAAAGCAATTAATCTTTTTTATTGTCTTCCCCATTTTCATGCAGGGTGCTGGGACATACATGTTCCGAATTGATGATGAACGAGTTATTGATGCCACAAGAGCAGGAAGCATTGCTCATCTGATTAATCATTCATGTGAAGTGCGCATTTTTCTTCTATATTGCACTTTCTGCTGCTTTTTAATTGGATTGAGCATTATAGTTTGCTTGTTAATGTGTGAAGTGCTATTTATTTTCCTATATAAAGAAAGGAAATGGGCTTGAAGAACTTTATTGCTTGATAATAGAGCACCAGGTTTTTTCCTCCCATCTAGGGTGATTGTAGGTCTGGTCATGTTATGGCAGGCTAACCAAAATCATGTCTTAATACTTGACATGAGTACACTAAGCAAGCTTGTGTATTAGTAAGGCTAAGATTGAGGATTGTAGGTGAACTGTGGTGCGTTTAGTGTGTCAACATGTTGGTCACTGTCTCTATATGTGAACAGTCTACCTCAAGAGAGTATTCTCTCTCTCTCTCTCTCTCTCTCTCTCACACACACACACACTAGGACCTGTTCATGCCATAGGATCAATATAAGAATGTTAGGCCAAATGTTTGTTCTCCTTGGTACTCTTAGAGAGTAGTCTCTCTCTCTCTCTCTCTCTCTCACACACGCACACACATGCACACACATGGACCTGTTCATGCCATAGGATCAATATAAGAATGTTATGCCATATGTTTGTTCTCCTTGGTACTCTTCTGATTTCATCTGCACTTTACCTTTGTGCAGCCAAATTGTTATTCTAGAGTCATCAGTGTTAATGGTGATGAGCACATAATTATCTTTGCCAAAAGGGATATTGAAAGATGGGAAGAGCTCACCTATGATTACCGGTAATGTGTTTCTTGAATGATCTGCATAAATATGTTTCCTTCATGTATCTAGTTCTTACAGTGTCTTTTGTTACTGATATTCATTCTATGCATCTCAGGTTTTTCTCAATTGATGAACAATTAGCTTGTTACTGTGGCTTCCCTGGATGTCGTGGGGTTGTCAATGACACTGAAGCGGAAGAGCAAGCAGCAAAGCTCTATGTGCCTCGCAGCGATTTGGTCGAGTGGAAGGAGATTGAAATGGTATGTCAGCTTTTGGAGTGACTTTGGTCTTTGGCAATAAGCCTTCTTTTGAGCTTCTCTTTTTCCCCCTTCTAAATGTTAATCCATTGATGGAAGACTAGATACTAATCAACATCTTTTGCCAGCTTCTCTCTTCTTGACCTCCATATTGCGGTAGTCTTGTATACTGTGTGCGCTCATCTTGTTCTTGTACTGTTTTCTTTTGTGCAGCGCATGTCTACACCCTGCTGCTTTGTTAGGTTGCATAATCCCCAAATAATCTTGAAAGTGAAGATTATAAATCTGATAATTTATAATGTCCTGGGATGGCTATATTCAGAATTCAAACCATCAATGTGAATTTTCTCTAAGCTTTCTCTTCTGTAGCTATTTGTACTCTTTGCCAACCAGGCAGAGCTTTAGATGGCCCATTAAGATAGGATTCTCCACCAGTTATGAAGAAGTATTTTGGAGCTAGAGTGCTTCAGCAGATCATATTTGCTGACCAGACGATCTTTTGCGTCCTTATTGATTAAGTGACTAGATTGAGCTACAGACTAGAGTATCCAGATATTAAAACCCTAAAATGGGGATCAAGATTAGTTTCCTGATGGACTTTCTGAGAAAATCACTTGAAATCAAAAGCTGGGAAAACCAAAACTTTGGATTTTTAAATGTAAGATCCTTCTTTCCGCTAGTAGTTTGTGTTAATTGCGATTCTTCAGATATAGTTTGATCAACCCCCTTTACCTCTGATTGTACTCTCTCCTATAATACTTCAATTCAAAAGCTTAGGCGCTTTGGGTCTGCACTCCTCTTCTGCTACATGAGTGACTCTACTCACTCTGTTCTCAATTTACCTTGTCTTCCCATTCTGTCAATGGCTTTTGATGCTATCACTACTGTGTATAAATCATTTGTTTGTACATCTTCTAGTTCTTTTGCTGACAACTATATCCCTCTTTCCTTTGTGCAGAAGTTTCTCATTGCCAAAATATGCCCATGAGGCTCATGGAGCGGTTTGCTACCTTTTTCCGGTCTATTGATCTCAGCCTGTCATTTACTGTGGAGGATAGGATATAGTGCTCTTTATTGCCCTTGTCTCATCCTCTACATCATATCTAATTCCTCCTGGTGCCCTCGTCTGTTAGTTCAGCATCTTTTTCCTTAAGCTGTCCTCACTTGGTCACTCAGGATCTCCTAATTGATTCATAAAGACTCAAACTCCAAGCAGAAAATAGAGGCGATAGGATGTTTTGATTCACTATCCACATTCTGTTTTCAGCTGCAACCTTCTGCTGGCCTCATTCTCAGGCATCCATTTGACTATGCTTAAAGTTTGTAGAAAGTTTGTAGAATAGTTAATTCAGAGAAGTGTACATATAATACAGTGATCATTTTGTACAGTTGAAGTCAACTTTCTTCATTAATTTCCTTTTCTCTTCTCTTTATTTTAGATCTTTATGAAAATTAGTGGATCGCTTTTTGCTGAAATTGACTATGGATCTGGTTGATTTCCCTTGAAGTCTTAAGTTGGAGTTAGGTGAGGTTGTTAAAGAAGATGAAGATGATTTTGGCATTTGTTTGGTGAAGTTTGGCTTGAAAGAAAAGCATGATGCTTAAAAGAAGAAATGGGGCTCTCTGGGTCTACTGGCTTTCAGGAAGATTCACTTATTTAGTTTTCAAATGAAAGGTTCATTTGTCTTTAACCTTTGCAAAATGCTTTGCTCCTAATTAATTGAAGAGAGTTGTGCTTTTACTCTCCTATCCTTTCCTGAATGAGACACATTTTTCGTTGATCGAACAATGAGCCATCAGAATGAATTATGTACACCTTTATGCTTTGAGACATATTCTGCAGATTGATTAAGAGACCAGTTTACTTGAGTAACAATGCATAGAATCTGAGCTTAGGCCAGTGCTGGTTGGTTCACAAAATAGTACCTGTCAAACCTGTTGACAAACAGACCCCCTAAAAACCATATACAATTGGCTTTGCTCTGCCAAACCCATTACAAAGTTTGAGCTAACTCATCCATCACACGATCCACTAAATTTTAGTTAAATAATGGATCCATGATCTATTTTGCCACCTTTTGTCAGTAATCTTTGGTTAAAAATTCTATAATTTTTCCCTAAAGAATCCACATATGAATGTGAGGAGTGTAAAACACTAATAATATCATTTGTATTAAATGCATGTCTATCCAATGGTTGTCTTTTAAGATTTGTATTTAAAAGAAAATTGGAAAGCTATTAGAAATTCAACCTTAATACCATATTTGAAATGCAAATATCAAATTCAATAGAGAGAAAATTTGTAACAGGATGTAGTTAAATCCTTACCTTTCTCTAGTTGCATTGTCAAGCAAAACATTGGTTCATCATTGTTATTCAAGGTAAGGACAGTGAACGTGTCACCGGAACAGGGTAGACATATGTCAGTGCTAGAACTTGTTTGGTAGTTTTGAGAGCTTCGAAATTGTGGTGTGTCCTTTAACAGTGGGTGCAAGGTTCCTATCGATAGTATGTACACCTTGGCCATCCTCTTCCTGGCAAAAGCAATATGTCCAAGTTTTTGCATGGCAAGGAAGTGCCAATGCTAAGAAATTGGAAATGTTAAACCGTAACTAATCTCTCTGACATGTAGTTTCTTGCCAAATCTCATAAAATGCAGTAATTGAGAAGCTTTTGTGCAATTTGGTCAAGGGGCAAGTGCTTATTTTGCCAAATGAAAATTTACCTGAAAAACTAAAGTAAAAACGGTTGTTTAATTCCAAAAAGGAATCATATATTGTGAATTAAAACCTAAATTACAAACAATGTATGTAGCATTCAATTAAACTATAGAAACAAAATTTGCTTCAAAATGTAGTTTTATTAAGATAAATCCTAAATTTAACGTTGCCACTTACAAATGGAGCAAGTAGTTGAATTTGGTTTACTAAAGTGAATCTCTATTTGGGAAAAAAGAAGAAGAAGCTTTTGTGCCTTCTCTGCTTCCTCAACTTATTCATCTTTTAGTCACTGTACCTAAAATATACTGAGTGGCCTTCAATGTGTGTTTTTTCCTGCTGGAATACTCTATTTGTGGCAACTATTAGATCTAGTATGAAACTAAAATTGTCTTAAGAAATTGTTATCTCAAATCCATGTAGTTACTGTTGCCTTAATGTTAATAAAAAAATCTAATGACTATGTCACACCCTCATAAAACTTACATAGTCTAATCAACTTAATGATCTAGATGCAAGTCTATTGATTTCATCTATATGGTGCAAGAGATCTAAATTGCTTATACTTGACATGGTGCAAGCAGGAGGACCTAACTAGTGAATTTTTGCGTAGTGGTTTGTAACCCTTGTTTTCTTGAAGTAGATTATCTCTTGCCCATATGAGAAAAGGGTAAATACCAATGAATGAGGTATTGGAATAAGATGGCTGGTTCTGGTTGGATTCCGGGTTTGGTTCTCCTGCCTAACGAATCTGAAACTCGTCATTAACCCTATAGTCATGTTTAATTACAGAGAATAGTGGGAATGAGAGAGACTATTACTGTGTTTTCACTAATGTGAGAGAAGGTGGCAATGAATCAGAAGGAATGAGCATGACTGTTTGAAAAGGTAAATTCTTAAATGGAGGAACATTAATGGTATGATAACAATTAAATCAAAGGGTGACGTTCCTCTCTTGTATTTTTTTCCTCCTTATCTTTAACATGTTTGTGGTGAGTTCTTAATTTATTTTCTCATTGTAAAGGTATGATTCTACCATGTTTCAAATTTTTTAGAAACATCCCATCATGATTCTGAGGTGTTCCCAAACATGGTACCTAAGATAGTATTATCATTTCGATTGCTCATTAGTTATTTTGTCCTGCAGTTCCATTATGGTCACATTATTCCAACTAACCAAGAGGAACCTGTAGGTTCTTAAACAAGACTCCAAATTCATCTTTCTACTCGAAACTTGGTCCTAACAGGACAAAGACACTGTAAAATGTAGGATTGCTTGGTGGATGGATGAGAATTTTGATTCTTAGTTGAACATTAGTAAACTAGAATTTTGATTCTTTATCAAACATTATTAAATGATTTTAAAATTGTGTATTTAAATGACAGCTAGTGTTGTTTACTTAGTCTCAGTTGACCTCTAATATTAATAAACATATGCTGGTTGTCTCTCTTAAGTTTTTTTTTGGGTCAAATCTCTCTTTAAGTTCATTTGTTTAATTATTTGGTAACCCATGTTTTGTGAGAGAAATGTTTCTTCTTTGACATAATTAGAGCTTTGAAGTCCACAGTGTAATTCAGATCATTAGAGGTTAAAAACATACAGGTCTTGTCTATTTGAGTTTTATGTAAGTACATATGTATGTATTGATGATGTATAGCACTAAAATCCCACATGAAGCAATTCGGGTTGATCGGGAACCTCATTAAACTTGACTCTTTGCTATTCATGATGAGGGTCTTGTTCCTTGCTACTTCTCGAGTAATCGCTGCAATATGTTGAAATTTCAATTAAATTCTGAGAGTGTGCAAAAGAAAACAATTATTTGATTGGCAAAGTTGAATAAAGGAAACCTTTAGAGTAGCTTGACTGTTCAACTAGATGATTAGGCTTGCATAAGAATAATGAGGAGTTGATTGCAAAGTCAAACAAAGAGGAAACCTTAAAAGGACAATGCTATTGTTGAGTGGGATAGAAAAATGAATGAGCGGAGTAAAGTGATTGAGAATGGTAGCTACATTGCAGTTTCAACTATGTGTCCATTTTTACAAAGTTGAAAAGCAAAAAGTTTTTTTTTTCCTTTTTCATTAAAAAAAAATATGAAACGTTTTTTATATTTCAGGGAAATATGAGAATTTATATGTGAATCTACATGTCAAAATTTGCATATTGTGAAATTTTAAGGTCTTCCGATTGAAATTAGTCGAAGTGCATGAGCCATAAGATTTAGAAAAGCAAAATGTAAAACATAAAATTCCTTCAAGACGTATTGTGAAATATCTATAATGTCTAGGGAAATTCAAAAGGGCCATATTTCTGCCCAGGGTAACGTCCTATCATGCTACATTAGGGGTTAAAGTATAATAATAGGATTGCTACATGTAAAGAAGTGGAATGAGTGAGATTATTTTTAAGAGTCAAATTAAAATTGGGAATTTGTTGCATGCAAGGAAATAAAGTTTCAAGAGACAAATTAAAATCGGTAATATGTTCTTGTCAAGAGCATCCAGGCTAGAACATTCTGTTAATCATAGCTGATATGCTTTACATGTGCTTTCATTTGTATCGTGTGGATTCTTATTAAGATGCTGAAGAAAGTAGATAACTTGGGTTAGAATTGGCTTGTGTTGGGTGGTGTGCATGTTTCTGCAAACGAAGAGTTTTCGGCTAAGTTGACTGAAAACAAAATATGTGGACTGTAAGTTCTTTGAAAGTATGAGTTCAAATGAATCTTGATAAGATTTGAAGACCAGGATATCTCAAAGAGTGAACCTCCTAATATCTAGGATCTATTTTTCAAAAGGATGGAGAAATAAATGGAAATCTCACCCACAGGGTACAAGTAAGATAGATGAAATGGATAAGTGTGTCTGTTGTCCTGTATGACCATTGATGGCACTTAAGCTTAAGGAAGAATTTAACAGGATGACCATTAAGGCCGACCATGCTTTATGGCATGGAGGGCTGGATGGTCAAACACCAAAATTTGCACAAAGTGAAGAAAGGAGATGAGAACTCTTCATTGGGTATGCAGGCACGCCAAAAAAGACAATTAGAAATGAATAAATTGGGCACCGTTGGAGGATAAAATGAGATAAGTTCATTTAAAATGGCTCGGTCATGTTCAACAAACATTTTTGGAGGCTGCAGTGAAGAGTTACGATTGGAGATGGATACTTGGGTTAAAACTGACAGCGAAAGGCCTAAAGACGGGAGAGACACAATGAGGAAAGATATAAAGCATCTACTTAGATTGTACAGAAGTATTCGTGGAGCAGTCGAGCATACCTAGTGGGAAAAGGCTTAGTTTGTTGTTGAATGATATCTACATCTTCTGGTGGTAATATGTAAATGAATATTATGACTATTTAAGTTGAACCTGTGATTTTACTTCAACTGTACGAATGATCACTATATTATGTGTACACTTGTGTTGATTTAACAATTCTAGCAATTTTTAGCAGTCACATGGTCGCCTGAATATGAGATTGCTAGCATGTTACAAGCTGAAAACAAAATATGAATAGGGAGCCGAATCTAACTCACTACCTTTGCATGGAATTTAACTCATAGTAAACCATTAGGAGATCCTGAGGGACCAAGAAAGGTCAGCTTGTGGAAGAAGATGCTGAACAATCGCGCTTTCACAGGAATAGGTTAACTTAGATTCAAGATCAATAGACTGGGGTACATAGCAGACAACTCCTTGAGGCTTATGGGCATATTTGGGCTGTGAGAAACTTCGTTGCATTTGCTCTTTTTGATTTCTCGTCAATGTGAAAGGAGAGGAAAGGGCACAACTTTGAAAGATTATTGAAAGAGTCCTCTGTTTTTTACGATTATTGAAAATTGGTTGAAAGTATTACATTTTCAGCATTATAAAAACTTATGTGTGTGTAAATGCTTTGATTGACATTGGAATTGCTTTGTCTTGTAATTTAGCCCTTCTTTGCATTGGCTATAGTCTTTTTAAATCCAAAAACTGACATTTTTTTTTTTTTTTTTTTTTTGAAATTTGAAAAAAATTGAAGGAATCATCATTTGCAGTTTCCAGAGAAGCAGAGGACAACGCACCTTTGGAATCTCTGTCCAAGCTATTCTGTTGCTTAAAGTTGGACCCCATTCTTGCCAAGCTGACTGCTTGCAATCAACATCATCTCATCCAAATCCATCAATCAGTATAAGTACCCTAAGGATCAAAACCCAACCTAAAACGCCTCATTCTTGCAAAGCTCACCGCTTGCAATCACCAGTCGCCACCATCTCATCCAATTCCATCAATCAGTATAAAGTTCGCCAAGGATCAAACTCCAACCTAAAATGCCTCTTTGGATCCTAGGGTAAAGTGTTCAAATGATCTTATCATCATTTACCTGCTTTAGAGAACAGCTTTGTATTCATTGCAGGGGCCTAAGCCTTGTCAGAATATCTGAGTGATAGTTTGGCCGGAGCTTATTTTATAAATCTGCTGATGCAACACATCAGATTTTGGCAGTAGGATTATATTGACTGGGGCACATGCTGTGGAAATTTAATTAATCCACCACCCGCATTTTGCCCTTTCTAACGCTCTGTTGTAGGAACTACTGAGAAGGAATATATCTGATGGAATATAGCAATTTGATGTCATACTTCAAAGATTACAGCCAAGAAGGTTGTCCGGATAACCCTGAATGTATAAATAGCCTAAGAATTGGATGTCGAGCCTATCACTTATGGTTTTAATACCAGGGACTCGTCAGAAAATGCAACTGATCTCTTATCTTTCAGCATAAATATGTCAATGATCTCCCTCTTCTACCAAATGTGCAGAAAACCAAAATCATAATATATAATCTTTGCTTATTTGTGACTGTCGTGTGCTCTCATAAATGTAAGTTGTTTGATGTGATTGTTGGGATATAAATCTGCTCATTTACTTGTTTGTCATATAAAGTGAGCCTGTTACAACTAAATGTAGGTTTGCTGTATCACAGTTTGTTGCAATGGCTTTTTTTCTAGTGCATCTGTAAAGGGCTGTGCATGTCGTAACCCTTCTTACATGGTATATGTTGGAGCAATCGACTGAGACCCTTTTGCTTTTATTGAACAATGCGTGTTTACATGCCTACCTTCTCATTTTAACTTTTGGGTGGAGCATTTTACTGGCACCCTGGTCCACTGTACTTCTGCTATTCAATTTTCACAGTAGTCTTGAAATCTTATGCTCGCAGAGTTGCATAGGAAGACCCACGGAAAGAGCAAATTGGTAGAAAAGGGAACACGAAGTGCGGTTAGTATAGCCAATGCCATGCATTACCTTGTGGGACAAATTGGTTTTAAAGGTTATCCTTGTAAAGCTCAGATTACAAGATGCAAAGAGTGATATGGATGCAAAGTTTAGCTATGTGCATTTTTCAATATCAATTGCTTTTTCTCTCTTTGAATATTTGCTTGCAGGTGGCTTCTCTTTAAATTTTATTGGCTCAAGTGTCTTAAAGTTGATCACTCGGAGAAATTAAATTTGTTAGGTTTTGAAATGCTTTAGTGCTTGTTTTGAATCTTAGCTTTAGCATTGTGATTAGAGCTGATATCTACCATCAAATCAACCTTTGGGAAGTGTTGATACCAATCTATGTTCAAATAGAGATTTGGTGCCTAGCATTTCTATTGTATGACTTGACGAAAGGATGAGGTAAATAGGTCACAAAAGGAATTAACCGAAATTTTCATCACATCCTTGATCATGAGAATCTAGGTATATAGTATATACAATGAAAAAAATATTAGTATATACTCCCTTAAGCAATAACAGTATATGAATGGCAGGCGTTGTATACCTCTCAATATATATAATGTCATCGACTTTACCTTGATGACTTTCACCTACACCCTTCTGTGCTTCCCTAGCCCCATAAGAAAAGAAGGTGCAGCTTCATATGCTTTGTAAACATGAATGGCTGATGGTCTTGGCTGGCAATTAATGTTCTGTGCAGTGGCATTGATGAATGGCTGGTAGACAGACATTTATCAGCCATTTGCAATCACTAGTTGTTAGAAGGTGGCTGGCAGTATGAAGCAGAGACAGGTTATGAGGCTCTGGCTGGCACTAACTGAAAAGCTAATGGTCTGTGACTGCAACTGTCATGTTGGTATATCAATGAGAGGTTATTTCGGAAAGCTACACATGGGCATGCAAAGGTAATTTCTTTGAACTTTACATTTGTGAAATCCGCTATTTGGGCACCGATTTCTTTCTACTTTTGAGTGCTGGGAACATGTCAAATATGTAAATGCATCACTTTGTATAGTTTGTTTGTCATTTGTCCCCTCCCCAATTGGAATATAGTATACCTCTTTCATGGCGAGGCCTTCATAGAATGACTAGTGCAGTTTAGTATTTGGAATAATAACCTGATAATATGAGAATATGCTATATTTTCTGCAATCTAGGTAGTTTAACTAACTACTATTTGGCTGATATACAAAGCATTTAGAGTATTGTACTCAACAGTTTAGATAAAGTAATTGTTTCAATTAAGATTTTGAGTTGCTTTTCATCTCACTTTTTACTTTCTTTCAACAAGCAAATGAACACACGCTTTGCATGAAAGAACTTAAAATTTGATCAATGTAGGAAAATCTTGAAAATTTAGTTGATCTGTGAAAATGAACTCATATTTTTGGTAAATACAAAATAGATTTAACCAAAGATAACAAATTTTAAGTTTGGAAAGTGTTAAAGAGTTGAGGGATCATGAATTAAAGCGATAAAGATTTAATTCAATTTTTAATTACAATTTTGTCTCTCATTGAATACCATACAAATATGATCCATCTTAGTAAAAACATATATGGGGTTTCATGGAATTTATTGGTAAAAGTGTGAGGTTGAAACCATCTTTGAGTTTACTTTATCATAAAGAGTGATCATGAGTTGCATCGAGGGACAAGTTTTTGCTTGGTTTTGTCAATTGGTATAATGCAAGAGCATAGAACTATTTTTAATTCTCTTGACTCTGTTCACAAGTTACTATAGCAGATTGTTTGTTTTGTTTCTTAGTATTTTTGTGCCTCTACTTCAGCCTAAAAAATCCTTTATTAGGTATACTTTCTTAGTTTATAAATGGAGAATTATGTTTTTATTAGTCTCTGATGGTTGTTTTAGGCTTTAGAGTATTCTAAATCAAATAATGTTCCTTCAACTAAAGTTGTTCTTTCTATCCCCTGGCCTTGAAGCTCAGAAGACAATTTTTTATATTGTACTTTCTTTTCAGTTGTTCTTGTTTGTTTCTTTTATATTGTACTTTCTTTTCTGTCAGGAGACATTTTCACGATATATACCTAATGCCTAATGACAACCAACTGTAGTCTTACCAGGTGGTAGATATGCTAGCTCCCAAGTGCCATTTGGAATGCAAAGCAGACATTCCTCCTCCATTGTCCCTCGCCAGCCTGGAATCATCAGTTTTATCCAGAAATGGAATAGAATGGGATGGTTTTATGATTGAGCCGGCTTTTGAATGGTTTCAGTTCACTTAGAGATTCCATTCTGTGAGCTGGTGGTATTTAGTCAGACTCTTACTATCACTAGTCAACTCAGATCCATTGGTGTATTTGTGGCGTGAAATCAGTAGTTCTCTAGTTTTTGGTTCAGCTATATCAACAGAATTTAATGCATAAGCCATTGGCAGATATCTGAACCCACTGACTTTGACAAACCATAACTTTATATTTAAGTAGCGTAACAGGACCTGCTGTTTGGCTGCTGAAACAACCTGGCTCATGCTCACCCTTAACCTGGATAGTGTCTTCTTGATATTATGTTTCAACCTTAACAGCACCCTTAGATATAAAGGATGCAGTCAACTTTCAGATACTCCATTCGACTTCAAACATGCTATTCCTGCTGCAAAGCTTGCACAACCTGCACTAGGTATATTATTTATGTCATTGCAGTCCACTTGTGTTTTCTTGACAACTAACTATGGCTTAAGAACAAAGAAGTGATCATCCAGGTTGGTGCCTTTTGACTTAAACAGATATGTAAAGGAGAAATAATGGCACAAAGTACAATGGGTCAAACTAAAATAGTTTTGGAGCTGGATCAGAATAGTTGAGTTCTATGGTTTGGAGAAATCGAAATGCTGTAAATAAGATAGGTTTGTGAGAGCTCAGCTGTAAGTTGCTCATAAAGCTTTTCAGATTTCAAATTTGAAACTTCCATTCAGAAATTCATGCTAGCAAATGTAGACATAATATGCACTTTTATTACAAATTTTGCAAGTGATGACCGGGCTCCCAATGGGGAAGCGATATTGTGTTGTGCTTTTTACTGTTCCTTCATCCTTACCTAAATTATTTTGGCTCCTACTTGTAATTTTTTTCTGCAGATGGTTGAAATAAATGCATATGATATTCACTATCTTTCACTGCACAAACATTTATGTGGATAATCTTTTTTACCTGACACATTTCTGAATGTTATTCATCTCAGGCTGTGCATATTGAATTAGCTCTTTCAACTCAAGACTTTCATACTCGTGCCTGTCTACTGCTGTCATTGGATTAAATTGCCAAGGACTCATTTTAACAAGAAATGACAGTGATGACAGGGTGCAGCTGGAGGCACTCAAATTTTTCCATATATGATATTCTTTACGAAGACTAGCTTTGGGAGTTTGATCTTTTTGGATCCGGTTTCTACTTCTGCAGTTTCCTTTCTGAAAACATATTCATGAGAAATTTTGCCTGCATAGGTAGGCACCATCATTGGTTTCGGACATCTGCAATGCTCATGCAACTTTTGAATAGTTTTACCTTCCACCTAGCGTGTTTGCTGAGAAATATGTGATTGAACTCCTCATTTTTGTCTTAAGCAAATTTCATAATCAGTGAGTTTGTTCACTCATCCAAATTTAAGATTCTTCTATGTGCATCTAAAAAGGGCTTATCAAATTTTAGACTTTTCTTCTAGTTGTAGGTGCGAAGCCTAAAGTAGTTTCGTAGATATATTGTACTTGTATGTCATGAAAAATTATTATCTTGATATTTTCGGTAGCATGAGAATTTATCTACCAACCAGCAGCATCTTCATGCGTTTAACCCTTCTATGTCCTCTTGTTCAAACTAATACGTGTTGGTTGCAGGGACTCCGAGAAGTTCGCATTAGGCTCGGGGCTGAAACTCGGCTCGAGAGCTGGATGCCACCTGATCAGACCAGTTTTCAGGAGCGTTCAGCTCATGGTTGGTCCGCATCAAGGCCTGGAAGCCGTCTTTTGTGGTGCATTTGTTAGGAAGTCGACTAGAGGGTCCAGTAAGGTGTCCGTGCGTGTCTTAAGATCTGTTTACTTCAACAAAAGTCGGAAAATCTCGAGCTTCGATGTGAAGCTTGATTCGTGATTCAGATGTTTTCGGTCCTGGTTTCTATCGTTTTTATTGCCGACATTTCTTTTTCTTTTCATTGGCCAAGTGTATTCCTGGATTTTGAAGCTTCTCTACGAGGAGTTTGGCAGGCTCCTCGGGGAGATCCCGAGTGGCTCTTGACATTTCTTTTCTAATTCACACAATACTTAGGATAGAACTTTAATCATTTCATGCATGTCTTTAATAATAAAAACCAAAGAGTCAGAAAATTTCAAATTTTAATAAAGGGCAAATACAACCCTAAAATATGCCTAGTATGGCATAAATATGCTCAACTTTTTTTGTCACAAAAAATCCTGAATTTGTTCACTGTGATACAAATATGTTTAATTTTTTTGTGTCACGAAAAATTCCAAATTTTTGACATATATGCCTTTTATTATAGTTCCATCCATGCTCTATTTATCACATTTGTATAAATTTTGGATTTTTATTACACAAAAATGTTTAAGGATATTTGCAGGCATTCATTATGGGAATGGTATAAAATTAGGAGTCATAAATAATTTTTTATTAACATTTAGAAGAATCATATTTGTGATAATTATCCATGCATCATATAGAATAGGAAGCATGTAACTTTAGACAATTGCATCCTAGGCATTTTAGGATAGTTTCTTTCCGTTAAAAAAAAGGTATTAACATCTCAAAAATCCCAAGTTAGTATACATGTGATAATTTATCCAAATTAAAATCAAACAAGTAACAAGATTTACACTTCATTTGTTTTAATTAAACAGATTTATGCTTCATTTGTTTTAATTAAATTTGACCATTGAATTGTTGAGTTAGATGACAAGTGTAAACATAAGTGTATCAATTTGTTATTTTTTATTAATTTAATTTAATGGAAACTAATAAAGTATTATCACAAATGTACTAATTTGGAGTCTTTTGTAGACAAAATATTAGTTTTGGTTAAATTTGTCACTAGTGTATTAGTTTGGGTTTTTGATAGTTAAAAATCACTTTGGAATAAATTTATCTACTAGTTTGGAGTTTTCATAGTATTAAACCTTAAGAAAAAAAGCATATGTAACCACCGTCTTGGTGGTCTCGATGGTTTGGGCTCTCTCCTTCTTACGAAGGGGAGGAGTTCGAATCCCTTCACGATCGTTTGGGGTCTTAAGTGGGACGCTGGGGGCGGTGGGTTCTCCCACTTACGTACACAAAAAAAAAAAAAAAAACATATGTATATCTCGATGTCGAAAATATTACATGTCATTCTAGGTTAGATATCATTTTAAGATTTAAGACTAAATTGATCAAATTAAAATGTTTAAAACTAAATTTGTACAAGTGCAATAGATTGTTGACTTTTTTAGTTTATTAGTAATTTGTACGGGGTTCATGGGTCACAAAAAAAAAAAAAAAGCATATGTTTATCTCAATGTTAGAAAATATTACATGTTATTCTAGGTTAGATATCATTTTAAAATTTAGGACTAAATTGACCAAATTAAAATATTTAAAACTAAATTCGTACGAGCGCAATAGATTGTGGACTTTTTTAGTTTGTTAGTAATTTTCTCGCATTGCAATGAATTCTAAAATACTCTACTTTCCTCAACTAAATTCTAAAAGTGGCAAATGGACGTCATTGAACTTGAATGGAATGCTATGCATGTCAACGGAAAATCACTTTCTTTAAATGCAACTGCAGAAGAAAACATGGAGCATAAGTATGCAAATTTCTAAATGGTAATAATACCTAAAATGAGCTTTTAGTTTAATCTAATTTAATCAAGTTCTTGTAACTAGATTTTCTTATTCGCAATGTAAAGAGGTCTTCCGTACTTTATCAGGTTCCCTAGTAGGCCTAATAAATAAAATAGTGACGATTCTAAAAAACTAACATAGTAATGAAAGAAATCAAGCTGCAATCGGTAAGGATTATTTATGCCCGCCCAATAATTCATGAGCTCTCTTGAGATCCATATAGGGAGGGGGATCATGACAAATCTAGATCATCGAACCATATGTCTTATAACCCATTCATTTATGTGAGCCATTCATTCGAGATAATAAGATTCAGGTCGCTCCTCCTATCCATTTTTTTTGTTCCTAGGCTAATACTTTCGATCTTTCAAGGCGGTAACTTTGAGGGCGAATGAGACAATCATCATCAGCTCACGGACCCATTAGGACCCCCCCCAACCGAGCCAGGGCCATCCCATTCCACATTCGAATTCTCGAAACAAGCAACATTCGAATTTGCCGGTCCGAGAAGGGAGTGGGATTCGACGGTCCAGCTGACCAAAAGACTCTTCCTTTTCTTTAATAAAAATGTCAACTTTACGGGTAGGGGGGGAAGTTGGAGATGATGGTCCTACCCATCGTTGAATCTTCCCCACGTTGTTTCTCCTCTGTCTCTCTCTCTCTCTCTCTCTCTCTCTCTCTCTCGTTCCCACGATCCCTTTTCTCCTGCGGGCAGGCGAAGACACCCCAGCCCAGCACGCAAAAACAGAGTCTTTCTTCCTGTTCTGTTCTGTTCTGTTCTGTTCTCTGCCGTTGTCTCTGTTTTGCGCGCACAATTCAGAGCCGAGGAGGAGGAAGAGGAAGAGGGTAGGCGGTGGATCGGCGGCATATTCGTGTTGAAGCGAGACGCGGGGCGATAAACCCACCCCTCCCCTTCCCCATGTTACCCACCTTCCTCCTCTTCCTGACGTGGGTCCTCGCCGCGAGCTCCGGCGTCGGCGGCGGCGGCAACTACGGCGTCTTCAGCCTCAAGTACCGGTACTACGGGCAGGAGACGTCCCTCAGCGCCCTCAAGGCCCACGACACCCAGCGCCAGCTCCGTATCCTCGCCGGCGTTGATCTCCCCCTGGGCGGCACCGTCCGCCCTGACGCCGTCGGGTACGAACTTCCGTCCCTCTCTGGCTCGGTTTCCTTATCTATTACGTCCTCGGGTCGGGTTCCGTCGGAGTCGTCGATTCTGCCGGTGGTCGATGTGGTTGACTTGTGCGGCTCCCTATTAGGAGCTGATAAAACACGACTTGTTGTATGTTTTTTGCATGAGGGCAGCTAGTGTTTGGATGATCAGACGGGCGTAGTTGAATATAGGGGTCAATTCCATTCCATTTTGTGTGTGGAAACTGATTTCTGGGTCTGGATTCTTTTAGGCTTTATTATGCGAAAATCGGGATTGGGACCCCTGCGAAGGACTACTATGTACAAGTCGACACGGGGAGTGATCTCATGTGGATCAATTGTATTCAGTGCAGAGAGTGCCCCACAAGAAGCTCCCTTGGTGTATGTAAATGCTTGCGTCTCTGTAGTTGTTCCTCTGTTCTAGTCTTTCCTGACTCAACGATTCTTTGATCTGACTCATTGTCTTTATTCTATTAGATAGACCTCACGCTGTATGATATAGAGCAATCGGAAACTGGTAAACTGGTCTACTGCGATAACCCGTTTTGCGTAGGGTATAATGGTCCCTTGTCAGGCTGCAGCGCTAATGTGTCTTGTCCATATCTTGAGATATATGGCGATGGGAGCTCCACTGCTGGATACTTTGTGAAGGATGTGGTGTTATACGATCAAGTATCTGGAGATCTCCAGACAACAACTGCAAATGGAAGCGTTATATTCGGGTCAGTTTCATCTTCATTGTTTAAGTAATACGCTAGTAGGGTTCTTGACCTTCAGCTGTTTCTTGAACTTGTTACTAGGAGAGGGGTCCTTGGTACAACATAATAGGACTGTGTCTTCTGATTTTGTGCTTCTATAGCTCATTGACTGTTGGCTTGTAATTGAAACAAATGAGACTTATGTGTTCTTTTGCTTTTAGACTACATGTCTTAGTACCATGGTGGCATATTTGAGGAGAAATAGCATAAAATTAGGGGTATCACGGACAAAGTAGCAATTGACAGAGTGTTTTGGTGGTTGGTTGGTGGAAGGGGTATTGCATACAAATTGCAGTGAGGAATTTGTTGAATGGTCTAATACATGTTCAGTTCAGTCTTTAAATTGGTTTTGCTGCTTGTGACATACAGGTGTGGTGAGAGACAATCTGGAGATTTAGGTTCAGATAATGAAGAGGCACTTGATGGCATCCTTGGTTTTGGAAAATCAAATTCATCGATGATTTCACAGCTAGCTTCATCTGGAGATGTCAAAAAGATGTTTGCTCACTGTTTAGATGGTACAAATGGTGGTGGTATCTTTGCAATTGGACGCGTTATTCAACCAAAAGTGAATACAACTCCTATGGTTCCTGACCAGTATGTTTTCTTCTCCTACTTTCTTTTGGGCATTTTGATGCTTTTCCAAGTTGCATATCTTCTAAAATGTCTTCATTTAAATTTTAGTCGTACTTTTCTGTTTGAGTGGTTTCCTCCTTTGTACTAGTTCCTTCGTATTAAATTGTTTTTAATTCTCTATATACTCTTGGTATCACTGGCCAAAAAACCCTGATATTTGTTGGAATTTTTGTCCTTGTCCCTGTCCTCGTCCTGATTTTCAATCTTGCTGATTTAATTTAAGTGAAAAAGGTAACTCTAGAAGGACTTCTTGATTTGGTGCTATGATCACTCGGCACGTATATGATGTGAAAGCACCTGTTAAAGAACTTCTAGAACAGTTGCATTAGCATAATTCTAGTTTGCTGGCCCAGGGCAAGAATTTGCCCCGACATTTATGGACCATAGTTTCTTACCCAAGTGGAGTCATTAGGCTCACTGTTTGGGTGCTATCTGCAAGTTCAATCTGGTAAATGTAGGACTTATCCGCTGTGCTCAAGCCCACCCTGATATCAGATGAGAATGGAGTTCATACATGGTGTGCTCAGTTTCCTTAGAAGAAGTTTTGTCTTGCTATAAATATAACCTATAATGTCAATGATTTTGCTTATGGTTTTGTTTCTGGATGCCAACTTTAGTCCAGTAATTTTAACACGTGCTAAGTCAAGTTTATGTAATCTCTTTTGTAATATTTACAGGCCACATTACAGTGTCAACATGACTGCAGTTCAAGTCGGTCTTGAGTTGCTAAATCTTACAACGGATGTGTTTGAGATAGGAGACAGAAAGGGCACCATACTTGACAGTGGTACAACCTTGGCCTACCTTCCAGAAATTATCTATCAGCCATTAGTAAGCAAGGTCTGTGGTATAACAGGATGTCGATGTTCAGTATTCTCCCATATTGCTCACTTGGATGCATTTGTGCCTTTTTTGTTTTCAGATTATTGGTCAGCAGCCTGATTTGAAGGTCCGCACGGTTAATGATGAATACACTTGCTTCCAATATTCGGAGAGGTATAGTGTATCTATGGTCACATTGCATTTGATTTTATAAATGTTTTTTCCCTGTAAAGGAATTTGATAAATGGGTCAGGAATCTGCATAGTGCTTTCGCCAATATTAACACCTTCATAGTGGGAAAAATGAAGAAAAAGAGGTCTAGATGGACTAGCAAAATGTTTTTGAGTGGGAGGTTTGAGATCCCCTCTCAGCCAAATTTCTGTCCCAAAGCAAAAGAGGATTATGTGTCTGCAGTTTTTCAATAAAGCCTTTGTAGTGTTTCCGGTTCTGACTTAGTCTTGTTTCGGTTGTGAATTTATACTTAAGTGTGTTAATTCTAAAAGAGTTCTGTTGGGAAGATTTGTTCCCCCTAAGGGGCATGGAATCTTTTTTGTGCATGCCAACTACCGCCACTGCTTCTGGCTTTCACAAGAGCCAATAGTTGATAGCTGATTTCACAAGCCTGAAAGAAGAGAAAAGATTATGGTGTCAAAGTTCCTTTTTGATTTTAAAAGAGTTTCGGGGGGATGTGATCTTGTGTCAGTAGTATTCACATGATTTTGACATTCATTTAATTTCCGAACATAGATTCCTTTACACGGTGCTATAATGCATTGTGTAGCTTGTACCTTTTATTGCATGATAACTATATGATCTCATTCATGTATGTTTCTCCTGTTGCAGCGTTGATGAAGGATTTCCTAATGTCACCTTTCATTTTGAAAATTCGCTCGCTCTGAATGTTCATCCTCACGAATATCTATTTCCTTATGTAAGTATGATGACCTGCAATCTCTGTTTGTTATACCATAAAGGGTCAGGGACCTTATTTTTAATAGAAAAGTAGAGGAACTATGGGTCCTAATTCTTCTTGGAGTAAGATAAATGACGTTTGACATTGATGTTATGGAGGTCCTTGATAGTTGATATCCTAATGAGGAACTCAGTTAACCACTTTCTAATATGAAAATAGAAAATTTGGGATGTTTTCCAAAATCAAACACGGCCAAAGCTGCCAGGGATCCGGGGCTCGCTTCATTCTATACTATCAGTCCTATTTGTCTGTATATGCCACTTACAGTAGTTATAAAGTTGTCTGGAAGTGAATGAAAAGGATCTCTGAAATGTCGGGGAGCGTTGAGCTGTCAACCCTGTCTTCTCAGTGTCAAGGTGGCAAGACCCTGTCTCTTGTGGCAACTAGAGCTGGTGGAGCTCATGGTAATAATTTGTTCGTCTGAAGGAAGAGGTTCCCTGGTTCAAGCAGGGGCAATCGGTAGAACTTTAGAGCTGGTCTTAAAAGGGATCCATTGAGGAGCTCCGGTTTTCATGGGGATTAATAAGATAGAAATGTATCAATTTGCTACCTATTAAGTCACTTAGAACTCCCAATGTTTTGTGCATAGTCTGCAAATGATGCTGATTGCACATCCCAGCGTACACCGCAAATTGAGACAAATAAATAATGAAAAACTGAATATTTCCTTGCTTCTGCTAAGGGAATTAGGGAAAGCTAAAAAAATTAATGGATTAATGGGTGAATAAGATGGATCAATTTCATGATAAGTTATTGTAAATAACAGGTATATAATTTATCATCGTGGCTTGGACATAAATGTGTTAAAATTTCACTGCCATTCAATATGCAAGCAGGACACTAACGAAAGGGATTAAGATTGATAGGCTATATCGGGTAGGACCTGGATGTATAGGACCAAATAGTGTACTCTTCTATTCGCATGATATTTGGTAATTGGGCTGGTGGCAAGATGGGTCTGAGTATCTATTATCTATTCACCTTTCCTATTTTATGCATCTATATTGAGTTCATTCATTTCAAAGGTTCATTTTCCTAATACTGGATTCGCAGGAAGGTTTATGGTGTATCGGTTGGCAAAATAGTGGGATGCAGTCTAGTGACAGAAGGAACTTGACACTTCTCGGAGGTATATTAATGTGTAATATTACACGTCTTCTTACAAAACCCTCATTGTCGTATCATCTTTTCTTCTTCATTTGGAAATTTGGTATTTGGCAAACGTTAATCACCTAAGAATTTTCTTGGCTGATATAAAAAGAGCATTCTCTGTGTAAGATTTGATCCCCTTCCTTGGACACTTGATTTCTGCATCCAGCTGATCTCTACAGCATAAGCCTTGTGTCTGATGTATTGTCCCGGAGATGTCAGCATTAGTTATCCCTATAGCTTTTACTAACAAGCTGTCCTTAAGCCAAAGGACACTTGATTTCTGCCTCCACGTGATCTCCACAATATAAACCTCTTGTCTGAGGTATTGATTGTCCCAGAGGTGTCAGCACTAATAATCCCTGTAGCTATTACTCTCTCTCTCTATCTCTCTCTCTCTATATCTACATCAAGTGTTGTTGCCTTAATGGCTCCACAGTTTCTTAATATACGTTGTCGATGCCCGTGAAGCAGGTTTGAGGTTTCGATACCTAAAAACCAATGTCTAACTCTGCAATCTTAATTTTGGTTCTCACAAGGGCTTGATTTCAATGTTCTGAGAGGACATAAACTTCTCTTTGGAGAAAATAATAGTAGGCATGTCAATAGCATGTCATCAGTGAGGATGAGAAAGGCCTTGAGCATTCACTGCCTGATGAAACTTTCTTTTATGGGCAATTCTGCCCCAGTTTAGAGTCATGGTCCTCTCAAATCCTCCATGGTTCTCAAGGCAATTTTTTTCATGCCATTCTTATCAAAATTAACCATCAATCTCTCTATATGTTAAGGAAGCTCCCTATCGTATCAGAGAGTGTGTTGTGGCCAACAGCATGCTTCACTGTACATCGAAAAAGTTAGATCTTTTAGGTATCCTAGTTTCACCATTTTGCGGCAGCAGGTTATATTTGACCAATTGGCTTTTAAACTTACTTTTCCCCAGTTGTTTGTTCTGACCTCATATTTTGTGAGTACTGCTGCTTTGCTCTCTTAAAATTTGTTATTCTGCCTCCTTACTTTCTGAGACTACCAGCTGCTTCCACTTGGGGTATTCCAATGGTAGATTAACTTAAATTGTCGTACCTTTTTTATCTTTTAGTTGAGGCTTTTAGGTCTCTAATCCTGTAAATGTTTGTTTGGTTGAGATATGTAACCAGGGTTTTATGAAGAAACTAAGTGTATGGATCATCTTCAGCAGTATTCCTAGGGATTGACATTGAATGAAGTCCGTTGGTACTTCTATGACAGTTAAAACTTTTGTTAAGTTCGGACACATCAAACACAGAATTTCTTGTGCTCGATGTCAAGAAGCCTGATATCTTGTTTGGTCCATCACTGAGCTGTTGTGGATGATGCCATTCCAAATTTTCACTGTCAAAAGCTGTTATAGCGGTTCTTTTCCCATACTTAAAGAATCTATGCTAAGCTTCATGTGCTGCTTTGCAGATTTAGTGCTTTCAAATAAGCTTGTTGTGTATGATCTGGAAAAGCAGGCCATTGGATGGACGGAGTACAATTGTAAGTACCACGTCACTTTTCCTCTGTCGTTTATGGATCTTTTCTTCATTCCACTATGTTTCCATTGAACTCGTATAAGGGTAGGAATATCCTAGTACTCTCAAGTTGTAGGTGAGAATTGGATGTTAAGGTCTAAATTGAACAGTTGAACAAGAAGCATTTGCTTTTTCATGCTATTTTTTTACCGTGGAGGTCTCCTACCTTGTCTGTTTGTTTGGTTATAAAGGACCAACAACCTTGGACATTACTAGGATCAATGATTCTATAAAATTTAAGGTTAATGAGCAACTATTCCTGTTTCTTGACCTCTTGTTGTTTCTTTCAGGCTCTTCAAGCATTAAGCTGCAAGATGAACACAGTGGAACGGTACATTTAGTAGGTTCCCATTACATTTCCTCTGAAAGCCCTCCACCTTGTGATGTAACGGTGTTGGTTCCGTTCATTTTACTGTTGACGCTGCTGCAGATATTCATACACCAAAACATGTGAGAGTCAATCAAATAAAGGTGAAAGTTAACATATAGGGAAGATTGTTAAACTGATCACACAACTGTGAAGTAGGCACTTTTGACGATTGGTAGTGATCATGGTTTGCCCGGGCATCCTAGGATACTGTAGTTTGTCATTTTGGGTTAATAATTTTTGTCCCCAAAGTGAGAATCTTATATTACCCATAGCTAATGCATGTATAGTCTCTCTCTCTCTCCCTCTCTCCTCTCTCTCTCTCTCTCCCCCCCTTCTCACATGTGCAAACAATTCTATAAAAGGCCAAGTAATCCAAATACAGATATTCCTCTCTGATTTTAGTTCTGCTGAAGTTTTGTGTTGGAAATTTCTGCTTGTAATCTCTTGAACATTCTATAAACTGGACTTGCAAAAAATGGTTCTTACATGTTTTTATATTGCTTTTCCTGCTAGCCCAAAATACGGTCGGTTCTTTAGGTTCCTTAACTACAATGTAATTACTCAAGATCAGACTGGGACATCCGGTGCTGGGGGGGTGCGCAAATGCCTTTATCTTTATATGAATCTGACCGGTTGTATCTTTCAGAGTGGGGAAAAACTGAAATTAAGGGACGCATGAAGCTCAAACTGTAGTTTCGTCGTATACCTTGTGATGTTGTTCAGCTGTGATATTTGATATTTTGTTAGTCGAGGCGCAGTGTCTAAATCGATTCCGAGAAATTGAGCATAGTTGCTAACTAAGGGTGCATTTGGTAATATTTTTGTTCTCTGAGACAATTCTTTTTCAAAAATACTTTTTTTCTGTTTTTGTTCTCGGGAACAATTTCTGAGTATTCAAACGCGTTTTGTAACTATACAAAATTTCTATTCCTAGGAAAGAAATGTGTTTGGTACGATCTAATATATTTTTATGATTTAATTTTTTTAATTTATTAATAATTTTATTACATTTTTTTTCTTTTCTTTTTCTTCTCCCTTCTAGCTAGTCACTAGTAGGCGACCGGCTAGACAAGGGCCGACAAGGTCGGTTTTGGGGGAGGCTCGCCGGTCACCTCGAGCCTTGTCGTGATTGGGTGAGACTCCGCCCAGCCACCGGCGAGGTTGAGCCTTGCTGTGGTTGGGTGAGTCTGGGCCACTACGAGGTTGGCCTCGCCTGGCCAAGGCGAGGCTTGGGGGGGCCGGCAAGGTTGCTGGAGCCTCATCTGGCCAATCATCGGTCGGCGCCGAGGCTAATGACTGACTAGGAGAAGACGAGAGGAAGAGAGAGAAAAAAAAGAAAACAAAGAAAAGGAAAGGGGAAAAAAATTGATAATTGATTCTTGAATTGTTTCTTGAATTATTCCGGGGAATAAGAAGCAATTTTCTTTTTTGTTTCTTGTTTCTATTCTAGATTTGTTCTCAGGAACAAAAAAACTTACCAAACGCATTTTTATTCTATTTCAACTTCTAGGACAAAAAAAAAAACAGAAATACTTGTTCTTGAAAGTGTTACTAAACGCACCCTAAATCACTATTTATGATTTGTCATATACTAAGATTGACATCATAGATAGCATTGATCATTCTCTATGCATCTACTAGTTAAAATCTTGCATCTCACTTTTGTTTGTGATCCTTCTGTGGAAAAGAGGTGATCAATACAATCAAACTGTTGTGCAAACGTTAGTATACACACGAGGTGGATATGCTTGCAACGCGCTTTTGTACTTGGTTTTTCTAGGTTTCGGCATTTAGACCTATCGACACGCTTTTTACAGGCATTCTTCCTCGTACATGATTGGTCTTAGATCTTGCATAATGGTGCATATGGCTCCGACTGGATGCATGCACTCGATCTATCTAATAATAATCTAAGAGTCTCTCTTAGAAGGAATTTTTGGAGGGATTTTCAACACGCCTGATTATATTCCACTATAGCAAGAGAGATACAGATTGAGTCTAAGCCTCACTCGCATTGGAAATCCCAAGAACTAGGGTTCAAAGAATACTTGGAATGTGAGTAGGTGAAGGAGAGCTTTTGGAGGGGCGGCAATGGCAAGCCCCCGCCGACCACACAGTCGTTGCGATCCACCACCTTGAGCAGCCTTGGGCTAACCAAGGACTGATTGAAGCTCCCACATTCGACGTGCACGTTGATTACCGGACACATGGGGCAGTTGTTCTGCACTTCGACCCTGAAATTAGGAGGATCTCCGAATCCAACTTGAGTCTGCTTCACCGTTGGGCCGTTGGCAGCGCACTTGGCCCCGGACCCTGACACAAACGAGATGGTTAGCATGAACAAGCGACGATGAAACATGGGATAGATATCATCGTATGTCAATGATACGTGACAAGCAGAGAGAGAGAGAGAGAGAGAGAGACCAGAATGAAAGAGGCCGGAGAAGGAGAGGAAGAACCAGGCAAGGAGAGCGAAGGATGCTATGCATTTCATGTTGAGCAACCGAGAGAGAGAGAGGGAGACTTTGGACGGAGTGTTTGAGTGATTGTGTTGTGTCCTTGGAGTCGCATGCAACCCTCCTTGATGTTTATAGGCATTGGGAAAAAAGATTAGCTGCATGAACGCTCGTTCTATAAGATGGAGATGGTAAGCTGATACAGTAACGATGAAATAAAACACGGTCATTGGAGAGAGAGAGAGCTTTGGTCACATGTTTGGGTCAGAAGCAAAAGGGCCTCTGGCCAATAATTCGACCTGCAAAAGGAGATGCGCCTCTGCAAATCCCAAGCATGGCCCCTCCCTCTCTGTCCCTCTCTTTCTCGCTGAGTCCACATGCTCTGGTTCACCAATGCAGTGGCAAGTCCCACGAGAAGACCATCACGAGACCGAATTGCGATGGGGACGGGTCGTGCTAAAGGAGACACGCCCTGGAATAAAGTATTGTCCGTATCTAATTAGCCCTTCTTTTTTCCAGTCTCGGGAAGTGACTTTGTCGATGCACAAACTCCGCGCGTCGGGAAGCAGTCGACTCCCGTGCTTCCTGACTTGTAATCTGCAAATCGCAGAAAAGGGAGATTCCCCGGGTCTTTACCCTACTCTCGAACGCTTGAATCAGAAGGTATTCATAGTTAGAGGAGAGAGAGAGAGTGTGTGAGAGTCTCATTCTATAGGGAGAATAGTAGTGTTATGGACTTGATTAATATGCCCCATGAAAGGTTTGGAGTTCGGGCAAAAGCCACAAAAAATCAAAAATTATATTCATTACGACATATTTATCAAAAACCTTTTTTTTCAATAACACCAAAATCTAAAACCATGACGGTCTAAATGCCCTTTGTTAAGATCCATTAATAAGCACCGTTAAAAATTTGCCTACATGAATATCATAAATCAAACTGCATTGACATGACATATGGGTGGTTTAAGTAAAATAAAAATGCTATTTTGACTGAAAAATCATCTAATAAAACTTTGACGTAAGGTAAATGCATCACATAAACACAATTTTGAGGTTTTTTTTTTTTTTTTTTTTTTTATGTCAAAAAAATAAATTTAGGATATATGTGTCAATAGGCATAACTTTAGTTTTTTTTTTTTTGTTTTTTTTTATGTCAAAAGAATAAATTTAGGATATATGTGTCACAATAGACATAACTTTAGTTTTTTTTTTTTTGTCACAAAAAAATCTTAAAGTAAATATGCCATAGTGGATATAGTTAAAAATTTTGTAGCTTTTTCCCTTGTAGTTTATATGTCGTCATATGTGTCAATCGAACTCACCATGGGTTTGTAGCTTGTATGGATTCGGACCGAATCGACATTAAAATTATTTTACTTTATGTGAATATAATCAACCCTAACAAATGTTGTTTTCATGAATTTTCTTTTCATGAAATATAATTTTAGTGACCACGACTCAACTAAGACCCAAGCCAAATCCACCCAATACCTCCCATTTCGAGAGTGCATTGATCAATCCGCCGCCGCCATCACTTCATCATCGCTACCACTAGCTTCACCTCGACGTTCCCACCGCCACCGCTGGCAGGTCTTTCCCTTATCTCAATTGCAATTAGACAGTGCCATCTCTACGTAGCTAAATCCCAATTTGAAGGAAGGAAAGCGTCGCAAAATCCGTGAGATGCTCATCACATCACAGTCCGAAGCGAAAATCGACTAAACCAACTTGCATCTTCTCTGTCTGTACTCCTTTGCCTTTTGGGCTCCAGACAACAACCTCGTATCGTATCTTCAACAAGTGAACGCTATCCAACAAACCTTAAAAGGACGAGAGGGACACTTCAAGACGAGAGAACCGCAGCTAAGGATTATCCAAAACATATCCAAAACAATATGCACATAGTAAGGGAAAAGAGTGAAGACATATAACGACAGCTATGACATCAAGAAATCAAATCCGAAAAACAAAAGACATCACTTTCAATGCTTCCACTTCCCAATAAGAATAAAATTACAGGAGAAACCAAAGGAAGGCCGGGAACAACAAGCCGACCCAGGACAAAAACAAAGGCCAGTGCCCACCTCCCCAGCCAATAATTCACAAAACCCGCCACCCCAAAATATGGAAAAGAAGAAAAAAAAGAAGAAAAAGCCCTTCATCCTCACTTTCTTCATTTATGAATACAACTGGTAAAAGAATCAGGTAAGATATTGAAGAATTCTATGTACTGATGAAGAATTATCAAAAAGATCATCAGGTTGCTGACCTTGAAACACCACATCACAGAGAGCCCCTACCAAGAAGGGCAGCCCTCAGATGATGTCGAACCCCCACGTCTTTTTTTATTCAAAACTCTGAGGCCTACTCACCACAGGGCATTACTGCTTTCAAGGGTTCTCTTGAGAGGATACCATTTGCTCATTGGATGCAGATTCGGAAGTAGCATGACTGCTCGAATTTGAATCGAGGAAGAGGCAAACCACTGCACAGTCGTCAACCTTGGCATATGGATACTTGAGCCTCCAAGCTCGAATGGCTGACTCAACTAAAGTTCTTGCAGCACTTGACCTCGGTGCTGAGGCCACTATGTCTACAACTTCGTTGTTTGAGAGGACATCCCAAATCTGTCGAAAGAGGCAAGGCAATAACAACACAAGTTATTTAAACATGAGCACCAAGTACCCGAATTTTCGAGTATACAAAACCCTTTTTTTCTTTCAGTGTCCATCTGGTAATTTCTATTAAAGGGATATTTATGTTGAGAACTCAGGGAAAAAGAAAATAACCATAACGAAGTTTGGCAGATGGCAAACTGAAACTAAGGCAGTAGACAAAGCTTCTATTCATCCAGTGCAAAGATAAGATGCTTGTAATAAACATCTGTCCAAGAAGAAATGTTATCATCTCCCATAGATAGATGCATAATGTACAAGGTCAAAGTTACTTCTCTTTGTATAAAACTGAGCGCCATAGACAATCCTCTAAAGGCAATTATGACATATTAAAGGTCGTGTTTTTGTATTATAGTAATGCCTTCTTTAGGCATCCCCACTCCATTTTAAGAATGTGTTTCCATTTCAAGACTTGATATAATGGATATGCTTTAAATCAAAACTATGCATGACATACCCATGGACATAATGAACCAAATTAGGAGAAGATAAAAGGCTTCTTTCCCTAGAATCTGAGAGCATATAGTTTCTTCACCTATCACTCACAATATCATGATAATAAGAATTGGCAGACTTCTTACCCCATCAGTGGCCAACACTACAAATTCATCCCTATCAGTGAGGCATCGATAAGAAATCTCTGGTATGGAAATCAAACCAAAGTCTTTAAGGCAGAAGTCTCCGAATGCTCGAGCCATGGCAAGGCCAGGAGAGTCACAGTTGGGAAGCCATACTCGTGCAACCTCAGGTTCATTCTTTAGAGCAAAAACTCTCCCTCTACACAGCCTGATTCTCTCTAATTCTCCTGTAGGGCGACAAGACAATTTGAAAGGTGCACTTCTTGTAAACTGGGAAGAATTGAATTTCTATTGCCCAACACAATATATTGCAGAATCTATTGTCAAGGAACACAAGACGGGAAGCTTGGTGCTGAGCAACAAGTTCACAAAAGCATCCTATGCCACATCAATATCTCCAAAATCTTAAGCTAAATTAGAAAATCATGAAGCTTTTGAAGCACAAATCTCCCAATAATTCCTCTGCGAAATTCTTCCCCTACTCCGGTGATCGAATACGAAGACAATCATTTTTAGCAGTACTGACCAAGAAAACTTTGTAACCCACGCTTATAATCACATTGTAACATCCAATACCTAGAAACCAGCTTAAACACATGTTAATATGCTTAATTCCTCTCGTGTTGGACATATATTTCTTCTATTTATATGGACTCCGAATTTCACAAAACAAGAAAGTTTAGTGACAATATTGGGCCAACCTAAGTAACTTATGAACTTCTGCCAACATGTCTCACCTTTCACGTATTTTTATAAACAGGAATGTAAGACAAAGACAACAGTTCAAGGAAAGAAGAGCAGAAAGTACAACTCCTGGTAGTCGATGATGTAGCAAAATTGCAAAGGTATGGTTCAAGAACATTTGAGACCCACAGAGAGAGAGAGAGAGAGAGAGAGAGAGAGAGAGAGCTACTTGGAAGATCCGGTTTGAGGTCTACAGTCAACTGGACAGCAATCAGAGAGTTATATTTGTCCCTGGTACCCAACACAGCTCTAGAATCCCCGACATTTCCGATCAGAAGATCATGACCCTGCAAATGTCGAAACAAAGTGAAAAAATGAGTAATTGAGTAAAGGGGAAAAAATCACAGGATAGTAGATGGCTATCAGCCAATAAGCTTCTCAACCAACTTGAAAGTGAACTGACCACAAATTTCATGCCTTTTCTTGACGGCAAGTATCTTAACTTACCTGTTTGACCAAGGTGACTGCAGTTGTCCCACTGCAATAGCAATCTATCTGTGGGTGAAGTTTGAGCTCTTTGTCCATAACCTTAAAGGCCTTCATGAACGACTCCTTCAATGTGAGAATAGTATCAGAATGATTCTCACCAAGCTCGAGCTTCGGAAAGGTCTTCAGATCCTTGATAGTCTTTATTGAGGTCTCTTCCGAGTTCATACTTCCCATGGCACTGCTGCTGAAGTCACTATGCCCATCTGCGCTGCCAACTTTCAATTCCCATAGAGCACTCAATTTCAAAGGGAGAGAATCCCTAACCTTCTTAGCTACCATATGGCCAAATGGACCATGGCCATCAAAAACACCACAAAGTATAGTATCTGTCTTGGAGCCAAAATTCTGTGGAGAAAGTAAAATTAGAGGTGAAACCTAGATAAAAAAAAATTCAAAAAACAGACTTTAGCTTATCTATCAAGACACTGGATCTGCTCACTTCATATTATCAGAGGCCTTTAACTTACCACTAGGCAGCTGTCAACATAAATAATGACCACTATTTCTTTTTAAATACATCTGCCGGTAAGCCATACTAGACGGTGAGGTGCATATCTAAAAGTTCATTCATTTTGTACTGCACAGAGTATCTAAATGAAAGTTACCTTAAAGAGGATCAAGTACAAATTGAGACACCTATACGGGACTCGTTTGCAGCATGTCTAGAGCACATAATCCAGTATTCCATAATTAAAATCAGCATAACATATACAGAGTCACAGGACAAATTCAAGCATTTAATTGCATAATTTTCTTATTTTTTTTGGGTCTGACTACTTGCATAATTTATTGGTGGTAGTTTCTCTAATATTTATATTCCCCGCAATTAATGCGCAACCACACAAAACAATGGCATAATGGTTGTCTAGACTCACAGCAATGAGTTACAAGCCAGCCTCATCTCTTTTGTACACTTAAATCTTGTCCATCTTTAATTCAATATGCTACTAAATTTTAATGATCCGAAACATAATAGCACCAAATATTTGGAACTGGATTCAAAGTCCGAATATCCACAACAAGAGGTTGGTACTAGGTTCAGAAAGGGATAATATTGTTAAAGATTAACCAAATCAATTGTGGATGAACTAACGGACCTCCCAAACAATCATGGCATCCTGGTTGATCCCTTTCTTGCCCTGCCTGGTGAACAGAGACGCGGCATCGCTGGACCCGTTCAAGAATATCCTTCCCGGAATCCGGTACAGCCACATCTCCATCTTCGACTCGAACGAGGAATTCCTCTTCATCTGCCTCTTCCGAGACGAGCTCTTCGCCTTGGCGCTGCCTGACGAAGATGCCGGGGCATAGGGGACCGAGCTCGCCTCTGCCCCGGAGAGGCACGAACCCATCCCCAACGAAACGGCCTTGCAAATGTTCAGCAAGCAGTCCAGTCCTACCAAACACTGTGCATCCGAGCCCCGCCGTATCTCCGCGATGCCTTTATTCGTCGCCGTTTTGGCTCCGCCGGAAGAATCAATCAAATCCCCAAGTTTTCTATCCACAGCCAGTCAACAACAAAACCGCAACCATCAAGCCATAATCTCACGGTTACCAACAAAAGAAACCACAGAAAAAAAAGGGAAAAAACACAGACCCACGGGAGCCCACGAAGAACCCGTGATAATACCAAGCACGAGCACAACAACATTACCAAAAGGGGGACAAAAATTTAAGATTTTGCGACGAAACCCAATAATTACCGGGAGATTCGAGGCCGAAAACCGCCGACCCTTTTCCTGGGACCCGACGGAAAGGAAGAAGATTGCGAAAAAAACACCGAAAAGAGCCGAACCCAATTAGAGAAACAGCTGCCCGGAGCCGAATGATCGAAAAATGGGATCGTCCCTCCACTCCTGGCAGCAATTTGGGAAGCACCCGGAATTCTTCCCGCGGACGTCAATCCTGTTCCATTGATGAAGGGGCGGGAAGGGGGGTCTCACCAAACGTGAAGCAACCGGCTTCCCGTCACGGCGGAAGACGACGGCTGCAATAAAATATGGAAACAGTGGGGCAGTGGTGGTGGTGGTGGGGGATGAAGAAGGAGTCTATGCCGTCTCGGATTGGACTCTGAGAGAGAGAGAGAGAGAGGAGTCTACAGCGCGATCTGAAGGAGAAAGACGATTAAACAAAAAAAAAAAAAACTGAAACTTGAAGAAGAAGGTGAAGAAGGAGAATCGGTCGGGGAGATGGGGCAGGGGCAGGGGCAGGGGAGGAGAGATATGCGTATGCGATCTTCCAGGATGCTTATAATTTGACTCCATTGGTTCGCCGACTGGGCCCCACCCTTTCTCTCTCTCCTCTCTGTGCTTCTCTCTCTATGTTTTGTCGTTGTTCGGGGTGGTCTGTTTTCGGATTTAGTGAGCCACGTTCGGGTCCCCTTTTTGCATCGACAGACAAAAAGAAAGGCGGTCTTCTGTTGTCGTTTTGGTAAATCGAAGCACCGCCTAGTTCTTGAAATAATTGCAAAAAGATAAACATTTGCCGTCTAATCCCGCTAAGGATGGCACGTATTTCAAAGGATTATTACTAAAAAAAAAAAAAGACCTCAAATTAATAAATCGATAATAAATTTATCTCAAATTTAAATTGATGTCCAATTAATATGAATTTCTCACTTACTTGCATGTTAGTTGGGTTTTTGACGTGTGTTATCTAACTCGATAATTTTACAATAAAATTTAACATATGCTCACAGAAGGTAAATATGTTATGAGTACGTCATTTTGGAAGTCTTGGAGAGCCAAAATTTGATTTAGGATAGATTTATCGCATGTATCTTGGTTTGATTAGTTTGAGATTTCTATAATCTAAAAATTAATTTAAGATAAATTTATCATGAGTATATTAATTTGGAGCCGCTCGTGATATCAACCCTATCTCCAAAAAATTTAAAGCATTTCACACCACAAAATTTCAATGGAGATGAAAACGTTCCGAACATGAAATACAGGGAACTGATTTTTTTTGCGAATTATTTAATAAAGTTACTCGAAGAATATTTAACGAAGGTTTTCACATGTCATGGGGGCCTCCCCACGCATGAAATCGTTTAAGAAAATCGGAATATCTTGGCGGACTGTACTTTATAATAAATTTCCGGGGGAATCGGTAGTTTTTTCCGGTTTTCGGCCCGGGAAAAGAGGGGGATACGCTGCGGTAACAGCCGAGTCAATCACGGAGCCACGTGGGCTAACATCCTCGCGCCGCGTGGGGCCCGCTAGTCGGGAAGATTACGCAGCAGCTGTCAACTGCTGTGGCTGCCATGCCAGTGCCAGATTTTCTTGGTCGTATTGTGGAATTTCTTTTATCTTTGAATTCTCTCTCTCTCTCTCTCTCTCTCTCTTTGCCTCTTAATTCTGGGGAATGAGTTCAATTATTGGTGTGCGTTTTTATGCTAGGGAGTTTGGGGAATTCCTTCCCACAAAAAGGAACGAGTTTAGACTCTTTTTCGAGTTGAATAAAAATGCGAAGCATGTTTTTCTTAAGATCGTCATATTTCTACCATGACTATAATTTGTCGTAACCAACCATCCTACCTGTGCCGCTGAATTATTTAAGAAAAATTGGTGGGCGGATTGATGTTCGTGAGCGGATTTCTATGAGTTATGAGCCGATAACAAAATAAACCAATAAACCAATCATCATAAATTGATGTTGTCACTTAAAAGAGCAATTTTTTGTTCCTTTTATGTAAAGGGTCAAGAGCGTTTACATATATAAGTTGGAGAACGAAATCGAGTCCATCTTCTTAGCACCCCTTACCTAAGTCGTAAACTTATCTTAAACAAGACTCCAAGCTCGTTACATACTTAGCTAGAACGAAACCTGTGCAAAGCACAAGATGCAATGGGCAAATAAAAGAATTTAATGTATTCCCACGCACTAATATACCAAATAGGGTATTGCTACATAAGCACGTCCGATGTATCGTCTCGGTATAATTACTTAAATGAACTTAACAGATATGTAAGACTCGAGATCAAATGAATGGGAATATAGACGATATTCCGAATCCACGTAAGATGATTAAGACATCATATTCTCAGTCTCAAGTCAAAATCCTTTTTGAGTTACGTGAATAACATTCTCATGCATGCCACTTGCCATGCACACTATAAATGGAAACCAAGTTAAAACAAAAAAAAAAAAAAAAAAATCGGCGGATGGACCTACGTAGTTGTTGCAATTGGAAATACACTTGAATTATGATGCTGGTGTTCCTATCCTTTTCGAGGGTCTTGATCATTATTTATTAATTTTGCCTTCTGCGGTTTAGGGTTTATCCGAATGATGATAATTGAAAAGGGCACTTTCTGAATTTTCAATCATTTTTTCCCCACGATTTGCTTCCGTTTTGCAACCTCGTTTTATCTTCTTGTTGGCACCACTCTCGAGGCGATAATGCTTTTCAAGATTATAAAAACACCGAAAATACTTCAACCTGAATCTACTTGAGAGGCCCCATGTGCTCGTGTGTCTGAATAATATTTAAATGTTTTCATGAAAGGTAAAAATATTTGTTATTTATTTATTCTATAAATAATGCAACGGAACCTAAAATCATGGGTGTTTGACTTGCTTTTATCTTAATGAGAGATGCATTTCATGTGCCTAATATTGGGGGAATTCGCTAGCATGTACCTTTCGGCATTGATATAACGTTGGGCAGGTGAAGGGGTGATGGAACTTTGGACGGGACAGAAGCTTTAGAATGCGCCACGGAAAGGAACAAGAACCATCAATCTCGAAAGTCAATCGAGATCATGATTTCTAGGAAGATTACACATGTGGACGAAAGATACATGAAGAAACGGGAGAGGGCAAAACAATGTCCCACCCAGCTGTGTCAGGGCAAACTTCTAGCTCAAGAATTGAAAATCGCACCATTCAAATCTTGCTAATCACGTGCCAAATTGCTCTGGATTAGGGATTAGGGTTAGTTGCATGGGCTCAAGGTCTGGATTTATTCAATTCACGTGACTTATGATTTGTTTTATAAATTTTAAGTAGCTTTATTTTCGTGTCGGTGTCCGTGAGTTATGTAAAAAAATTCTACATACGGGGGCAAACTATATGAGGAGGAGTGTTGCTTTCACGTATTTAAGTGGTTGATGTGATTTTTGGCTTCTAGCTTGGCTTCATGGTAATTATGACTAAAACGAAATGTAGATAGTCAAATTTGTCGTTCTACAGATGTCCCTTTTTCCTTCTCATAATTGTGTCGCGCATATAATTAAGATGTTTATCAATATGTTAATTGGTGTTTCTAAAAGTAGAAAAGGGTTCCAATGGGATTAGGGTCAAAGACGCATCTGGAAAGTATCTCTTGGGTTGGAAAAATATTAGATAATTTAAAAAATAAGAATTGCTTGAAATCCGTTAAAAAAAAACATGAGAAAACAAGGTTAGTTATCTGAGTTGTATGAGAATTATCGTTAAGGATAATTTCACCCATCAGAGTGCAAAACTTGGTGCAAGAGACACTAGTGTCTATCCTTTTAAGATATAACAATTTTTTTCTTTCTTCCATGTAGAATAATAAAAGGAAGAGAAAAAAACTATGTGTATAATCCAGCAAAGAAATGAAATATACTGAAAGAAAAAAGAAGTTCTTGTTTTTGATATGTATATCACTTTTTAATTATGCTTAGAGTAAATAGGTAAAAGAAATAAAGCTGTTCAATTCTTCATTAATTGAAAGCAGTTGCAAATCTGTTACTGTTTGATTGCAACGAGACCATTACAAAACCGTTATTAAACCATCATAAAACATTACAAAATCGTTATAGGATAAGGATTTTCATGGTTGTCATAATTTCTATAAAAAAAAAAATTACTTTCAAATATTTTAAAATTATTGAAATATCCAACAATCTCTCACATATTTCAAAAGGTTTTGAAAATAAAAGAATAATGTTGGGTGATTGGAGTGTAATGCATTGAAACTTGTGCTTGTTAGGCTATGAATTAGTCATTGAAAGAATGAACATAATTCACAAAATCATTAGTAAAGTTTGTAATTTCTATGAACTAAAGATTTCTTTTCGTGAATTATGACTTTCACCACTCAGATTTTGTTGCTCAAGGCAATTTTGCGCTAATAGACCATACTCACATTTGTTTTATTCATAAGTTCTCTAAAGATTATCGCCAATAATTCTCATAGTAGCAGTTCCATCTCACACTTATATAGGTAATTTTATAAAGTATATTTTACAGTTTAATACACCACCAAAGATGGCTATGGCATTCGTTAAGAGCTAAGTCAACCTTCTTTCCATTGTAGTCTTGTATTAATCTCATGTTAAGAGAGAGAACGGTTTTTAATAGTGCATCACTAGATTAGAAAGTGATTTATTATTATCCATATGAATTTAATTCATAGGATCGCCAATCACAGTTTATGTCAGCATCACTATTGATTATTGTAACTAATTTAAGTCTCATTTTTCTTAAGTCTAGTCAATAGTTGCTCTCTCATTTTTCTCAATGTATAGTCAACAATTGCTCTACCACATCACATCTCAATTGGATGTCTCTTTTTTCCATTAAATTTTTTTTCATTGCAGTAGTTATTGCCACTTGACAATCGCAATGTATAGAAACCGAATGCGTTGGTTTCAATCATAAGGAATATCTGCTAAGAAATTTCTTAGCTACTTAGCCTTATTGCTAGAATTGAGTTTACCACACATTCTTTCACTTAGCCACAATATTGGCTTCAAAAATGGCTATAGCAATTGCATCATCTTATCATTTATTTCAACCAAGTCGACTTTTGGTTTAATAGGATTGTCATTTTCTCCACAATTTTTGTTTGGCTGATTTCTTAATTACAAACCTCTCCACCAAGAGTGAACATGTATCTTATAGCGAATTTTATCTCATATAAATTCGATATCATGTTAACATCGTTATATCCTTCTAATACAGCAGGAAATCCATGAAATAAAATGCCATAGTTTTATATTCACGTGGTTGTAAAATTACAACTCCGAATGCCGTATTTAACCTTCATATTTTTCTTTTTGCTCTGCACTTTTTGCTCATTCGGCTTTACATTCACAGGCACAAAATAAATAGCACACTCAATTCTCATGCACCAATTCACATGACGTGGGTCATCTCTCGAACAAGCCATTCAACATACACCATAATGGATGGGCCCAGTACAGCTTGACTACCCAAGAGCTACTAGCCTCGAACCAAAGCGACTAGTCAACAAACGTCACAGCCTCCACAAGGTTCAAAGCTTCAAATTGGATGAAAGGAAGTCACATCCACCAACCTAATCTCAGAGAAGGAACAGCAATAGATGTAATCGAAAAACAACAGGCGGAATCTTCCAAGTTCCAACAGTTCGAGAGGTACAAGGACGCGGCGCTGCCATGGGCTTTCTAGCTCCAACCTTTTTCCACCACGTGACGTGAACATGGCAATATACAGACCCCCCAAAAAAGAACATGGCAATATCAATGTACCAAAAAGAAAAAAAACACATGGCAAATCAAGTGTAGTTGAGGAAACTCATGCGATGCGAGAAAACTGAGTTCTAGATCTATATTTAGTTGTGCTGTCATATCGCGGTTAAAAGCCATGAATGCAGCGTCCAAAAGACAGAATTGTCGCAATCAATTAAAGCCTCAAAAGCATGCTTCGTTGTTGAGGTTTACTCAGAGGAGAGAGAGAGAGAGAGATGCAAAATAATAATCACAAACTTGAGGGACAAAAGACCTGCAAATGTCTAACTTCATCTTTGGAAAAACATAGGTATTGAAACCCCGAAGAAGGAACTCGGTAGCAATTAAGATTAAAAAAAGAAGAAGGAAAAGAACAATGGGAGAAGCGTCAATTAATTTGTGGTTATGTGTCTATTACGAATAATATTCTTCATTTCATGTAGTTAAAATATAAAATATATCTATTAAGGTGGTGTCTCAAAATAATGATTCCTCATTTTCTTCATAAATTATAATAGAACAATCATAAGACACTAGAAGATGACAAATGTAGACTAAAGTTTAGACGGAAAATAAAATTCAAAACACGGTAATTAGAACCTCCAAGAGCGGAATGCTATTTGCATGATCAAAACGTGCAAAGACTTTTATGATGTTTCCATAACTTTAAGAAACAACACCAAATAGTCCAAGTGATGGTGCAACGGTAATTTCATAATTAGAGTTGTTTATATCCACGTTGCACATATGGCTGTCAATGTAGACATCCAACAATGACCGAAGGGGCCAAAAGAGCTTATTATAAGTCATTTTTATAAATGAAAATTGGCTCCTTTGATCACGTCCATTAGACTTATTATAAAGGACGTGACAACCTCTTGAAAGAATAATTTAAAGTTCATGATTTGATGTCTTGATTTAGACTTACTCATGAGTATGGCGGGGATAGCTTGCACGCCCGCCTGCAAAGGCCTGAAGGGGCACTTTCAAGCAGGTTTCGGCGAAGCCATTTGGTCATAAAGCCCGGCCTGGCTTGATGATTTTGTACATGATTTTTTTTGTTAGGGGCACACCTCGGCAACAAATTAGGTTCGGTCGACCCATTGTTCACCTCTACTTGACCATCTAAATCCTCGTTGTACACATTCTTATTAATCTAATAAGCCCGACTCTTTTGATCAAGATTGATGAAGCAGGACTCATCGGTCCACTATGGCCAGATTCTTCTTACGTGAGTCCAATTGCTTGGTACCTCTCGGCATCCTGGCCTATCCTCAAACTTTCCTTAGATCCTATCTAGCCAAAATATATTCGACGCATTGCTCTGTGTTCTATGATTTATATAGAAAAAGAAAAAGGACGCAAATGGTCCATAAAGATTGATTTAATATGTAATATTGTCCCTGAATTTTTAATTTATTTAATATGATTTATGAACTTGGTCCAATATTCAATATTGTCAAGGAATTGTTAATTCATTCAATATAATTCTTGAAATTTAATCTAATATTTAATGTTGTCCCTAAACTTCTAAACACTTTTATATAGTATATGGGCTACATTAAATGTCACGCCCCGAACCTCGAGCGCGCCAACATCCCACTGCGGTCGATCAAATGTGACATTCCCAGGTAGTGTCGCCGACCCCATTCATTTATTAATGCGCAAGCGAAACGTATTATAAAACCCCTGACAATGAAATACGGGATAGAAAAGCAGGAAGCAAGACCACAACATAACACTTTCATTATTCAACAGAATTACAGAAAGAAACCTACAGCCAAAAGTCTACAAAAGACCGGCTTTTAAAAGGGACTGTTCTACGACCTACAAGTCGGACACGTTCTCCAATCCTTATGACTTCACCTCTGCAACTCCTCAATATCAACCAAAGCTATCTAGCCGCTCCGTCTACCGGGAACCTGAAATTTTAATTCCACAACCGGCATGAGACAGTGTCTCAGCAAGTTCAACCCCATAAACTTCTATTAGAAAGAAAATACACCTCGGGTGGCCTAGCCACAATCACACAGATAACTTACCTCGCCTCAATCCCTTTCTGCAGGTTAGCACAATTTGTGTCACACAATCTAAAGTAATAATAATAATTCAAACAATTGGAACGCCATCACTTTCATATAAATCACGATCGCACTTAGCACGCATTCCAATTATTATTCACTGCCACACAAGGGCATAGCCTACTCGCAGGTCGGCTATCTACTAATATTACGGCATTTCTAGAAGAATAAAGGTCCAGTCGGTCCCGCCACTACTGTGACCAAGCCACATCATTCTATCGACGGCATTTCTAGAAGAATAAAAGGTCCAGTCGGTCCCGCCACTACTGCGACCAAGCCACGTCATTCTATCGACGGCATTTCTAGAAGAATAAAGGTCCAGTCGGTCCCGCCACTACTGCGACCAAGCCACGTCATTCTATCGACGGCATTTCTAGAAGAATGAAGGTCCAGTCGGCCTAGCCACTACTGCGACCCGAGCCACGTCACTCTCTTGACGGCATTTCTAGCAGAATAAGGATCCAGTCGGCCTAGCCACTATTGTGACCCGAGTCTTTCAACTAGCACACGACAATTCGATACCGATCCCTGGATACTTTACATTTCACTCACATAATCCAATTACGATATTAACCATTAACAATCCAATTTCAATGCCAAACTCGATACTTGGGATTTTCTAAATAAAATCCATACTTTTCACAATCCACACTCAATTTATAATATCCAATCATCAATTTCAAAATCTGACTACACAGCAGCGACCGGCACGAAATTCTGAGAATTTAGGGTCTTGATAAAATTTTCGGAATTTAATAATTAATTAAATTTATTCCGAAAATAATTAAATAATAATATTTTAATAATTTCGAATAATATAATATTATTAAATTATTAAACAATTTCGAAATATTTAAATAAATCAAAAGTAAATTCCTTTATGTCACATCACAGTTTATATTAATATAACCACTCACTTAACCTTAAATTAAACACAATTTAAATTAATCAAACACCTTAATATAATCTACACTCAAATAAATTAAACTAATCACCTAATAATACTTAACATAAACTAAGCACCCATAAAGCATCATTAACCCTCTAATCAAGGTTTAGTGAGTTAAACTCACCGGATTAGCGAGCCGAGCGAACCAAAACGACGAGGACGACGCGAGAATCGACTTTCCTCAAGGCGGGCCGAGCATCCGAGCAAGGGAAGACGGCCAAAACGGGCCAAATAGGTGCTGCCATACCCATTTTTGCAGCCACTGATTTGGGGCTGGAGGAGGCGGATCCGGCGCCGGAATGGGCGGAGGAACGGCAGAGAAGCGGCGGCTGCAGCTTGGGTGGTGATTGGCGGTAGCTCCGGCGACCCTTCAGCGGCGGAGACGAGCTTCGGTAGCTCGTGGAACGCGCGAACAGGGGCGGAGGCGGCTGGGCGTCGGCCAAGCGCAGGCGAGCGCGGGCGAACGGGCAGCGACGGCGACGCACGGCAGCGGCGAGCGAGCGGCGAACGGGGATAGGCGGAGGCGTGCGACGGCTCCGAGCGACGTTGGCTGCTGCTTCTGCTTGGCGTCCGACCAGATCTGAGATCTCAAGCAACAAGAAGAAGAAGATGGAGGAGAGAGGGCGACGGTGAGCGGACGCGCGGCTGCGCGCGCGAACGGCGGTGACAACGACGGCACCGGCGGCGAGTGACGAGCGGCGAAGGAGGTGGACGGCGAAGGACAGCTTCGGCTTCTTCCTCTGCAAATTTTCTGGTCTTTCGCACAAAGAAGATGGAGGAGAAAACCAACGGGAGGGAGAGAGGAAGGAGAGAGAAGGAAGAGAGAAAAAGGGGGGGCCCTTTTCTTTTTCTTTAATCCACCAAAAGGCCCACCATGACCTCATGCATGACATCACACTCCACTATCTCCCACAACCTTATTCCAATGGGTTCACTTGCAATTTCTGCCGGGGTCCAATTCTTTGTACAACAACTTCTTTAATTTCACTCGATTCTCTTCTAATTGAATTAAATTAAAGTTCATAAAATTAATTCAATATCACCACACTTCAATTCACATCTTCACTTGTCTATAGAACCAACTTAAGTCCCAAAAGCAAGACCAAATGCGGCCTACTAATTTCTCGAGCCAAAATAGCCATACCTTGATTATTTTGCCGAAAAACTCGGCTTGCATGAAAAAAATCTTCCGAAGATTAGTCAATGATCCTAAAATGATTTGTGACATACACAGACTTCCAATTTCTAAATTCGATCTCAATTCCACGGTTAATTTCACTTTGGCACGATACTAGCGCGGCCCAACCTACCGGGTAGCATTTAGAAATTTTCATGCATTTGACCTGTGGTTGATCATCTCAAGCCACAATGTACATCTTTGAAACATTGGCGACTTTCGGTTGTCCGGGTAATCTCAAGGTTTCAAATACGAACACAGAGTACCCAATCGATAGAAAAGTCGGCCCAGTGTCGATCGATAAGGATTATGCGATCTGGTGGAATCACCCACACTTGATCACATGTCTCTGTCGAGTCGACCTATCTCCGGTCTCTAATCGATTTTTATTTGTGCCGTAATGACCCTTGCAGATTAGCTCGGTCGAAAGGTTGCTTCTTGGCCAAATTCTCGAGTCCGATGCATTATAATTTCTTAATGACTTCACCCGATAGACTAGCTTTCACATGAGTGGCCGACTCAAGGAAAAGAACTATATGCGTGCCAACGAAATGCCCGTCTCAATTTATTGAAAATAGAATTGGAAAATCGGGATGTCACATTAAATATTATTTAGGGACCACATTGAATAAATTAAAAGTTTAAGAACGACATTGCATATTGGACCAAAATTCGAGTACCATTTGTGCTATTATCTCTCTCTATGGAAATTGGGGCTAATAAAAAAAAATTCACTTCTTTGCTCTTCATGTGATACTTAACCTTACTTCTATGATTTTCACATGGCATGCCCCATTGTATAACTATGCCACATGGGGGCTCATACTCGACCAAATAGCACCATTTTAGTCATGGTGGCTCACAAGGTCCCTCTATCCTTCTCAAAATGCTGTCATGCATATAATCAAAATGTTGATGAAGATGTTAATCGGTGCTTTTAAAAGTAGAAAAAGGGTTCCAATGAGATTAGGATCAAAGATACATCCAAAAATTGTCTCTTAGGGGGGTACCAACGAGTTCATGATTGTCCAAAATACTCGAACTTTTTGTTGGAAAAATATTGGATAATATAAAAAATAAAAATTGCTGGAAATATCTTGAAAAATGTTGGAAAATAAGATCAATTATCTGAGACATGCAAATATTTTCCTTAAGGATAATTCCGCCTTTCAGAGTACAAAACTATGTGCAATAGGCTCCGGTGGCTATTCTCCCATATACAACAAACATTTTTCTTTATCATAATAGAAGAAAGAGGAATAACTATATGTATAACCCGACACAAGAATGAAAGATATGTAAAGAGTAAAAACAATATTCCTATTTCGATATGTATCACTTTTTTATTATCCTCAAGTAATAATTTGTAGGTAAAACGAAAGAAGCCTTCCATCATCAATTCTTGCAACTCCTTTGTGGGCTCTGTAGCAAGAAATGATAAAATCGTTACAAATCCATTGCAATGAAGACTGTTACAAAACTGTTATTAAACCATCATAAAATGTCACAAAACTATTATCGATTAAAGATTTTTATGCCTGTCATAATTTCTATAAAAAAATTACTTTCAAATATTTCAAAAACGTTGAAACATTCAACAATCCCCCACATATTTAAAAAGGTTTTGAAAAGAAATAAAATAATGTTGGGCTATTGGAATGTAATACATCCGAACTGGTGCTTGTTAGACTATAAATCAATCCTAGAAAGAATGAATACAATTCACAAAATTATTGGTGAAGTGTATAACTTCTATAAAACAAGAATTTCATTTTGTGAGTCATGATTTTCACCAATCACATTACGCTCCCATAAAATTTGTTGTTCAACGCGGTTTTGTGCTAATAGGGTGTACATGTGTTTGGTTTTTTTCATAAGTACTATGGAGATTATTGCCGATAATTCTCATAAGAGTGGCTTTACTTAATAATTATATAGATTATTTCATCAAGTGTATTATGCAGTTCAATATACCACTAGTGATGGCTACGGAATTCATTAAGAGTCTAGTTCAACCTTTTTTTCATTGTAGTCTTGCACTATTCTCATGTTAGGAGAGACAACAATTTTTAATAGTGCATCACTAGATCAACAAGTTATTTGTCATTACACATGAACCTAATTCATGGGATTGCCAATCACAAATTAGGTTGCCATAACTATAGATTATCTTTAACTAACTAAAGTACCATTCCCCTCGATGTATAGTTAGAGGATCAACTGAATTTACTTTTGACTTTATATAGTTGATGAACATAATTTCATCTTTAAATAATTGTTTTACCACATCACGTCTCAACTAAATGTGTCTCTTTTACCATTGAAAGTTTTCGCATTGTGATGGTCAAATGCCCCAACACTATAAGTGTTGGTTTCATTCAAAAGGAATATCTGCTAAGAAATTTTTTAGCTAGCCTAATTGCTAGAACTAAATTTACCACCCATTCTTTCGCTTAGCCACAATATTAGGTTGGGAATGGTTGCAGCACTTACATCATTAGGTCATCTACTTCTACCAAGTTGATTTTTGATTTAGTACGATTGTCATTTCCCCCATAATTTTTGTTTGGTTGATTTTCAATTTACAGCATCTCCATGAAAGAAAGGTGAGCACATATCTTATAGCAGATTTTGTCTCATTTGAATCTGATATCTAGTTAACATCACCGTAACCTTATAATGCAATAAGAAATCCACTATATAAAATGCCATAGTTTTATATCCACACGGATGTAAAATTACAACTCCGAAGTCCTTATTTGACCTTTATATCTTTCTTTTTTAGCCACACTTTTTTTCTCATACGGCCTCACATTTGCACACACATAAAATAGCACACTCGATTCTCAAACGACAATTTACTTGTCGTGCATCGTCTCCTAAACGAACCATTTAACATGCTCTACAATGGATGGAGCCATTACGGCTTCACTGCCCACAAGCTACTAGCCTCGAAGAAAGTCGGCTAGTCAAGAAAGGTGAGCCTCCAACACAGTTCAAAGCTTCAAATTGGATGAAAAGAAGTCACAGCCACCAACCTAATCTCAAAGAAGGACAAGCGATAGATGTAATCGAAAAACAACAGGCGGAATCTTCAATAGTTTGAGAGGCACAAGGAGGCGGCGCTGCCGTAGGCTTACCAGCTCCAACCTTTTTCCACCAAGTGAACATGGCAAAAAACATGGCACTGTACAGACCGCCTACAAAAAAGAACATGGCTATATCAATGTACCAAAAAGAAAAAAACACATGGCAATATCAAGTAGAGTTGAGGAAACTCATGCGATGCGAGAAAACTGAGTTCTAGATCTATCTATAGGCGTGCTGTCATCTCTCGGTCAAAACCCATGAATGCAGTGTCCAAAAGACAGAATTGTTGCAATCAATTAAAACCTCAAAATCATGCTTCGTTTTGCAGGTTTACTCAAAGAGAAGAGAGGGATATAGGACATTTGCTTGCAAAATAATAATCACAAACTTGAGTGAGAAAATGCTTACAAACGTCCAACTTCCTCTTTGAAAAAACAACCGTGTAAGTATCGAAGCTTCAAAAAACGATTTTACCTGAGACTTAATAATCAGAAGGAGACGACTCAAAGCTTTTTTATGCTGATGCTGGATAATGTTCCATGACAAATTGCCTACGAATATATATTATTTGTCCATCATTATCTTCAAGTCCGTGTTCGATTCCAATAGCTGTGGTAGCAGTAGTAGTTGCACTTTGGGAATCGACAAGACACTTCTCCTTAAGATTATTGAAAAAAAAAAAGAATTGTTGGAAATTTGTTGAAAAAGATGAGAAAATAAGATCAATTTGGCTGATGCGTGAAAGCATTATTGTTAATGACAATTTTGCCTCTCGAAGAACGAAACTCGGTATAATAGGCTTTAGCGGCTATCCTCAGAGAGATATATTAGATTTATTCTTCATTTTGCATAGAATAATAGAATCAACATAAACAACTTATGTGTATAACAATAAATAAATGAAAGATATTTACAGAGAAAAAAATATCCTTTTTTGATAGGTATGTCACTTTTCAATTATCCGCATAGTAAATGCGTGTTTGGTAACGCTTCTATTCCCAGGAATAATTCCTGATCAGAAATAATTCTTTTTTATTCTGTTCTTGGGAACAATTTCTAACATTTTAAGTCGTTTGGTAACTATCCAAAATTTCAATTCTCGGAATAGAATTGCGTTTGGTATCGTTATGAGAATTTCTAATCCAAATAAATTTTTTATAATTTTTAAATAATTTTATTACTTTTTATTTTATTATTATTTTTTCTTTTCTTTCTCTTCTTTTTCTTCAACATCCGCCGATCTCCGGCCATGGGAGGGCCGGGATCGGCCGGATGAGGGGGTGGCGACCTAGTCGAGCCACTGCTAGGTTGGCCTTGCCTTGGTCAGGCAACGCCGACCTCGCGGTGGCCCGGCAAGGTCGAGCCCCACTGGTGGCTGGGCCGAGCCTCGCCGGCAACCAGTGGTGGTGGGCGGCGGACGGCAGAGGGGTGACGGTGGTGGTATACGGCAATGGTGGCGACAGCAGCACTTGAAGAATAAGATAGATGGAAGAACAAGAAGAAAGAAGAGGAAAAAGAACAAATAGGTTGACTTGATTCTAGAATTGTTCCCAGGAACAAAGGATCAATTTTTTTCTACTTCTCGATTTTGTTCCAAATCTACTTCTGGGAACAAAAAAATAGAAATTTGTTTCCGAGAACAAAAATTTTACCAAACGCATTTCTGTTCCAAATCAATTTCCGAAAACAAGAGAATAGGAACAAGCACTGTTTGGCAAGTTGCCAAACAGGCCCTAAGAGTTTGTAGATAAAAGAAAGGAAATCGTTTTTCATCATCAACTTACAAATCAATTAAAAATTGATTGCAGTCAAGACCATTACAAAACCTTTACAAAATAGTAGCTTTCATGCTAGTCATAATTTCTTAGAAAAAAATCCAACACTTTTCATGAAACTATAACCGACACATGCAAATTCCATGATTTTTCATACATAATTTATTTTGCAGAGTTTTTATAATTATGTGTTTTTCTCGTTATTCATGTTAGAAATTAGGGAAAATCGTATAGAAGGTAAAATCTCAAGGGTAAGAAGGAACTCGATAGCAATTAAGAGGAAAAAAAGAGGAGAAGAACAATGCGAGGAGCGTGAATAATTTTTGGTTATGTTTATAGTACGAGTAATATTCTTAAGTTCATGTACTTGAAATATAAAATATATATCTATCATGTCTCAAAATAATGATTCCCCATTTTCTTCATATATTATAATACGACAATTGCGAGACACTAGAAAATTGAAATGTACACTGAAGTTTAGAAATTCAAAACAAGGTAATTAGAACCTTTAGGATGGGGATGCCAATTGCATTATTAAAACGTGCAAAGACTTTATGACGTTTCCATATGATGGCGCAACAGTAATTTCATAATTAGAGTACGTTGCGCATATGGCTGTCAATGTATACATCCAACACTGACCGGAGGGGCCAACGAGATACTTATAACCTCTTTCATTTTCTACAGATGAAAACTGGCTCGTATGATCACGTTCATTAGACTTATTATAAATGATGTGACGACTTCTCGGAAGAATAAATTAAAGTTCATGATTCGATGATTGGACCTAGATCTAATCATGGTCCTCGCAGGGACAGCTCACCAGCTTGCCCGTCCAAGCCACAAAAGCCAGAAGGGGCACTTTCAGGCGGGCTTCTGTCAAGCCATTCGGTCATAAGCCCAACATGATTTTTTTTGTTAGGGGGCAGACCTCGGCAACAAATTAGGTCCGGCTGACCCATTGTTGACCTCTAACCATCTAAATCCTCCTTGGCTACATTCTAATTACTCTAATAAGCCTTACTCTTTTGATCAAGATTGATGGAGCAGGGCTCATCGGCCCACTATGACCGGATTCCACGTTCCAACATTTCGATCTACACCTAATTTTGGGCATGGTGGGGGTAGCTCACCTGCCCACCTGGGCCAGAAAGGCTCGAAGGGGAACTTTCAGGCGGGCTTCGGCTAAGCCATTCGGTTATAAAGCCCGGCCAAGCTTGATGATTTTTGTACATGATTTTTTTTTTTTTTTTTGGTTAGTGGCAGACCTTGGCAACAGATTAGGTCTGGCCAACCCGTTGTTCACCTCTACTTGAACATCTAAATCCTCCTCGAATACATTCTCACTACTCTAATAAGCCCGACTCTTTTGATCAAGATTGATGGAGCAGGGCTCATCAGCCCACTACGACCAAATTCTTCTTATGTGAGTCCAATTGCTTGGTACCTCTCAGCATCCTGGCCCATCCTCAAACTTCAATTGGATCCTAGCCAGCCAGATTGCTCTGTGTTCCGTGATATATAAAAGGAAGAGGACACAAGTGGTCCATTAATATATAGAAAGGAAGAGGACACAAATGGTCCATGAAAATTAATTTAATGTGTAATATCGTCCCTAAACTTTTTAATTCGTTTAATATGATTCAATATTGTCCTTGAATTTTCGATTCATTCGATGTTTAATGTTGTTCTTAAAATTTTAAATACTTTCATATATTCTATGGATTACATTAACTATTTATTAATAATTAATGGACCATATAAATAAATTAAAAGCCTATGGACAATATTACATATTGAGCCAAATTTCTGAACGACATTGTATATTAAACCAAAATCCGGATACCATTTGTGCTATTATTTCTATATATACATTGGAGAGAAAAAAAAATCCACTTCTTTGTTCCTCACGCAATACTTAATTTTGCTTTTGTGATCATGCCACGTTGTATAACCATGCCACATGGCAGCTCGCACTCGACCAAATAGCACTAGTTTAGTCATGGGGTAATTGGACGGTATGAGCTGTCGACACATTCCGTGCATTCGAGTGGGCTCTCTCATCTTCACTATACTTGTAGAAATATATTAGTTTGGTGAGTCGTCAATCTCAAGTGCCTATCACTTATTAAATTTAACAGAAGCATGATTACATAAACTTCAACAATGAAATAGATTGAATATGTTGAGCATTACTGCATCCTTTAGTCATCATTAATTGTCTCATAAGAGAGATAGTAAAAAAAGAAAAAAAAGAAAAAAAAGATAGTTCCGCTGCTGACAAAATTGGATGAAGTTTGTGGGGACACATTTAATTCGACAAATTCGAGATTTTGATTGCATTTTCTTGAAAACTTTATGACTCGGCTAAATTTTTACAATAAGTTCTAAAACTTATGATATATTCATCACGACATCAAAAAAATAAAGGAAGTAACATTCTACCCTGGTTTGATTACAATGACTTGTAATAATCAAGACAGCTTGCCTCGCGAATTCTCTAGACTTTATATCTAACTTATCAATTATTAAAAAAAGAAAGAAAAAAAAGAACACACGCACAAAACTTACATAGCACAAAATCAAAGTAAGGACAGTTGCTTTTACTTGTAAGGCAATAAAGTGCTGCCGAAGAGGACTGTCGGTGGAGGAATTTGTTGGGTCAGCCACATCAAAATAACAAAGAAAGAACTATAAATTCCTTTTCATATCACGTCCAGCCTGTCCTCACGTGAATCTGGAACGTTCGCTTCGCCCCTCAGAGCTCATCGCAGCCGTCCATCCCTCCTCGCCGAACGCGCACGACGCTTAACGACACATGCCGCGACCAACTGGTTCACAGCATCCGACAGTGACCCCCGATCTAACTCTCTCTTTCACTCGCGTCCCCTTCTCTCTCCTCCTCTCCCGGGTCACCTCCATTTCTTTCCTTCCTTTTTCTCCTCTAGATACCCGCAAATCAGCAGCCACCGACGACCCAGAATCAAGAGAGACAGCGCACGCCCACCTTCCCGCTCCGTCTCTCCGATCTGAGACTGATCCGGGTGAGTTTCTCGTTCTTTTCAGCTTCTTGGACAGTCTTTGGGGTCATTGAATTGCTCAGGGTGTCGTTAGATTTCGTATGGCTTGTGGGTTTCCCAGCCCGTGTCCGCATGTGTCTAAAGTTTCGATCTTTGACCTGGTGTAATGCTGTTCGTCGATGGTGAGGATGTTGATGTGTGATGCAAGAATTTTGAGGAAATGACTCTGTGAATTTGTCTCTCCGGAAAAATTAATGTTTTGGCCAGTTCTCAAGATGGAGGAGATGAGAAGAGCGATCTGGGTAATTCTCGCGACGGCGGTGTTGGCGAGCAGCGTGATGGTGGGGGTTCGTGGGGACGACGTCAAGACTTTGGTCAAGAAGGTGAAGGGGCAGAAGGTGTGTAAGAAGGACGGATGGGAGTGTAACACTTGGTCCAAGTACTGCTGTAACGAGACGATCAGCGACATCTTCGAGACGTACCAGTTCGAGAACCTCTTCTCGAAGCGGAACTCGCCTGTGGCCCACGCCGTCGGCTTCTGGGACTACCAGGCCTTCATCCTTTCCGCCGCCCTCTACGAGCCCCTTGGCTTTGGCACCACCGGCAACAAGACCATGCAGATGATGGAGGTCGCTGCCTTCCTCGGCCATGTCGGAGCTAAGACTTCTTGTATGCATCTTGCCTCTTAAGTGAATTGTGATCTTTCTAATTTTGTAGCTGTACTAATTCTTATCGAGCCTTAGGAAGATCATGGGAGTGCGCATATTTTTGTCTTGTGGTCTTGATCTTGCTTCATGTAGTTATCTAGATGAGTTTGAAGCTTAATTTGTGATAGATGTTGCTCATTGTTGCTCAAGGGAATTAAATTACTGGATGAGGTTGACTGTCCAAAGTTTGTTGGCTTGACTTTGCTTGTGAGTGAAATTGATTTTGGTGGTAGTCCTTTGAAGGTTGTTCTGTTTCTTGGTATACTTTTAGGGAAGCACACTGCTTACTTAAAGAAGTCAATGTGAATGTCCATTGTTTTCTTCTCAATGCCTTTTTTTTAATAAGTACGAGGTGAACCTACTGGGAGTGACGTGTATAATTGGTACGATCTTTTTAGTTTGTTATCGATTTTTGCATTTTGAAGCTGTCAGTACCTGTCGTGCTGGCATCAAGCTTCCTCGTTTCTCTTAACTTTTCCTAGATAAATAGAATATGTTGTTTGTATTAAACTGATCTCGGGTATTGCTGTGGAGAAATCTGGTCTGCGAGAGTGACTCAGTAAGTATTTACAGTGATGGTTGATGGACAAGCCATGAAAGAATTTGCTTAGATCTCATCAGGACTGGAGGGCCTCAAGATGAACGAAATAAATTTAGCTAAATATAGTGGTTGAATGTATGTTGGTTCGATTGAATAGTAGACTGCTTCGGATGAGTTTGATCCAAGTTAACCGGTACTGGCTGTCGGTTGACAAGCTAAAATTACACTGCCACCCAAAATGCAGTTGACTGCACATTCCGTCTCTCTTTTACATAAAAAATCTGATTAATAGTAATTCTCACTTGATTATTATCTCTGATGATGATTTCAGGTGGCTATGGAGTAGCAACTGGAGGACCTCTAGCATGGGGTCTTTGCTACAACAAAGAAATGAGCCCTAGCCAGTCATACTGTGATGACTACTACAAACTCACCTTTCCTTGTGCTCCTGGAGTTGAATACTATGGCCGTGGTGCCCTGCCCATCTATTGGTATGTATATGTATATTTTAATGTCAAGGACTTTCGAAAGAGTCTCTGTTTCTATGAGTAGTCATAAACTCTGTCAACAATTGCATAAAATGAAATATCGTACAGTTGTATGAATAGGCTTGAATAATGAGGGTTAATTTCCACTTGAGCATGCTGCCACACTTTACCAGCCACTCATTGACCGTGCTGCCACTCAGTCTTATCCCAAAATTTTCATCAAATGACACTGCAACATGCGCTAATCTATGATTTGAAACCTTTTCATTTGAAAGGTCTACATTTTGAAACTTCTTACACAGAATCTGCAACAAAATGCGGTTATGTCTCAGTGACAAGTGAGAATTAGCATCAATTCGGAAACAACTTTAGATGAATATTTTTCAACATATAGGACAGTATTGCTCTTTGGTAGAAGGCAAGGCACTACCCAATTTATGAGTGATCAGGGAAAATCTCTTACATTCAAGTAAATAATTACAGGGCTTTCATTTTATTGGTAAACAAATTCTAACTCGTCTTTTTGTCCGTGATCTGTATTTAGGAACTACAATTACGGTTACATTGGCGAAGCTTTGAAGGTGGACCTGTTGAACCATCCAGAATACATTGAGCAGAATGCGACCCTCGCCTTCATGGCTGCGATGCATAAGTGGATGACGCCAGTCAAGAAATCACAGCCTTCGCCTCATGATGCCTTCGTCGGTAACTGGAAGCCCACCAAGAATGACACTTTGGCCAAGCGTGTCCCAGGCTTCGGCACCACAATGAACATCCTTTATGGAGACCAAGTGTGTGGAAAGGGCGATATTGATGACATGAACATCATCGTCTCCCACTATTTATATTACCTTGACCTGATGGGTATTGGCCGAGAGGAGGCTGGACCCAATGAAATCCTTTCTTGCGCAGAACAGGTCGCTTTCAACCCTACTGCTTCCTCCCCCGCTTCCTCTTCTTGAGCCTCTGAGTATCTTGCCAGATGTTCAACCGGTCTCCGGTGAAGTCAAACTCAAGAAATTGTGTATGTGTTTTGCATCCAGTTAATATCACTAAGAAGCCCAGTGAATTGGCCCACTGCCATTATTTGTTCTTTCCATTTATGTCCAGGTTCGGTTTGTTTGTGGAATAATCATAATGTTTTGCAGTATAATATGTAATTTTTATCATCCATTTGTTCTGTTGTACTTGCAAACGTGAGATGTCATGTTGTATTACCATGAGGGGTGTCTCCATCTGTGCTTAAACCGTTTATTCTTTACTGCATGGGAAGTGAGAGGTGTATCTCGCTTTTGCTTGGGGACCAAGCAGAGAATCAGGAGTAGCTGTCTCCGCTTTCTTGTTGCTAAGTGAAAACTTCGAGATGTGGAAGTTCTCAACTATCCATGACACGGTGGTGGTGATTGGTAGACACGCCGACTAGGAATGTACAAAGGAATCGAGAGCTGCCCGAAATCGGATTATACTGGAACAGTGGTTCTCAAGGGAATTGGTCGGATTATACTGGAACAGTGGTTCTCAAGGGAATTGGTCTGGTTCCTGATTTCAATTGAAATCAGTGGATACTGGTCTAGTTCCTGATTGCGGGTGTGGAATCACTTGTTCAGATTAGACCAATAATATATATAACATATTTAATTTTTAACAAAAATTTTCAACTAGAAAGCAAATTAAGAAAATGAAAATCCTAAAATCCTTAATTTGGAGTTTAACACTCATTGACTTAGTTGTCATCTCGTTTCACTTCCATCTTGTTTAAGTCATCTTTTTTATTTTTCACTCATAATCTTGACTCTCATGCTCGACACCCATCGAACTTTGGCTTGTTGGAAAACGCTGCACCGAGTGTGTGAAACACTCATTTGGACTATGCTCAACCTTAATGCCGACCTAAGCCCGAGATTAATTTCTCGAACCTCCCACCATTCTTCTTTGCTTAATATATGGATGTGAGCGAGGCCCATGAGTCGTGTTTTGTCTCACAAAACTCTTCCCTTCTGTTTTCTGGGTTCGAAACTGCTCAAAAGCTCATGGCGAAGGAGGTGGATGTTGAAGAGAGAGGGGTGTGTGTTTTGAGGTAGGAGATCTTGACTCCAGATTTCGAAACTCTTTAGGGTGAAGATCGAAACCGAACGGTCTGAGTCCAATTGTCATCATATTGATATAGAGCTGGGAAGGAGGAGTGGCACCCACTTTCTTCCTCTTCCTCAAGCTCATGGTGGGAGGGCATTCCCAACTGTTGAAAGTCCGTTTTGTTTTTTTTGTTTTTTTCTTGAGGTTTGAGTTTGAAATGTTCTTCTATAATGGACATTCGATTTGGCGGATTGGATGGCCAATTTTAGGCTCCATTTTGAAAGCATGTTTGTTAAAAATAATTAGTGCTGCTTAAAAAATGAATAAACTAAAGATATTTTAATTTTCTTCGAAAATGTTTAAACATAAATTGTTATTGATGATAGAAAAATTTTTCGTTAACTAATTATTTCAAGTGATAGAAACAATAATTTTTAAGAAAATATTTTTTCAAATTATTTATTTTCTACGAAATAAAGGGAGCCTTAATTCAACATAACTTGGATAATTCGATGTTTACGTGTGCAATGATGATTCTTAATACCCGTCCCTCCTACATGTACCCGCTAAAGTTGCATATATCGTGGGTGTACTTGTTTCGGAATGATAAATTTATCGTGGAAGGGTAGGAGATCAATCCATTATATATAGTTAAAGCCGAAGTTAAAGAGACTATTAGCTTTTGGACTTGTTGGAGGCACTTAATTTACAAATAGGAGGCTCCTCCATTTATTTCGACACCCATGACATATGAAGACATACCGAGCCTACATAAATTTCTCTTTTCTTACATGTAACTCTTTTTTTTCAAGAATGAGAAGCTCTTACGAGTAATTAAGAAACTGTCTTTCAAGCATAGTTGGTGGAGACTAGGAGCGAGCGCTTCTAGGGTCAGTTCAACTTTTACCTAAACCCTAAAATTTACTCGTCGAAATGAGTTCCTAATTTTTTGAAACCTTAGAACTTATCTTCTATATTCTAAAATCTGACATCTATCATGGATTTCACCTATATTCTTAATTGAATGAATGTAGTGAATCATTACAATTAATAACGATCACTATTTGTTGTTACAGTTTACAGACCATAACTCATATTTAGACACATGAAGAATATGAAATATTAACAAATAAAAATCTTAGTCATGGATATGTCGAAAATGGAAGCTCACACTAGTGATTCCAAATTATATACTCATCGTTCAACACCATGGGATACCATAAAATTGTGCAAAAATATAAAACAAGAAAAACATAAAGATTTGTTCCAACTTCCAGGTTCTAGAACCCTAGAATCTGCCCGTTGAAATAGGTTCCCTAGTTTTTGAAACTTAAATCCTAGAATTAGACCGATTCTTTGGTTTCTCATCCTATCCTGAAATCATGCTCACTCCTTATGAAGAGTAAGTGAAACTCGTAATGTTCAATTTGAGATTAAGCTATCAAGGCCCTTGATTTGAAATTAGTGATAGTTCAATTAAGGTTAAGCCATCTAAACTCTTAAATCCTCTTTGATATAAGAATCAAAGGGTTTTTGCAATGAAATTAATACATTTCAGTATGTTTTCTCTGCTCTTTAAGTTTAGATTGGAAATTTTATTTGTGTGCAAACACATGTAAATAGATGTTTTCAAGCATACCCCTTAAAGTAACTACTTAATAGTTACAAGCGGTTGATCTCGACGTTTCCCGTTTTTAGGATAAATTTTCATCCCATTTAACAACAAATGCACGACAGGTTCTGCTAATTCGATTATCAATTCGAAATTCATCATATCAATGTCTATATCTATATTTTTCATGGAGAAGATATATTTATCTGGTTTCCTGAATATTCCAATAGTAAATTCGTGATCACATATTTAATTTCCTAAGTTGAATAGAATTATTTGTGAAATATTTGAATTACTACATAATATATTTTTTATATAACTCGAAAAATAAGGTGCAGTTCGGCTTCGTCTCGCTTGAACTATTTGAGACTCGCACAGAGGAAGAGAGAGAGAGAGAGAGACAAGAGTGTTTGTCAATGGCGGACTCCACGAAGACGATCCCTTGTTCTCCCACAACGCCACCACCATCTTGCATCCTTGTTTTCTTCACAGAACCCGTCGTCCGAACCGCATCTGTCCATAGCTACACCTTCCATTCGCCACCATCAATCCTTCATTCCACAGCTTCAGAAGGATCACCTGCTTTCCTCCTCTTCCTCCTCCTCCTCCTCTTCATCATCATCATTTTCAACGTGACAAAGAGGTCATGAGGTCTCTGGATGACATTCTGCCACCTCAAGGGGTACGATATCTCGAATTAGCAAGCGGTGCTCATGCTTTTTGAATTGTCGATGAGACATCTAGGTGGTTTAGCTTTCTTTGTGGAAGATGGTTCATCATCTGAATTTAGCTTTTGAACACTTAAAGAATGCTGCGTTTGGCTTACCTTGGAGTTTGGCTCGCTCTTTGGATTTTAGTACTCGGTTGTTGTGCTCAGGGAGCACCTCAAAGTTTCTCGTATTATCATGTGTAATGTATTGAAGAAAGCTGAAGATTCATGTTTTGTTTAATGAACTTTTTCTCTCTGAGAGTGTTTGGAATGTGTGGTATGCCTTCATCTGATGTCAATTTTCGCAGTGACATAAAGTATTCCCATGACAGCAATTTTTACAAGAATCTTGATATGTCATGAGGCACTGATGCCTATAAATCTCTGTAAGTCGTACTTTTGCTGTTTGGAACAGCTCTTGGATTCTTAATGAATCCTAACGTTCTGGTTGTTTTCTTTTAATTTCATATCAAATGTAGCGGTCTGTCTTTGTTATCAATAGATGGCTATTCATCCTCATGGGGGTCAAGAATCAGTCTCTGTTATTTTGATGCAGTAGTAAACGAAACTTCATTGATTTGTATTTCATCATGGAATTATTCTTGTGGGTCTTAAATTCTAACCTGGTACGAAATCTTGTATCTCTTTATTTTTAGGAGCCACACGTTCATTCTCGAGAGAATCCACTCTTCAATGGTCTGTTGAGAGGTGATACAAGATCCATTGGCATGGATTCTGCATTTGAATTTCCAGTAAGTGGTAGCGGTCAAAGCCTTTCTCGATCAGCATCTGATATTGGGAATACAAGAGGCAGAAACTTTGTATTGGATGCATCTAAACATGTTGCAGATTTTCCAGAAGAGGATTCATTTTCTGATGTTCTTGAGCCCTTTGCATTGCCTTCATCTGGATTAAAGTCAAAAGATGCAAGATCAACATCATTTTCTTTCCAAAGTGTTCAGTCAGATTCGAGCATTGGCTTGGATGATCAAACTGGTTCACCAGAGTTAAATTCTTGTTCAAATGAAGAAAGGGAAAGCTTTCATGTATTAGATTTTTCACAGAGATCCTTTGCTGAAAGAAAATCATATACAGTGAACACAAGAAAATCCTCCCTGTTGAGGGTTCCACTTCCCCAGTCAGCAGCTTCATATTATAATGGTGTTTCCCCGCTGATGGAAATTGTGGAATCCTGTCAAGGAATTGAAAGGCTGAATCTATATCTTAAAGGGAGAAGGGATGATGTCAGTGCTGGTGTTCCAGGAAGGTTCTTACATGCTGTGATAGGGCAAGATAGTTCTGGTGAGCAGTAGCTGCTCTTGTCAATGCAATTCCTCTTTTAGTGATTGCATAATATGCTTGTGAATCATATTCAACTTTATACAGATGTTGGGTCCTTGGCTGCCACAATCATGTATGCTTTCTACTTGAATGAAACACTTGGTGATGACCAAATTTGCACAGTGCCTGTTATCAACATGAGGAGAGCAGACTTTAGTTCCCATGTTGATCTCAAATGGTTGCTTCATTCGTGTCAAATTGATGAGGCTTCTTTGGTCTTTATTGATGAGGTATTTTTCAGATCCGGTTTCTCTAATAAGTATATTCTGTTGATTAACATTGAAATTAATGCTGCATCATCGATATATAAGAAGCAAAACCTTTATATTTTGAACTTGCTGATCTTAGTGTACATGCTTTGCAGATACCTGTATGTTTGTTATTCAAGAAAGAAAAATGCGAGGCAATAAATACTTAAATCGCTTGTTATTGCGTTGAAAGTAAGAAATACATAGCTTTACACATAGGAAATAGTTATTTCAATTCCTGATGACTTTCCCCATTTTTCCTCTCTCTTGTCTGGAAATGTATCAGAGAATGCAGTCGCATTTGCATATTTACCCCGTGTAAAATTAACCAACATTTTTTGCTGTCTTGGACCATCAAGCAGATTGACTTGTCCTACTATGATCTCTATGGTAGTCTGAAGCTTGTTCTGGTTAATGGCCACAAGATACCTCTCAAACAAGAGGTAACATTCAATACCATTCTGTAGCTTTTCACTTCATTGCTTAAAAATGATAGATTATTCATTGTCATCCTGGATTTAGGCCTTAAAGGAGGCTGTTGTTGAAATCTTCAGTTGCAGAAAGGTGATAATCTTTGCTTACTCTGGTTCTACTTGAGCAAGTGCAATAGTTAATCCAACAATATTTCTATGTCTCAATATTGCTCTTATTTAATTCTATGCAGGGTGAATCCGTGTATCCTTGGGTGAGGGATGTGACTTTTGCACAGGTAATAAACTGCGCATTAACTTTGCACAATCTTACATCATAAGTATCATAGTTCATTACAAGTCTAAAACAGTTTACAAGAATGTGTTTTTCTGGTCACTTTTTTTTTTTTTTTTTTTTTGAGTGCAGCTTTAACTTTTTGAGGCTGTGAATACTCTTGGCCTATTAGATTTATTTTTACTTTCTAATGGATTATGGCTTATTATATATAATTTAAACGATGAATTTTTTGAATTTAAAGTCATTTCATGCAATAGTATAATATTCTCAACAATGACTATTTTTTGAACCAAAAGCTATGAACCATGAGGATAGATTATTGGAGGCAGTCGACAAAAATAGTGCAAGTATTTTCTTCTTTTGCTGTGGTAGGCAATGGAATGCTGGAAAACTAGCTAACTCCTGCCCGATATTTAGTTCCATATCCTGAACAAATACTTAGGGAGAAGTGCAGCAACTTATTCATGGAGTGCAGATGAGTCATAAAACTTGATCAAAAACGTAAGTTCTAAAATTTTTTTATGGTTTGGTCCACTTGTGATGTTCAGTGGAGCAAAATGGCTGAAAATACTTGATTTAAAAGTTGTAAAATCCAATCGACCAACCATAAGGTTTTAGAACTTATCTTTACTTCAAGTAACAGTTCTCAAGCTTCTGGTCCAGGACAGTATAACAACTTCAGCATATTGATGGATAGACTATCCCCTTCAAAGACCTAAATCAATTTGCTGTGATGTCGATGAATGCTAGAGGAAATAGACTATTCGTTCACTCTTGCTGAACAATAGTTGAATATGGTTGTCCGCTTTGGCTAAGTCATAACTATCTTGCATTTCCTTTTTATTTTTCCTAACAATTATGAAGTGTAAAAGAATTGGAAAGAATCATCTGTGTTTATTTTATCTGTTTAAGATATAGATGAAGGGATAGGTTTGCATATAAATTGCTAGGACTGAGTTAGTGATGAGGAGTTTGTGGATAAGTGATTGTGTCTTGCTTGAGTACTGCTTTAGATTATGAAAGGGCAATTATGTGACAATTTTCCACAAAAGTTACTTTTTCAAAGGATTTCTCTCCATATAGAACTTTTAGGTGCTTACCACCACGTATGCTCACGTGTTTGCCAAAATACTTTTACTCGTGTGTGCTTACAGAATAGTGGCATTGAATAGCATTTTCTATCTCCATAGACTCAGGCATATCTAAGCCCATAAATTTATTTGTATGACCCCCAATGCATGAGTTTGCCTCAATATATAAAAGAAGTGTTAGCTCTGACCTCTTTATTATTCTCTTGCAGGACTGCTCCAGCTGCACTCTTCTGGCTGAGAAGTTTGCACTGAACTTTCCTCAGATTTTGGCTGGGCGAGGATTCAGTAAACTTTTGGTATGTCATGTTGGTGAACTATGGAGTGCTCATGATTCATGATTTCTTTTCTGTCAGTTGTTTCATGTGATTCCATCTTTTACAAGCTGAAACATAGATTAAAATATTGAGATGCAATATCGTGTGCTCAAAACATTTTTGATGATCAGTTGGCCATTGAGTTGACTAATATTCCTTAGGAGACCACTTTTCAATGGTCCAGCCTTGAATCCTCGATCACCACCACCTCCTCAAAGTGGTTCTCTGATCTGATCATACAAAAATCCACCTGTCCTCTGGTTAGGACCATGCTATGGAACAATATTTCTCGCAAATGGAGATACTGATTCCTAATAAGAAATTGTTCTACACACCTGGAAAGAACGAGAAGGGTTGCTGACTTTCAAGTGCACATTCTCTAGCTGTCTCTTGAGTTAATTTATTAGTCCGTTAAATTTCCAAAGTATTTTTTTTTCTGGATGCAAGCTATCAGGAATTCTCTTGGATACTGCAAACCTGTCTCTCCCTCATTGCACCTCCAAAGACAAGTACATGGCCACATTGTTAATAAATGGTGCGGGTCGCTTCGGGTGTGATGGTCTTTATCAGATATGTAAGTTCCAAGTCCCTTGCAATACTTCTTGGTAGTAAAGCCTCTTCTTCGCCGTTTTATATCCGGAACTGGAATGCATCTTCTGCAGTGAGGTACAAGATGTACGATGTATCAGATCTTAAAGTAACAGAAATCTTGCGCAAGGACTTCAAGAAGTGGACTAGAATAGGTCAGGACTTTCTACCGTTTTTATAATTCTTGACTTGTATGTGAACTACCAATATGTAGATTATACATACATGAGATCGAATCATTCATCAACTAATGCAAGGTGGGTTTTGCTATCATGAAGAGATTAATTCTCTGATTGCTGCCATATCTGCAACTGAGCTGGGACTATTGAGCTCCATCGTTTATTCAATCATTTATCTGGATTGGGAGCATGAATAAATTCATCTCATTTTGGCTAATCATAGAGCTGTCAGCAGAAATCAGTTTCTGGGAAGAAGTCTCTTTGAGACTAATTTTAAGGATTTCAGAGTGCTTCCTGACATGGACTTAATGATGCAGCAGCTCACACAACAGAGGCCGCATATTCTATATTTGATTTCAAATGTGGAATAAATTGGTTGATGCAATATTCATAAGTCATATAGTTCTTTTTTTTCCTTTCATGTTCCCCATTGGATTGCCTCGAAATTTATGCTAGTGAGTTGTTTATTTATGGCCTTGATGATTGCATTCTTCTTTAACTGTTTTACCAGGCAATCCAGATACTGCTGGTTTACGATTTTCAGTGTCGCATGTTGGGATGAGTTCCATTGGTATGCCAGTTGGCCAACTTCTTGATCGTGAGGATTCTTCAACCCAAGAAATTAAACTCTTCCAACGTAAGAGATGAAATCTTGTTCATAGTGATATATCTCTCTCAAATGATATGGATTTTCACTGCATTGAGATCTGTTCACCTTGCCATGATGCAAATTAATCCCGTTTTTCCAGGTAGTTCAAGTTTTTCTTGAAGATGCCTTATAAGAAACAAAAAGAGCAACCCACCTCCCAAATGAAAGTTCAGATGCTGTTTGTCATTTCTAGTTAGAATTGCTTGTAAAGTAGAGATTCAATGTTCATAAATCTAAACTCTCTAAGAGAAATCAAATTGTCCTTTTTTTGCTGCAACATGGTAATGATCACAGTCATACCCTGTTTTCTGGTTGCAAACATTTTTTAATACCCCTCATCCCCTAGATTTCAGAAATAGAGTAAACTATGAGGCCATTGCTCAGTTTCTTTTTTAATATACCTAAGCATTTAAGTTTCAATAAAACTGGAATCTATTACTGGCCAGTTCAGTATCACCAACAAATTTGCTGCTTTTGGAATTGAGTATGATTCTTCTGCGTGGAATCTTCCCTTGTCTTCACTGTCCTTGGTGTTTTCTTTTTTCCTTGTGCATTCCAATTTTTGTTCTTTTACCTATTTATAATAGAGTTTCTTTTCTAACCAAGTATTCTTGTGTCACACAAATAGGTTGAGATAAGGTATTTAGGTTATGATAGTTATGCTTATCCAGTTGCGGAAGAAACTTCTTCTAGTAGGTGAATCTGTCATTCAAGCTAACGTTGCTACATAACTATGAATAAGATAATAAAGAAAAGGGACTAACTGCATTGCTGTGTGATAACTGGTGAGGCATTGCCTTTCTGGCCATCTGGGTGGACTCCATCAGCAACTGGGGCCTTATCTTGCTTTGTAGGGTATATTGCAGTCCAGTAGTTCAGATTTGTAAGTGTACATTTCGAATTTTGGCTGGAAAAGAGAATCTGCAATACAGTCTTGAGCTCGAGAAAAGAGTGCTTACCTACTGATTTAATCACACGATTCTCTCATGATAGATTAACCAAAAACAACAACTATAGTTTCAACAAAATAAACAACATACGAAAATTAACCAAGTCTTTTCCCACTAAGTAGGTTCATCAAACGAATTTTTTTCTTTTTGCCAGTGCTTCCTTATTGGTGTCATATCCTTCAAAAATCTTTAAGGTCTGAGCCCGGAGTCCCAATCTCAAAAGGTTTTGATGAACAACTGATGTTTTGCACACTAAAATTCCTTCCATATATCCTCATCCTGAACTGCCTTAGTAGACAGATTGAGTTCCACGAGGTGCGACAGTCCCAATTTATTTGAAAATGTTAGCTGCAGATTGCACATTGTTGTACTCTTTACCATTTTAGTGATAATGATTACTCACAGAATCGCCAATTCCGCAACATATTGTTCTTGCATATGCTACGTCTATAAGTAATAAAAACCGAGAGACCCATTATAGAGTTGTTTTGTAGTGCATAGGCAACATTTTTCTTGTCACATATCTGGACCTAATTATCACTAATTTCATGCAGGGACAAGGATCGTTTGATTTTTTTGCCTTGCTTGAACATTGAATTGGGTGTTAGATACGTGGATACTAAAGTCTAAAATATCATGGATACTTCACCAAAGTGGATATTAATCTAAAGCTTGTTTCAAATGAGTGTGCATTGTTAATTTTTGTTGTTGGATTTAGCAGTCTTACAGTTTGTTCTGTTTTGTGAAATTTCAGAACTGGAGAAACTGCGGGTACTCACGATTGTTTCAGGGTATTATGATGTAGACAGGAACTTCAAGGTTTGTAGCTATTGTTTGGTTGCATACCACGTGCAAATGGTTGTTGTCATTGCAGGTTGTATGAAAGATAATTGGAGTGACAATGATGTAGGATGGCGAGTCCCAAGAAAGAATAAATCATTAGACTTCACATTGAAAGATTCCTAAACATCATATCTGGGGTTTCTTAATCATCATGCCTAAGAGAAATCATGCAATCACAAAGCAAATACTTGCAAAAATCAATATCATTTATTTTGAAAAAATAAAGTATACAAGTATATGCTCTCTAATCCTAGTTGGATTACGAAACCTCGAAATGAGAAATATATAGGAACTACAAACGGTACCAGTATCCTTTCTAGAATAGAATAAGGAAACAGAATGGAATCCTAATAGTAGTCAAATCCTGGTGGATGAATTTAGTAATTAAACTTGAAGAAGAATCTTGGTCCTTTTAGCACTCTTGTTTGAGGTGCAAAGTCTGGCTTCCCCAAAACCATGTAGAAACATCAATATTTGAACAAATATCATCTTGCATGGATTCATCAGCTACTTTAACCAATTTGAAAACATTTTTCATTCAATTTTGTGCTCTGGAGCTTTCTCTACAATCAATCAATAGGAGTTAATTAAAAGTTGAATTGTTCAATGGAAGAATGTCTTTGCTCACTTTATAATTACACTGGTATGTGTAGAAAATAAAAAATGTGAGCTACTTGACTGGCTGTAGAAACAGCGAGTTATTAGAACTGTCATTATCATCCTTGATATTGAGGAGACCACCAACACTTTTCTCTGTTGACATCCAATACATCGTTTCCTTTGGTGGACAGTTTCCTTCCAGATGTTATTATTCTACCGTTAGATCATTCCATATAGGTAGCATATGCATTCTCTCAGTGCCTTATATATATTTGGTCTCATTGGACCTAATAGCTTAAGTTTTGAGGTTGGGTTTTTCTTAATGTGGTATAAGAGTAAGGTCTCAATTCTTCATGCCCAATTTAATTTTTAATTCAGGTTTGTTTCTTGTTTGTCGTATTCCACATTTTTTGTCTTATTCTCACATGAGAAAAGGTTTCCCTCATGAATGAGAGAACGTGTCTTACTTTCCAATCTTCATCTTCCTTTGTAGAATATATAGCCAAGACCATCATTTTAACTTACTTTTAGGTGAATGGAGTTGTCTGTATGAACAATATTACACTTAATTGAGAAGAATACACGCATTTGAGAAATTCTTGCTGATATCCTGACACATATCTCCATTATTCTTAATTTTGCTAAAATAATCTTTGTGCTCTTCAGAGGGAAATCCTTGTCTCCGCTGAATCTGTTGAAGTAAAGAAGAATCTTCTGCATTTTTTCAATTCAAACGCCTCGCAGCTGCCCCTGAAAGTTCTGCCACTACCAGGTCAGTTAGTATACATCTGTTATTAACTTGTTTAGGATCTTGAGATAAGCACAATGATTTCAATATCAATTTGCCAAGAAGGGACTTTGCAAATTTGACGATGCCAAATATTAATATGTTAATGTAGGACGTATGAAATTGACAGACATCTATATATAAGGTCAAACATTATATGAATCTCAGTATATCGACTTCTTGCACAGACATCTCTAATGAAACAATTAACTGATCCTGACAGATGGAGTCTGAATTGATTTGCTTCAACTTTATATGCATCTACCACCATCATACCAGTTCCTGTCAAAAAGTCTCCATTTTGTGCGTAATAAAGCTTCTTGATTGACTGAAAAGTTTGCCATGCAGGTCTAAGAAATGAGATGAGTGCTTTTGAGATTGATAAGTTCACATCAAGGAAAAACGTTGAACGGTTGCTAGAAGAATTTGGCAACACGTTAAAAGGCTAATGTGGCTGTACGGATGAACATTTTGTCATACCGGGAATGCATCTGCTCAGGAGCTTCGTGCAGACTGAACTCACAAAAATATCTACACAAGAATGAAGGGGAAATGGAAAATGCGGATTTCGAAGAAAAGTGGTTTCTTTTGTTGTTTTTATTACATATCATACTTTCAAAGAACACAACTTAAAAATAGGGCCTAGGACAGTTAGAAAATAGCAAGAAATATTAACAAATTTCCTACTTCCTAATTCTAATGATTCATAAATAAAAGAAAATAAAACAAATGGAAACAAAATAATTTTATATCTTGAGATTATCTACGAGATCGTCGAGATTTTCTTCTAATTCTTAAATAGTTTTTCTCAAGGTGATGTGTAAATGTCTATCACGCCCGACTTAGTGATGAGAGACGCTGAACAATTTCTTTGCAGAACCGTTAGTTATCTGTTGTGTTGTTGGCATAAATGGCATATAAATAGCTCCTGCATCAATCTTCTCCTTGACAAAGTGTCTATCAATCTCAACATGCTTAGTTCTGTCATGTTGCACTAGATTATGTGCAATATTGATTGCTGCCTTGTTGTCACAATACAACTTCATAGGCATTTTCACTGATGCTTGAAGTTCTTCTAGTACTTATGTTAGTCACAACATCTCACAAATCCTATGGGCCATTGCTTCGTATTTCACTTCTATATTTCTTTGTGCCACCGCATTCTCTTTCTTCCTTTGCCAAGTAACCAAGTTTCCCCGTACATATGTACAATATCCAAATGTCAATCTTCTGTTAGTAATTAACCTTGCTTACTCTATATTCTTGTATGCTTCAATCCTCTATTAAGTAGACATTTTGAATAGCAGACCTATTCCAAGTGTGCTTCTTTTATCTCTAAACACACCTGTTCTAGGTGTGCTCTTCCTTTTTGCCACCGCATTTTGTTAAGGTGTTAGCGCGAGAACTTTGATGCACAATTCCATTTCCAAAGAAAAACTATAGTGAAATTCACTGTTGTTCTCCCCTTAAACGTAGGTCTTTACTACTCAACCACGTAAATCCGGTGTCCGATTTATTTTCTTCTTCTTTCTATATTATTCTTCGCTTTATCGCAGCAGTTTCTTCCACCTGCTTTCCTCAAAATCAGCCCCCCAAGATACAAATGCAGAAATTTTCGGATATAGAACTGACACTTGTTTCCAAATCACGTGTCATGATTCACCTTCGAGATTCCCCCCTTCTAACTTCCGAGAAAACATCGCCGATGGGTGGCAGAAGCTTTCGGTTGACGATTTTGCCTCTCACCTCATCCAAGCTTCGATTAAGTCCTGCTAGAATCACGTACACTCTATCGTTCTCTTCTCTCCTCATTTGTCTCTTGCAATCAGCTAGACTTTCCCATGTATCATCATAGCATTGATCTAATTCCTGCCGCAAGGTCACCATCTCATTGTAGTAAATGGTGATCTCATAATCCCCTTGCTTTGATTACCATAGTTCTATCTTTCGTTCAAAAAGCTGGGAAGAATTTTCCAGATCGTAATATGTTTCTCTCACAATGTCCCACACATCTTTAGGGGTCGGAAGAAATAGACGTGGTTTTCCAATTGCAGGCTCCGTAGATTTGATCAGCCAAGCAATCACCAAGGAGTTTAAGGATCTCCAAATCTCCCAATATAGATTGCTTTTTGCCGATTCGTTCACCTTGCCTGTCAAGTGGCCTAGCTTCCCTCTGCCATCAATTTGCTAGTTTCACCGATTGAGCCCACTCCAAATAATTTGGCCATTCATAGTGAACTGTTAATAGCAGGTTGGAATTCTTGGAGAATTAGGCCCTGTTTGGCAAAAAGTGTTTTTGTTCCTCGGAACAAAAATTTCTGTTCTTTTGTTTTGGGGAACAAAAAAAGAACAGTTTGGTAAAACTTTTATTCTTGGGAACAATAAATCCAGAACATATTTGGAATAGAAACAAAAAGTATAAAAAAGTTATTTCTTGTTCCGGGAACAATTTTGAGAAACACATTTTTTTTTTCTAACCTTCTTCTTCTTTTTGGTCGGTCGCCGGCCTCAATTATGGCCAGCAATCGGCTGACGAGAGCCGGTGACCTTGCCGGCTAGCGCAAGGCTCGGTCTCACTAGGCTAGGGTGAGGCCGAGCCTCGCCGGTGACTTCACTGGCCAATTGAGGCCACCAGTGAGGCTTGGCCTCACCCAGGTGGCATGAGCTTGGCCTCGTTGGGGGCTGGCGACGCTTCGACGAGGTCGTCGGTCCTCGTTGGCCGGTCATTGGCCATGACCGAGGCCGGCGACTAGCCAAAAGGAAGAAAGAAGAAAAAAAGAAAAGAAAGAAGAATAAAAGGAAAAATATAATAAAAATATTGAAAAATTAAAAGAAACAACAAAATTATACAAGTTTACCAAACGCATTTCTATTCCTAGAATATAATTTTTTTGCGTTACCAAACACGTTATTATGCTAAAAAATTATTCCAGGAATAGAAATAAATAAATAAACTATTTCTGTTCAAAAATTGCTACTCGGAACAAAAACATTACCAAACGCGCCTTTACTCTCCATCATTGCTCGATTGTGCAGAGAGATTAGTTGGGTTGTTCTTTGGGATGACACCTGAAGGAGTGGTGTCCCTACTAGCTCCGGTCATCGCCGTTTTCATTGTTCTATTGGCCAAAAAAAAAAAAAGGCCAATAGATTTTAAAAAATGAAAACCATAGAAACGTAGAAAATAAAAAAATAAAATAAAAAATAAAACAAAAGTGCCAGGTTGTTATGATGTTTTCCTTTTCTTCATTTTTTGGGCTTTATTTATTACTTATTATTATTTTTGGTTTTCACTTTTTTGTTTAACTTTTTTTCCTTTTTTGTGACATGTTGCCATGTCAGCTCCACAAATTCTCAAAAGTACTAATAAGAGCCATGTGAGATTTTTGATGTAAGTGAGATTTTGTAAGATTACCCACAACTATTCTAAAAATTTAATATATAACTATTCTATTCCCCACATGCTTAGTTTGGTATTTTTGAAAAATTTAATTGTGAATTTATTTAATTGGAGTGACAAATGATGCCTAAAAAAATTTAAATTCAGGATTCAATTTTGATACTATGTAAGATTTTGTAAGACCATCCTCGACTATTATAAAAGCTTAAGCCATTGGATTAAGGCATAATTTAATATTTAATTATTCTATCACTTTGTTAGCAAAACAAAGTAACTGGTTGCTAAATGACTTGATTGAAACACATTCAAGATGATTGAGAATTTTTTTTTTTTATTGGTCATACTTTACTCTTATTCTTATTCTCACCGTAAGATTTTTGCCTTATCTCCTTATAGGGTGTGTGAGTCAAACCTCACACCTGAAACTAAATCATCTCTACCTAATCCTCTTGAGAAGGTTATAATTTGAACTCCTCACTTTCTCATATTCTTTGTGGGAAAGATGGCCATTAGAGCAATTATTTGGGTCATTCAACACTCCAAAGTTGATTGTAGTTTTCGGCAAACATTCAGGTCTTTTTGTGCAAAAAATTTCCTCCAAATTCCTACCCAAGTTTGGCATAATAATAAAAGAGCAAAAATAACAAAAATTCCGATCCTAGCTGCTCTATCTCATTGCTTGTATTTATTGGTTATCTTTCAAAAAAGAAACATTTAGCAGATGAACAACTTTGCTAGAGGTGGAAAAAGCATCTCGGTCAAAACAATTCATATGAAATGAGAAGCAAGGTTCTTAAAACGTAGTACACGTTCGGAAGAAAAAGAAAACGGACTAAAACTTTTGGCCGAAGTGCAATTAAAACCTAAACGATAAAAAAAAATGCTTGGGAATTTAGTAAATCAAGTCATTCCAAGCATCACTCACCTAAATTGGTTAACTTACGCCGTAAAAATCAACGTGGCATTTTAAAATAATTTTACTATATTTCTGTGTAATTTTTTTCTTTTTTATGTGACATATGGCCATATCGACGTTACATATTCTCAAAAGTACTAAATAAGAGGTACTTGGAATTTTCAGAGTCCTTTAATAGCAAAGCCGAGTGAATGGTCACGGAAATGACTTGACCGCATTGCATTTTTTTCTAAACATATAGGAGTTGATTGCATTTTTTTTGCAAACATTCATGTCCTTCCGTGCAAAAAATTCCCCGCAAATTCCGGGAAAATATTGGTACGTCTAATGAGCCAACACAACAAATAGAAAGGATCACGAGGACGCGACACGTGTCCGAGGTGGGCCCCCACTTTCAGGCTCTTTCTTCTCTCTCCTCTGCACTGCGCCCGCCCTCAGATCTCTCTCTCTCTCTCTCTCTCTCTCTCTCTCTCTTCATTCCAGAACGTAGACCCGTCACGAGTCACGACGGGCCAGGGGGCAGCAGCGGCCGCGTCGAAGAAGGGCTTTAAAGGGACTCGCACGTGGCCACCGGTGAGGGGGTCGGCAAGTGCACGTCGATGTAGCACGCGAAGGCTGCGCACGCCTCGCGCACCCACGCACGCTTCTGGCGGGAGGCGTGCTGGTTGGCGCCGCCGCAGTTCCGTCGAAACCCATCGTCCGCCGTCGCCAAATGGCTTTGCTGGAATCGCTGAACAAGTGAACGGCTTCTTTGTTGCTGGGTCTGAGAGAGCGTGCAGGGGAGAGAAGAGAGAGAGAGAGAGAGAGAGAGGGGAGAGGTGAGGAGAGACAGAGAGGAGAGAGTCTGAGCATGCAGAGGAGAGAGGAAAGAAAGAGTCTGAAATTGGGGCCCACTTCGGGCACGTGTCGCATCCTTGTGATCCTTCTGATTTGATGTGTTGGTACATTAGACATAGCCAATAGTTTTTCGCAAATTCCTATCCAAGTTTGGCCGAATAGCAAGAAGGAGAAAAAGAGGAAAGGTTCCGATCTTGGCTGCTATAGGCGGATCTTCATTTTCAGAATATAAGCATCTGGTTAATGTTGGCAGCTTCTCTTGTATCAGAATCTCTCTCTTTCACACAGACACCGGCGCAGGCCAGCCTTTTTTTTTTTTGGCTGAACGCACACCAGCTTGTACACTCCCTCTCATAAATACACCGCAACCTTTCCCGTACTCATCAGCGAGGCAAAAACATAGAACCTTACGTACCCTGAGATCTATTGTTCATAATTCTTTAGGCTTCCGTTTGTATATCTTAGTGTCGGATGAGGATGGTGCTAGCAACGAGCGCGAAACTATGGACGTCCATCACGAGCCGCCTCTCGTGCAGAAGCCAGATAGCCAGCGAGTCCATGCAGGGCGCGGAACTGGCTGCTGCGCCTCCCCGGATCAGCTGCAAGTCGTCCGTGGAAGGGGAGAATAAAGTATGCCAATGCGAGTGCGAAGCGGGCATGGCGGAGCTGAGGCTGCAGGCTGTGGAGGAGGAGAATGCCGGCAGCAACAGCTCTTTTGCTCATGCTGTCATCAACATGGTTGCCATGCTCACAGGTGAAAGCCGAGAGGGTCCTCCATCACTTAAATTCACTACAGCTTGAACTTCTAAAAGTATGAATGATGTCGCTGTTTTCACTAAGATATGTACCAACTCCTAAACCATTTTTGCCGGAGCTTTATTAGAAGTACTGCGGATGGGGAAGAGGGAAAGTATATTCCAAAAGTAGTGCTTAAAGTCGTTATCATATAGGTCAATTCTAACATGCGTTGTTAATTGAACACTACTTCTTAATGTTTTGTTCTCCACTGTTGTCAACTTGCGTAATAAATACTGTTCCAATATGAAGTTAAGATCTAACCACTTGTATTTAGTTGAAATCTACTTATGAAATGAATAGACTTCGGTTGCTTATATACGATCTTTGTTTTTTTCTCATGAGTTAGAAGGGCATACTCGTTCTAGTAAATGATATGATGGGCAGAGCTAATCACAGTGGGAAAACTTTATTTAAACTTGTACTTTCGAGCAGTTTTGGTCCTTTTTTTCATTTTTTTTTTTTTTTGGATGTGGTTGGTGTAGATTTGCACTTATTCTCAAGCTATAGACTCGTGTTTTCATGAACAAAAATTTGACAAAACTTGGCAGGGCTGGGACAGCTATCAATACCGTATGCCTTGGAGAATGGAGGGTGGTCCTCTGCATTCCTGCTGATAGGGCTTGGCATGGTATGCGCCTACACCTCCCACATGCTTGGGAAATGCCTTGACAAGAGACCCAGGTCCAGAAGCTACACAGACATCGGCCAAGAAGCCTATGGATCCAAAGGCAGGATCATAGCAGCAACCTTCATGTACCTGGAGATCTTCTTCGCCCTCGTCTCCTTAACCATCTCGCTCCATGACAACCTCAGCATCGTCTTCCTAGGGACTCGGATCAGCGCCCGGTGGGCTCACATGTCCAGCTCCCAGCTCCTGACCGTGATCGCTGTGCTCATTGCCCTCCCGAGCCTCTGGCTCAGGGACCTGTCCTCCATCTCTTTCCTCTCTTCCGCGGGCATCATCATGTCGATCATCATCTTTGCCTCGGTGGCTCTGACCGCCATTTTCGGATGGGTCAGGTCAGATCAGGAGATCCCGGCGCTTCAGATCCGTAACATCCCTATGATTTCAGGGCTTTATGTGTTCAGTCTTTCTGGGCATATTATCTTCCCTGAATTGTATAAGTCCATGAAAGACCCTTCCAAGTTCACCAAGGTATGCTCTCTCGTTCTACAAGGGATATATGCAACCGAATTCCTAAAACATTTTTCACATGGGTCAACTGAGTTCTAAATGCTCACAAAATAATGAGCAACCAAATCTTTAACTTGTAGCTGGTCCAATGTGGCTTATTCTAATGTCGACAGATGTCTAATGTAAAGGGCTCGATTGCATTCTTTTCAAATGTTTACAAATATATCAGAAATTAAACGAGAGATCACTTTCTTTTTTTGGTAGGATAATAAAAAGTTTTGAAATCTATTGATTGATTGTTTGTAGGTGACGATCGTGAGCTTCACCCTAGTCACGGCCCTGTACATGGCCCTCGCCTTCATGGGCGCAAGGATGTTCGGCCCCAACATCAGCTCGCAGGTCACCCTCAGCCTGCCACGCCAACTTGTCGTGGCCAAGGTCGCCCAGTGGGCCATGGTCCTGACGCCAATGACCAAGTACGCCCTCGAGTTCGTGCCCCTTGCCATCCCGCTAGACCGCAGCCTTCCCGGGTCGATGAGCTCGTGGGTGCGGACAGCCGTGCGGGGCACGGTGGGCTCCGTTCTGCTGGTGGTGGTCCTGGCGCTCGCGCTCTCCGTCCCTTACTTCAATTACGTGCTCAGCCTTACCGGCTCGCTCGTCAGCATCTTCATTTCCGTGGTCTTGCCGTGCGGATTCTACACCAAGATATGCTGGCCAAGCCTGTCGAAGCCGCTCGTTGTTCTGAATGTTTTGCTCATTGGATTCGGCTGCGTTCTTGCGGTGTTCGGGACAATTTCATCGTCCAAGTCCCTCATTAAAAGCCTAAAAGGACACACCTCCTCCTAAATGGAACATTCCCAACAACGAAAGGCAACATTGTCGTTATACTTTTGAATTTGGTCACCCCCTTGTGAGAATAAGAGCAGTTTTAATTAATGGCTAAAAACTGTCACAACTTTGGTTTTGCCAATTTGCGAAAAGTAAAGGTAAACAAATTTGCAACGTAAATACACTAAAAGTGCCAAAAGTTATGTACAACATTAACTTTGATATCAAAAGTTTCTGCTAGATTACTTAAGTGCCAAATTAAAGAAAAAACGATCATTTTAATACCACTGGCGAGAGATTCCAGCCAAATTAATTACATGACTTTTATATTTAAAAAAAAAAAAATTGACGTGGCAAAAATTTAAGAAGATTGTCAACACGGAATGGCATAAACAATGCCGTTTTCCTTTTTCCCTAAGAAACGACGTCGTTTTTCCTTCATACATGGACTCTCTTACAAAAATGACACCGCATAGCTCTATGGCCAAAATGGCGTTGTTGAAGGGGGAGTAAAAGAGGGTTTGTTGATGGTGCATACGAACTATGATTCTCACCCAACGCCGACCGTAACTCTCTCGCCCATTGTTGCTCGCTTGCGCACTGTCGCTCGCTCGCGGTCGCTTAGCCACCATCGTAGTTGCGCTATCATTCGTTATCGTTTGGTGGCCGTGTCCCCAACTCTCACTCACTTAGGTTTGTCATGTTTTGTATGTGGGTCAATTGAGTGAAAAATTTAGGGTTTTGACAAACAAGTTAGGACATAGAGGGCAAATTGAGGGCTCAGCTTAGAGGGAAAGTGGTGGAAAAAGTGGTAGAAAAAGTGGTGGAGATCTCATTTTTGTTTACTAACATGATATGCTTTCTTTTGTGGGATTAAATAGAAAAATAAGACGCAAAGGGGAAAATGAGGGCTCGGCTTGGAAGGAAATAGTGGTGAGACCTCACTTTGTTTAATTAGCTGGAGTGCTTCTGTGGGAGACTGAATGGGATTAAATTGAAAAATGAATGGTGGGACCTCACTTTATTTATTCAATTTGGCTTCCTTTGTTTCTGTAAGGGGATTGAATTGAATAAATTGGTTGCCTTTGTTTCTTTCGACAAGATGACAAGGACTTGCATGTGAAGTTGCTGATTTTGCTATGTGATTCCAAAAACTAATGACTTTGTTTTCTCTTTGGGTGCAGCATCGACATGGACGAGAATTGGGTAGATATCATTATTTGCTATGGTGGAGAGTTTGTTTAGGCATCGACGACTGGGAATATGTTGGTGGAAATGAAGGTACTATCTATGTCAATATTCGGAAGCCATCATTTATTGATTTTGTGAGGGATTTAGTGTATTTTTTACGATGCAAAGTGCAAAAACTGCATTATTGTATTCCTGAGAAGGAATTGAAGGATGGTTTGAGATTTTTTTAATGATGATAATGGTATTAAGGATATTATATACTATTATCTTCATGGCGACGAAGTTAAGGTATATATTGAGTATTATAGTGATGATGAGCACAGTGAGAATTATGATGAGCACACCACCACCGAAAGAGGAGAAGTGATGGATCCTATTTAAGCGAGTAATCAGGTCGAGGATGAATTTAGGTTAGATGGAGGGCAAAATGAGAGGCAATTGAGGGAGGAGAGGGAAATAAGTCATATTGATAAAGATGAACAAACAGAGAGATGTCTTGAAATCTTGGGTGAAGATGTGGGCGATGAAGACTTCATTGGATTAGAATGGGAAGTTGCACTATCCAATAAATCGGAAGATGAATATTTGGCTTTGGTAAATTTCCCAAGTGATGAAAATAATGATGAACTTGCATAGTCAAGACAAAAGGAAATGGAATTTTTTAGAATTTTTTTTTGCAGCTTTAGGAGAAAGGCTCGAGCTAATAAATAGGGATGTAGCTCCAGTTGAAGGTAATAGAAGTGCAAGTGAAGAAAGTTGTTGCAATGAAATTACTGGTTCGGAGAATGAGCTTAGTAATGATGATGAAGAACTTGTGTGTAGAAGAAAAAGTAATTATCCTTACTATGATCCGACTGTTGATAAGCCTGTTTTGTCTGTGGGCATGAAATTTAACAATGCCAAACAATTAAAAAAAAAAAAACTGTTGTCAAGAACTCCATTGCTAAATAGAGAAGCGTTGAATTCATTAGAAATTTGAAAGAATTTGTGAGAGCTAAGTGCTCACAACCCAATTGTCCATGAAAGTTTTATGGCGTGCTAAGTAGGAATGGATCATTCCAAATTAGATCATTCTAGGAGGAGCATACTTGTCCAATTATATTTGACAATAGAAGGGTAACAAGTGTGTAGTTAATGAAGTATTTTTTCAATACTATCAAAGTAATGCCCGAAATCAAGAGTTCTCAATTTCAACTGGTAGTGAAGGAGTAATTATGAGTTAATGTGTCGAGGAATCAACACAAAAGAGATAAGTTGAGGATGATGAAAATATTGATAGGTCGGTACAAGGAAGAATATGTGCAGGTATGGAATTATACTGGCGGATGCATGCTCCAAAACCTATCTAGTAGGGTATATGTAAAAGGTTGTGAAGAGGCAACTCCCTGATTTTAAGCCTAAATTTGATAGATTTTATGTTTATTTTGATGCATGCAAACGGGGCTTCTTGGCTGGTTGTATAAGAGTTGTAGAATTGGATTGATCCTTTCTAAAGGGTTTATGTAAGGGAGAGTTATTGGTTGCTGTAAGGAGAGATGCCAATAATCAAATATTGCCGATAGCTTGGGCGGTGGTGAAGATAGAGAACAAGAATACTTGGTCCTAGTTCCTAAAAAATTTAATGGCTGACCTTGAAAAAATCGATGGGAGAGGATAGATATTCATGAGCGATTAATAGAAAGTAATACCATTGTCAATTAATTCCCTTTTAATATTAATTACTTACATATTTTTTTCTGATTTGTATTTATCGATTTGAATTTTTGTAAGGATTCGGTTTGAATTTTTGTAAGGATTTGTTTATGCATTAACAAAGTTAATGTTATATGCTGAGCATAGAATGTGCATGGGGCACATATACACAAACTGGTCAAAAAACTTCAAATGAGATAAGTTGCAAAAGCAGTTTTGGCAGATAGTGAAAAGTACCAATATGGTTGATTTCAGATTAGTCAAACAAGGGTTGTTACAGTTGACAAATGAATGTTTTGATGCATTCTTCCAGACAGAAGTTAAGCACTGGTGTCAGGCCATTCTTCAGCAAAGTGTTCAAATACGATATCATTGACAACAATTTCAGTGAAACTTTGTCAAGACCAAATTTTCGGGTGCACCACCTAAAATTAGGCTAATGGATTACTAAGTCTTTAAATTTAGCCCGGGCTTTCCTAAGCCCATATTAATTCGCGACTTAGGTTCAAGTTCTTAATATGCAATTGATTTTTAATTATGAGTTGCCACTAATCTATTTTTTGGTGGGTCAATTAGAAAAGTAACAGGAGATTTACTTTACTCCTACGAACCAGAAATTGTGAGTTCGGGGACTTGGTTACGCTAGATTTCTCTAACGCCCTTTCGGTACCTTTTCCTTTTTATTTCAAAAAAAATATTTTGCAGGTAGCTTGAATTGATTTTAATTTACCTCCCTAACAATGTGAGGTGATCATGCGAGTACGCAAATCACTAATTAAACACCCAAATGAAGCAATGGATAAATTGCATGACTTACCTCATAGCAACGAAAGCATTTACAATGTTAGCTCAGAATTCGCATCGACAATTCTAGATATGATTTCTAATTAACATGCAATCACTCAATTTTGGTTTTTACTTTATTTAATGAGAATCATGCAATACATGCTACTAATTTAACAAAAAATGATATGACGTGGCAATATGACTTAAACTATATAACATGAATAAGCATGCAATCTATCCTAAAGCATGAAATGAATTTATTCTAATTTTTTTTTGTATTTTCCATGAAATTCGAAATTAAAGAAATACAACAATTAAATATGCAATCTCAATTAATCAAATGACCTAATTCTAATGACGAGCAATTTCTAACTAAATGAACCTAACAACAATCACTAGATGACGAAAATTTCATAAACCTAATCCTACATGTCTGATTTATTAAACCTATATGCTTTGATGCAAGATTTTGATTTTTTTTTTATTTTTTATTATTTTTTTAGTGTTTTTTCCAAAACAAACAATATTATATCTAAAATAATAAAGATATTCATCAAATAAAGGATCAAAATAATTGAAAAAATAACTTGTTGTCTCACGAGGTCAAATTAACGATTATTCTAACCCTAAACATCACGACAAAGAGTTCAAAATAATTAAAAATCTCGATCCAAAATCTTACGAATCAAATTAATAATTATATTGATTCAATAATTAAAATACTATCAACAAACCCCCAAAAATTAATATAATTAAAAAAATTGATCCGACGTCTTATAAATCAAATTAATAATTACATTAATTTTGGGCAAAACCCCTATGGATAGTGCCTACAAGATTTTTGAAATAAATATCGACATCCGATATTACAATTTAAATAAATTAAAGAATGCTATCAACTAAAAAAAATAAATAAATGAAAATAATAATGATAATGAAAACTAAACTACCTAATTGGATTTTTTCTTTTTTTCTTTTTTGCTTTTTCCCTTCCCAAGCACAGCTTGCTCATGGGTCTCCAAGGGCAGCAAGTCGATCGGTCCAGTAAGGGGAACTCCGGCAAGGGCGGCAGGTGGACCGGTGGCAGCACCAAGGGCAGAGAGCAGTGGTGGCTTCGCAAGGGCGCAAGTAGACAGAGGCGGGTTGCAGGGCTTCGGCTCCCGGCAGCAGGGCATCGGGTTGAGTAGGGACGTCGATCGCTGGTCTTCGGGGCAACGGTGTCAAGCATCGTGGCTGTTGGTGCTGGGTTGTGGGCGCTGCAAGTGTGGTCGTCGTGCTCCGATCGGCGGTGCTACCAGAGCAGCAGAGGCGGCGTTGGATTCAGGTGCTCGCGATGTCGAGCGAAGATGTAGAGCGTCGCGAGAGGGGGGCTCGGTTTGCTGACGGTGTGGCGGTGCAAATTCGGCAGCAAGAAGGCTCGAGTGGAGCTGATGGTGCAGTAGCCGGTGTGGGGGCAGAGCGGTGAAGGCACTGACGGGATTTGGTGGCGAGTGGGTTGCAGAGTCGCGGGGTGCTCGCAGCAGTGTAGGCACGATGGAGTTGGGTAGCGGACAGCTATTGGGGTCGGTGTGGTGGAAGTTTGGCACGAGCGCAGCAGCAGAGGCACGTCGATGGTGGAAACACGGTGGAGCCATGCGGTGTAGTGGATCCTTCGAAGAAGATTTTTATTCTGCTCTTCTTCTTTTTTTCCTCACTTTTCTGTCCACTCACATCCTCTCTCTCTCTTGGTCTTCTCTGTGCTCACGTCTTCTCTCTCTTTCCCTCTTCTGACTTTTGTGTTTTTTTTTTTTACCGAAAGAACCCCCCTCTTTCACGTCTCGCGCACTCTATTTTTTTTTTTTTGATGACCTAGGGAAACTCGTACAGCTGGCAGTCGGTGGGCAAACCCTGGGGCCGCATGAGCGAACCACCACCCCATGCAAGCGTTTAAGGCATCAAGCACCTCCACTAGGTTTTGAACCCCTCACCTTGAGGGCAAGGATCAATGGAGCCTTATCCAGCGGAGCCACCGCGGCTGGTGGTGTCTCGCGCACTCTATTTATAGAGGGAAAACTCAACAAATAAGTGAAGATTTCCCAATATTCACTCAACTACTCAACAAGATTAGTGGCTCCAAAATCACACAACCATTGAATTTGAATTTGAAATGAGGAGATATGTTAAACAACCAAATGTTTTATTATTCAATTTTTTTTTTCAAAATTTCCCTCCACAACCAAATGCTCTATTTTATTTATTATTTTCTAAAAAATTAGGTGTCAACAAACTTTTTATGATAGAATTTTAAAGGTCGGGTGCAAACCAGTCATCAGCATGCTTGATGATATTCGAGTTATGATAATGATTAGACTGCATGGGCAAAGAGATGAGGCTATTAAGTGGACTAGAGACTGTGGTCCTAGGATTGTGAAAAGATTAGATACAAACGTTGCTGCTAATAGATTCTGTTATCCAGTTTGGAAGGGAGATAATAGATATGAGATCATTAAAAATTATGATAAGTATGTTGTCATTTTAGATAGAAGAAAGTATTCATGCCGAGCCTGACAACTAAATGGAATTCCTTATGCCTATGACATTTGTGCCATTCAGATGAAGCAACAAAACCTAGAGGATTACTTAGATGATTTGCGCAAAAAAAAACTTATACCTTACTTCATACTAATTCATGATGCAGTCTATCAGAAGTAACAAATTTTGGGAGCCAACCAATGATGAAGGTCCTCTACCTTTGCCATTGAAGAAGCAAATTGGAAAGCCAAAAAGGAGATGAAGAATACAGTGGGAAGATGCGTCAAGTTAGAGGATGAGTAGGATTAGAGTAAAAATGAAATGCTCCTATTGCCATAAGGAATGATACAATAAGAAAAGTTGTGAGTTGAAAAAGCAACATTAACAATAAGATACAAGGGCTGATTTAGGGCCAGTGATAGGACCTATGGAAGAGGTTATTGTTGAGTCTACTAAAGGGAGGATAGAAGGCTCTGCTGTAATGCCTACTGAAGGGCAAATAGAAAGCCCTGCTGTAAGGTAGGTATCATCTTTACCTTAATAACTTTTCAGTTCATATTTGATAGAGTTTGATGGTTGGCTATGCACTGGCTTCTCTTGTCCTTTTTCTCTATCATGCGCTTGTAATTAATTTGAGAAGTTTTCGCCATTTGTTTCTACCATAAAAATGAGTAGATGTCTAATTATTTATTCTAGTTTGCTATAATCCTGATATAATGCATTATTGTAAGGTCTACTGAAGAGTAAAAAAAAGGCCCTATTGTAAGCCCAAGTGTAGGGACTGGGATTGGTATAGGCAATACAGTAATAACAACAATTGAGTCCACTGTTGAACAAACAAGGAAAAATATCTTGTAAGCTGTACATCGTTGTGTTTGTCTTTTATGGGTTGAAATTTAGTTTTGTTATGTGTTTCTCAGGTGAGAAGATGAACAACTTCACAAGTAGCACATGTTGCTCTCTTATTTATTGCTGCTGAAAATGATGCACCACAGCTGATAACTCTATAAAAATAGAGTTATTTTACCTATTTTAAGCAATAATTAATGCATTATCTATGAGAAAATATTTGGATTTCCTTCTGATTATTTAAATTTTCCTTGTTTATGCAGAATAATGAGATATGGAAAAGATAAGGAAAAGAATGGCAATTATCAGGAATTCAAATAAAAGCAGCAGTGGAAGATGGATATCAAATAAGGAAATTCTTGATTTTGTTCCCTGATGTTATCTGCAAGCATTGAGAGATAGATATTTTAGATTTCCTATAAATAGGAAGAGAGAGTAGCTAGGGTTTTTTTTTAGAGTTAGATCGTTTTCCATTGTTCTGAGAGTTTTTCAAGTATTTTGAAGAGAAGACAGAATTCTTGTTCTTTGATTCAAGATGCTTGGGTTTGATTTATATTTATATTTTTATTTCTTATTCTACTATGTTCTAATTTTCTTTTGTTAGAGCTACGATGTAGCCTAACCATGATGATGTGAATTTCATGATTTTTATGTTCTACAATTGATTTCATTCATGTGAGTTATTTATTATTGCGTTTAATGCTTTTGAGTGACTCGGCCACCACTTGAATGATCGATGTGCATGTTTGAGCGAGAGGTGATAATATGCAATTGCTCATTATAATATATAACCATGAATTAAACGTGGATAGAAATATACCACGTTATTTGTGTAGCTTTCGGTGATAAGGTGATCCAAAAGACTCATTGTAAATCGGGAATATTCATAATTTTTAATGCACTCATGTTTATTTTAATTCACATAGAGATATAGTGGATTAATAAGCTGAGTAGGTTTGCTATACCTAGAGATAGGATAGTAAATAGATTAGGAAATTCCGCTATCACATGTTTGATATCGTTCTTGTATTTATAACAATATGAAATTCATATCTAGTGGTTATGGTGAAATCGGATGCTCTAACATATTTATCGATTGATTTACTGCATTTAGTCTACAAATTTCGTTTTTAATTCATTCTTAATTATATTTTGATTTGTTAGATAAATTTTAGAATTAGTCTATTTTAGTATTTAATTGGTTTATTAATCATCGATCTCCGTGGGACGATACTTTATCTCATCATTATATTACTTGTTCGATACGTGCACTTGCGTTTAGAATTTTACGAACAAGTTTTTGGCGCCGTTGCCGGGGATTGTTTGTTTAATACTAATTAATATTGATACCAGATAATTCTAAATTTAATCTAGCTTTCGTTTTGTTTTATTTTTCAGGGTGTACATCGGTTTATGACACGTAGCCAACAAAAGGAACTTGTTGAGCTTGATCCAGAAATCGAGCGTACATTCAAAAGACGACTAAGAGAACAGAGAAATCACGCTAAGATGGCAGACGGTGATAATGAAAATCCACGTAGACTCTTAAGAGATTATGCTGCGCCAACAGTTCAAGGCACCACATCAAGTATCAGAAGACCTGCAATTCAAGCAAACAACTTTGAGATTAAGCCGTCACTTATTCGGATGCTTCAACAATCGGTGCAATTCGGTGGGCTACCAAGCGATGATCCAAATGCTCACATCGATGCTTTTCTTGAAATCGTGACACCATTAAATATAATGGAGTTACAGATGATGCTATTAGATTGAGATTATTTCCATTCTCTCTTAGAGACAAAGCTAAAAGTTGGCTTTCTTCTCTTCTGCAGGATCAATTACTACATGGAATGATATGGCTCAGAAATTTCTTGGTAAGTTCTTTCCACTCGCAAAGTCTGCGAAGATGCGTAACGATATTACTAATTTTATGCAGATGGATAATGAATCATTATATGAAGCATGGGAAAGATTCAAAGAATTTCTTAGGAGATGCCCACATCACGGACTACCCGTATGGATGCAGGTACAAACTTTTTATAATGGCTCTAGTGCAAATCTTCGTTCTATGATTGATGCAGCTGCAGGGGGGACTTTAAATAATAAAACACCAGAAGAAGCCTACAATTTATTAGAAGAGATGGCGTCCAATAGTTATCGGTGGCCTGCGAGAGATTACCAATGCGAAAAGTTAGCGGAGTTCATGAAGTTGATGCTTTTGCTGCAATTGCTGCACAATTTGAAACACTCAACAAAAAGCTAGATAATATGAGTGTTTCAGCCATGAAAATTCACAATTTGACATGTGATTTTTGTGGTGGAGGACATGTTAGCACAGAGTGTCGGGTAGGTAATACTTTCAAACAACCTAGTGAAAATTCTAACTTTGTTGGGAATTTTAACAGTCACGAATAATCCCTACTCCAACACATACAATCCAGGATGGCGCAATCATCCAAATTTTTCATGGAACAATCGAATGTGACGAGACCACTTTGGGATTCAAACAATCGAAGAGACAAAGTCAAATTTGGAAGACATAGTTACCAAACTTGCTAACACAACTCATAACTTCATCAAAAGCACGGATGTGAGATTTCAAAACCAAGAGGCTTCAATCAGAAATCTGGAGATGCAAGTGGGTCAATTAGCAAGCATGATGTCAGGAAGGCAACAGGGTTCTTTGCCGAGTAACACAAAAAAAAATCCAATTGAAAACATAAAGGCTATTACCCTGAGAAGTGGTAAACAAGTGGGAGAAGAAAAGATTGTCAGAGACAAAGAAGAGGTGATCAATAAACAATCGAATGAGACAAGTAAGAGTAAACTTTTTCCAGATAATCCCAAGCCATATGTGCCGCCAATTCCATTCCCTCAGCGACTCCAGCAACACAAAATAGATAAGCAATTTTCTAAATTTCTTGATGTATTTAAAAAATTGCACATTAACATTCCTTTTGCAGATGCTTTAGCGCAAATGCCTAGTTATGCAAAATTTTTGAAGGAGATTTTGGCAAACAAAAGAAAACTGGAGGATTATGAAACTGTGAAGTTAAATGAGGAGTGTTCAGCTATCCTACAAATTGCCTCCGAAATTAAAAGATCCAGGGAGTTTTACTATTCCTTGCACTATTGGGGATTCTTACTTTGAAAAAGCATTATGTGATTTATGTGCAAGTATTAATCTGATGCCTTATTCTGTTTTCAAGAAATTAGGATTGGGCGAGGTAAAAGCAACCACAGTGTCACTTCAACTAGCTGATCGATCAATTAAATATCCGAGAGGTATTATGGAAGATGTTTTGGTAAAAGTTGACAAATTTATCTTTCTGCAGATTTCATAGTTCTTGACATGGAGGAAGATTTTGAGGTACCACTTATCTTAGGTCGACCTTTTCTAGCAACAGGAAGAGCTCTTATTGATGTACAACATGGGAAGTTGATCCTTAGAGTTCAAGATGATCTTGTTTCATTTAATGTTTTTAAAGCAATGAAATATCCATCTGAGGATAATTCTTGTTTTAGAGTTGAGACAGTTGACAAGTTGGTGAATAAGGTTTTTCAGGAAAATATTTTTGAAGATCCACTTGAAGCATGTCTGATTCAACTAAGGGACACAGATATTCAGAATGAGGAGATAAAGGAGTACGCAAATTTCATGGAGGCAATTCCACCATATTCAAGGCAAAAGGCAATTAAATTTGAAGAGTTGGGACAACACATTACAAAGCCTAAACCATCAATTGAAGAGCCTCCAATTCTTGAACTCAAACCCTTACCTTCTCATTTGAAATATGCTTATTTAGATGGAGTTTCTTCTTTACCGGTAATTATTTCTTCTTCTTTGACAGATTTGATGGAGGAGAAATTGCTCAGAGTATTAAGAGAGCATAAATGTGCAATTGGATGGAAAATAGCTGATATCAAGGGAACTAGTCCTTCAATTTGCATGCACAAAATTTTGATGGAAGAGCAATATAAACCCACTATCTAACCTCAGAGGCGTTTGAACCCGAAGATGCAAGAAGTAGTGAAAGCTGAGGTAATTAAGCTACTTGATGCAGGTATCATCTATCCTATCTCTGATAGTTCTTGGGTAAGTTCTATACAAGTTGTGCCAAAGAAAGGTGGTATGACTGTTTAGAAAAACGACAATAATGAATTGATTCCAACTAGAACAGTTACTGGGTGGCGTGTGTGTATGGATTACAGAAAATTAAATGATGCCACTAGAAAAGATCACTTTCCTTTACCATTTATTGATAAGATGTTAGAAAGACTTGCAGGGCATGAATTTTATTGCTTTTTGGATGGATATTCGGGGTATAATCAGATTCCTATTGCACCGGAAGATCAAGAGAAAACTACTTTCACTTGTCCCTATGGTACTTTTGCTTTTAGAAGAATGCCCTTTGGTCTTTGTAATGCACCAGCTACTTTTCAAAGATGTATGATGGCTATTTTCCGATATGGTTGAAAAATATATTGAGATTTTCATGGATGATTTTTCCGTTTTTGGCCTATCATTTGATTCTTGTTTAAATAATTTGGCTTTGGTCTTACAAAGATGTGAGGAGACTAACCTTGTTTTGAATTGGGAGAAGTGTCACTTTATGGTGCGGGAAGGAATAGTGCTCGGGCATAAAATTTCTCGAAACGGAATAGAAGTCGATCGAGCCAAAGTGGAGGTCATTGCAAAATTACCTCCGCCAACATCTATGAAACTTGTCAGAGGATTTTTGGGGCATGCAGGATTTTACAGGCGATTTATAAAAGATTTTTCAAAAATTGCTAAACCTCTTTCTAATCTTTTGGAAAAAGATGCTCTTTTTAATTTTTCCGTTGAATGCATGCAGGCTTTTAACACTTTAAAGGATAAGTTAATATCAGCACCAGATTATGACAGCACCAAATTGGGATTTACCTTTTGAGCGATGTGTGATGCTAGCGATTCTACAGTAGGAGCTGTTTTGGGACAAAGGAAGAATAAAATTTTTCAAACCATATACTATGCCAGTCGAACCTTGTCAGGTGCACAATTGAATTATTCAATAACAGAAAAGGAACTTTTGGCGGTAGTATTTGCTTTTGATAAATTTCGTTCTTATTTAATTGGCTCAAAAGTTATAGTTTATTCTGACCACTCTGCTCTTAAGTATCTGCTTGAAAAGAAAGAATCAAAACCCAGGTTGATCAGGTGGATTCTATTGTTGCAAGAATTTGATTTGGAAATCAAAGATAAGAAGGGGACTGAAAATCTAATTGCAGATCACTTATCAAGAATTTCAAATTCAAAGGAAGAGGTAAGACCAATTTTGGAAGAATTCCCGATGAGAAATTTTTTTCCATCAAGTCAATTCCTTGGTATGCTGACTTTGTAAATTATTTGGTAAATAATGTTCTTCCTCCCGAATTATCATATCAACGAAGAAAAAAAATTCTTTTTCGATGTTAAAAATTATTTTTGGGAAGAACCTTTCTTGTTTAAAGTATGTGCAGATCGGGTTATAAGGAGATGTGTTCCAGATGAAGAGAAGTCAAACATTCTACATCATTGTCATGATGGAGAGACAGTGGCCATTTTGGTTCCACCAAAACTGCAGCTAAGATTTTACAATCTGGATTTTATTGGCCTACACTTTTTAAAGATGCATACTCTCATGTAGCTTCATGTGATAGGTGTCAAAGAACTGGAAATATTTCAAGAAAAATGAGATGCCTTTAAACAATATTATTGTGTGTGAATTATTTGATGTTTGGGGTATTGATTTCATGGGACCCTTTACACCTTCTTATGGAAATTTATACATTTTAGTGGCTGTGGAATATGTGTCTAAGTGGGTAGAAGCTGTAGCCTTACCAACAAATAATGCTAAAGTTGTTGTGAAATTTTTGAAGAAAAATATTTTTACCCGATTCGGCACTCCTAAGGCAATCATAAGTGATAGGGGGACACATTTTTACAACAAGCAATTTGAAGCACTTTTGAGTAAGTATGGAGTCACACATAAGGTTGCAACCCCTTATCATCCTCAGACTAGTGGTCAAGTAGAAATTTCAAATAGGGAAATCAAGAGAATTTTAGAAAAAACAGTGAATGCCTCTAGGAAAGATTGGTCAATAAAACTTGATGATGCACTTTGGGCCTATAGGACAGCGTTTAAAACTCCAATTGGGATGTCTCCTTTTAGGCTAGTGTTTGGAAAGGCTTGTCACTTACCAGTGGAATTAGAGCATAAAGTATATTGGGCATTGAAATTTCTGAATTTTGATATGCAGTCTACAGGTGAAGAAAGATTATTGCAACTGAATGAATTGGAGGAATTTCGCAATGAGGCCTATGAAAATTCTAAGTTGTACAAGGAGCGTACAAAAAGATGGCATGACAAGCACATATTTAGAAGAGAGTTTAAAATTGGTCAAAAAGTCTTACTTTATAACTCTCGTCTTAAACTTTTTCCAGGAAAGTTGCGATCTAGATAGTCTGGTCCTTTTACAGTTACACAGGTAGTCCCATATGGAACAGTTGAAGTTGCGCATGACACTGAGGGCACATTCAAAGTGAACGGTCAACGTTTGAAGCCTTACTTTGAAGGTGGTTACAACAAGCAGAAGACCACTATTGAACTTCATCCTCCGAATAGCGACATATCCGAGATAGTTTGGCTGAAAACTATAAAGCAGGCGCTTCTTGGGAGGCAACCCAAGCATTTTAATTATGTTTTTATTTATTTTTAAGTTTACGTTTTGCAAAAAAAAAAAAAAATGATTAACTTTTCTCTATTTTATCCAGGTTAATTTTTAGGGAGCACCTTTCAAGAGTTTAATTATCAAGGTCATCTATGGACTTATCCTACAACCATGGGAGTTTTCTTCTTCCTATTTCTATTTTTCGCATTGAGGACATTGCTTCATTCAAGTTTGGGGGGGAGACAAATTTTTGGATAATTTTTTTATCATGATTGCTTTCCTGGTTGTAAATTTTTATGATTCTTAGGAAAATTTAAATTTTATTTAAACTTGCAATTGATGTGTGAGTTAATCTTAATTCTGATTATGTTGATCCACTTATTGAGCACTAAAAGTCCTTACTTTTTGAATTATGTGTAAATCTAGAGAATATATGTGATTTTCTTAAATTTCACCCAAATCTTAGAATTTGTTTGATTTTCTCTTGAGACGAAATCCTAAGCTAAATCTAATTGAGAAAATGATATAGGCAGTTTTTGGATCGATTGAGCCTTTCAAGCCAACCTTATTTATTTATCCCTAGTCACCCCGTTGAACCTTAATTATTACCCAATTTTTCAGTGGCACCCATATATGTTTAGCCTAGCCGTGATCAAATTATATCCTTATCCCATACCCTATGAACACGTTGATTTTCTTTTGGGATAAAAAAAAAAATTATTTGAGCTTGATAGAAATTTGGAAGGAATGATGGAGTAAAAAGAAGAAAAAAAAAGTGAGTGCAGTGGTTGTTTGGGGTGTATTGTCAAAAAAAAAATTGCTTTTATGGTTCCCTATCCAACTTTCAATTGAGTGAGCCTTTTGGATACTCAATGGGTTGGAAATTTTCATGTTATATTATGAGGGACTTTGGGAGAAACTCCACCATAAAGCAATTCAAAAAAAAAAAAAAAAAGAGAAGAGAAAAGGAAAGAAAAAAAAAGGGAACGATGATATATGGCGGCAGAAAAATTATCTTGAAGGAGTGAAATTGGATTGTGATATTGGCTCTAATTAGATCCTAAAAATCAACGTGTTGATGGGTGATTTGAGCTTAAAATTCCCGTTATCTCACCTTTAGCCCAGCCTTGCATTACAACCTGAGAAAAGTCCTATTGATTTTTGGTTGGATAATTAGCTTACATTAGTGGAGAGAGGAATGAAAAGCAAACCTATGAGATTTGGTCATAATTATTGAGAATTTTTGAGAGGTTGCATGTTAATGTGAATTTATTTGGATTGCATATAATTCGAAAAAGATGGGGACTTTCACACACACACACTTGGATCATATAGTTAGAATTGGTCTTAACTTATAAATCGATTTCAATGTTTGGATGAAATTTGTGTTTTTCTTTGAATTGTGAATTTGAGCAATTATGGAAAGATGTCATGGAGAAGGTTGTTAGGTTGAGTATGTGTTATGTCTTGATTTTGTTCGAGGACTAGCAAAATGTTAAGTTTGGGGTTTGATAACTCTATAAAAATAGAGTTATTTTACCTATTTTAAGCAACAATTAATGCATTATCTATGAGAAAATATTTGGATTTCCTTCTGATTATTTAAATTTTCCTTGTTTATGCAGAATAATGAGATATGGAAAAGATAAGGAAAAGAATGGCAATTATCGGAATTCAAATAAAAGCAAAGAGTGGAAGATGGATATCAAATAAGGAAATTCTTGATTTTGTTCCACGATGTTATCTGCAAAGATTGAGAGATAGATATTTTAGATTTCCTATAAATAGGAAGAGAGAGCAGCTAGGTTTTTTTTTAGAGTTAGATCGTTTTCCATTGTTCTGAGAGTTTTTCAAGTATTTTGAAGAGAAGACAGAATTCTTGTTCTTTGATTCAAGATGCTGGGTTTGATTTATATTTATATTTTTATTTCTTATTCTACTATGTTCTAATTTTCTTTTGTTAGAGCTACGATGTAGCCTAACCATGATGATGTGAATTTCATGATTTTTATGTTCTACAATTGATTTCATTCATGTGAGTTATTTATTATTGCGTTTAATGCTTTTGAGTGACCGGCCACCACTTGAATGATCGATGTGCATGTTTGAGGCGAGAGGTGATAATATGCAATTGCTCATTATAATATATAACCATGAATTAAACGTGGATAGAAATATACCGCGTTATTTGTGTAGCTTTCGGTGATAAGGTGATCCAAAAGACTCATTGTAAACCGGGAATATTCATAGTTTTTAATGCACTCATGTTTATTTTAATTCACATAGAGATATAGTGGATTAATAAGCTGAGTAGGTTTGCTATACCTAGAGATAGGATAGTAAATAGATCAGGAAATTCCGCTATCACATGTTTGATATCGTTCTTGTATTTATAACAATATGAAATTCATATCTAGTGGTTATGGTGAAATCGGATGCTCTAACATATTTATCGATTGATTTTACTGCATTTATTCTACAAATTTCGTTTTTAATTCATTCTTAATTATATTTTGATTTGTTAGATAAATTTTAGAATTAGTCTATTTTAGTATTTAATTGGTTTATTAATCATCGATCTCCGTGGGACGATACTTTATCTCATCATTATATTACTTGTTCGATACGTGCACTTGCGTTTAGAATTTTACGAACAACAGCGAACAAGATGGGCTTTTGAAAAAAGATTAATGCAATATAGTTATGAGATTTACACAGATGACATACTAGAATGACTATTTTGAATATAAATTTGTAAGTCTCATGTATTTAATTTGTTGTATTTGAATTCATTTGATTGACAATATTGTTATGTTATTATAGCTTAGGAGAACTTTGGAGGTACTTATTTCTCAAGGTGGGCCAACTCAAGAATCAAGGGCGTAGCAAAAAAAAAGTACTCTAAAGAAGAAGACAGTAGGTACAACTTCAAAACAGCTATAAAAAGAAGAACCCAACACCAGGTCCATTTTAACTTATTGATCATGGGAGCAATAGTGATCATATGGACCGACACATGACACGTGCTAGAAAAAAATAGCCGTTGTCAAGAACAAAGAAAATGAAGTGATAGAATGGCCAGTTAAAGAACTTACGCATCCCGTTCAAAAGAGTGCTTGGATTGTGAATTAATTCAAAACTCCAAAAGGAAAAAAAAATGTGGGGGTGTTATACGATGGGAGGGTGTTGGACAAGGTATCTTTTTGTGTTTTCTTTTTTTAGAAGGGTGTTGGATATTTATCTTTGTTGATGGTAGTTGCTGTCATCGTTTTTTGAGGAGGGTGCATATTGCCATTATTTTTTTAAGAAAGATGTTGAACCTTCAGTGATTGGAGAGTAAGTCAGATATGTTTTTCTTTTGTAAAGAATCAATCAATGTCAATGGCAATGGTTGTTCTTGTTATTTTCTCGTGTTGGTTTTAGCTAGTAATGCTGGCAAGACAATTATGTTGTATAAATTTTTTGCTACTAGTGCAATGTTCATATGAAGCTAATGTTATTTTTAGAAGTGATGTGTGCATATATTATTACCGGTTGAAATTGTTGATGCTAATGAATTTATGGGTTTTGGTTGTACGTATTAGTGCAAAAACAAAATGCACTAGCACGCCTTGATATAGTTGTGGGTAGGGGTGAGCGGTTCCTGGTTCCGATTCGGTTCTGTCTAGAACCTGGAACCTACCCTCGGGTACAGGTTCCTCATTTTTTGGAACCTGGAACCTACCCTGTCACAGGTTCCGGGGTCGGTTCTAGGTTCCTACAGGTTCTTTTTTTTTTGGTTTCATTTTCAGGGTAAACTATGCAACAATTGCTCAGTCCAACCATTATGTAAGATCTAAAGGAAAAGCTGTGTCTGATGTTCTAAGCCAGCATTGTGATATTCCAAAACACTCTTTAAGTTTACAAGCAAACTTAGTTTTGCTATATCAAACTAATAAAAAAGTACCAACAGCATACCTAAAAAAATTCAGATGTTGAACACACATCCATCTCCTTCTCCGGCAAATCCAATTGCAAGCATTTGGGCACTTCACAGCTGCAGTCCCCACTTCTATTTGGCCTCCCTTTGCACAACATTGAGCACGAATCCATCAGGAACCCTTTCTGATTGTCTTCCCGACCATCTGCAGTGAAAAAATTAATTACTAATTAATATACAAGCTATACAGATCAGGTGCCAACCAAACAAAAAAAGGAATATAAATTAGCTTGTAAAGTACATTACTCACCAATAAATAAAAGCATAATGGTGATTGGTATCAAAGTGTGTTTCATTTTAACTCAAGATAACACGTATAACAACGTCAGAAATGTCCATATGCTTTCAAAAAGTGAAGAAGCTAAAGCCATCATTTAAAATAAGGTGTACTCAGCTGCAGGCATGTATGAAAATAAAGATATACTGCCGGGAAAAAGAGAGAATGATAAACAGAGGACAGACAAAGCATAGCCATAGTCGGACACAGACGTCTAGAAGACAAGAAAGTGGAAAATGAAGTACCTTTACAAAATGCTGTTAGAATTTCATAAACACCGAAACAAGCTCCTAGACCAAATGTTCTCCCCGGCATCAGCCATTCAAAGCCACTGTAAAGACCTACAATTCAAGAGTAATAGTAGAATCAACAACTACTAATCATGTCTATGAATATTCAATAGTTATTGTCCAAAAATACTGTGAATAAAGCACTTCATCTTCCTTAGCACATGCAGTCAACTAAATAGGAGGAGCAACAATTCTCAAGCAACTTGCCATATATTGGACGGACACTCCTTTCCACCAGTAGAATATCAACCGCCACTTCCATCATGAAGAAGGGTCTTGAGTAAACATATAATCTCGTCAAAGAGCAAGCAGAAGTTGCATACTCCAGAAACAAAAAGGTTTTTCCACAAGAGGAATTTTTTGTGTGGGAAGTCTTCAATTTTTTACAGCATTTTGTACATGACTTATTTTGAATAAGCAAAGTTCTCAGGGAATCGAAGGAATGGACTTTAACAGAGCTACTTCCTAAGTCTTCTTTTCCATTCTTTTCCCTTTTAGGCCAGAAATGGCTAACCACTTCAACACCCCATAAATGGACCACGGATGTTATAACTTTGAACAGGAGCACAGGATGTACTTTACCAATTCCTATCTATGTTCTAACGAACTAGAGAAAAAAAATCAAATAAATATAAAGTAAATGGACTGCAAAAATGGTTGCATTTCCAAATTACCTCCTAAACCTCCGGACAAAGCCCGAACTCTTTCCACAGCCTGCGCCGGAGTCAACTGCTTAGTTGAGCTAGAACCAAGCTGCTTTGCACACGCACAGAGTCAAGCACCATGGAAATCCGAAATTCCTACAATTCAGAGGGGAAAGAAGAAAACAAAGGGGCATCAACAAACCAACCTAGATAAGGGTCTTGATGGTATCGAGAGGATAAGTGAGGGCCGTTCCTAAAGTGACCGAAGCGGCAGCGGCGACCGCGTGCGTTGTAAACATTCGGTTCTTGAAGAACTCATCCATCCCGAACGCCGATCCTAGAACGGCGAATCCACTGCTGCGTTCGGGAACGAGCCTCCAGGCTTCTCGAGAACCGCGGCATACACCTTGATGTCGTCCTTCATGAGCTGATCTCTGCCATAAAAAACGACGCCGATAAACATCCCAAACACGCAAGGGGGCCCAAGATATCAAATCGACCGAGATCGATCCCCAGTGGGAAGAACCGAGAGAGAGAGAGATTGAAGCGTTACCTGGAGATATAGGTCTTGCCGGAGAGGAACTCGTCGAGGGACCTGAGGCCCGACTCCATGTGGAGATTCGCCAAGGGCAAGCAGCGTCGGGCAGAGACAGAGGAGGGCGAGCAGTGTGAAAGTGTGAAGTGAACTGAGAGAGACTAGGGTAAACTTAGGGTTTTCTTTGGAACTTAACCAGTTCCGGTTCCGGTTTCGGTTCCCATTCCCATGGGAACCGGAACCGGAACCGAGAATGCCGGTTCCCAGAAAAAGGGAACCGGGAACCGGAACCGGTCCCTTTGGAACCGGGAACCGGATCGGAACCTCCGGTTCGGTTCTCCGGTTCTCGGTTCTACCCGGGAACCGCGCTCACCCCTAGTTGTGGGTGCTGCATCTTCTTACATGAGCAATTCTAGGTGCTGGTGTATCTTGTTGCATCAACACTTGTACGGACTGGTACATGAACAAGATGCACCAGTAACCCAACTAGTGTAACAAGATGAACCATGACTAGTGCAAGTCAAGTGATGTTTGAAACAAACGTATTCTTTTTTTTTAAACTTGTGCAACACAAGTGATCACTCTATAATTGCGATTGATACTTAAATGATCACTTTTATAAAAATTTGACACTCAAGCAATCACTATGTACAACTTATGGCACTGAAATAGTCAATCGTAAATTTGCCACAATTTCTTAATTTCACCATGGTTTGCAGTAATAGTTGTAGCAAACCAGCAAACTATTACAAAAAAAAAAAAAAAAAAAAAAACAGAAAACCCTTACATCTTAAGCAAAAATTAAGCAAAACAAACATTGACAATACACAATTAAGTAAGAAAACTTTTAAGTGCTCATAATTAATACATTCCAACTCAAACCTTTCATTTCTATCATAGATTGCAACAAAACTTTTTGCTCTATACAAAAGTTATAGCAAACCAAAAACACACTTTATTTATAAATAACTCAATGCAAGTACATATTCCACGTCTTCGACTATGGTAGACATACAAATTTCTTCTCATTATTCACTTCACATTTGAATATACTATATAAGAGAATAACAACATAACCAACACTCGATAAAAGTTTCTTTTAATTTTCAGCCTTGAAATCTCCATTTTCAAATAGTCGACCAAATATGTTAATCATTTCATTTGAGCTTGCATTGAGTCGACATCCTCCAATTCGTCCATTAATGTAGATGGAGGTTGATGTCAGCCTTCAAGTAGCTCCAAAATCGTCTCTATTGCTTGATTTGAGAATTTCGCATTAACCCATTTGAAATATTTGTACTTTGAGTCTTTTCTGTATCTACCGCACGGATGGAATATTCTCCTAGGATTCAATTGAGTCCAAGATATTCTTTTTGGACTTGGTAATAGTGACACTCATTATTTAATTCGCTTTTTTTGCACAAATGTGAGTCGATATTGAAGCTTTTACCCTCCATTTGCAAAAGCAAGCTAATAATTTTGGAAGAAAATTGAAGTATGCACTCAAATTGGGGATTTAGGATTTCGAACTTCTAGTTCTCCTTAAATTTGGAGCTTTAGGGTTCTTACTTGAGGGAAAAGACGTCAAACGTCGTTGTTTTGTTGTTTTCATGCTGATTGTATTCTCCGGCGAGCCACGTATAAAAAATTGCTATGTCGGATCTTTGACCAACCAGATTAGCGTTGGTACTGAAAATGATTGTTTTTCAAATGATTCAAAATAAACTTTTGACACCAAAGTGAGTATCATATACAACTTTTGGCACTTCTAGTGTACTTACTCCTAAATTTGCTCTTGTATTTTGAGCCGTAAGGTTGTTCAATTCTTCAAATTGGCCCAATTGCTCTTTCATCTGGGAATGTTTATTGTTGCACTAAATATATGATGAGGTTTTCTACAATCTGGGGGATATTGGAGGTAATCATACTATAAGTGCCAAAAGTTGTGTACGGCGCTCACTTTAGTGCCAAAAGTTTTTTCCGCATCACTTAAGTGTTACTTTTTTAAAAGAACAATAATTTAAGTGTCAACTCTGGTCCGGATTGTCGAAAATCTGACGTAGCTATATTTGATTAATTTCTCAATCTTACGTGGCTCATTAGCGTGCCTAGTCTGCATATAACCCCTAAAGGATGTTCAAAAGTTATAAATAGTGATCATTTAAGTGCTAAATTTTATTAAAGTCATAACTTCAATGCCAGTCGTTATTAAAAAATAATCACTTTAGTGCCTAGCATGCCACGTGGAAATGCCACGTGGACTGGATTTTTTAAAATTTTTTCCAAGTCATATTATAATTCTAATTATAAATGACACGCAATCAGTTTGGCTGGAATTTCTCGCTGTTGACACTAAAGTGATCATTTTTTTCTCCGATTTAGCACTTAAGTGAGCTGGTGAAAATTTTTGGCACTAAAGTGAGTGCCATACACAACTTTTGGCACTTCTAGTATACTTATCTCGAAGGATATTTAAAGGATTTCTAATCCTACCTTGTTTTATCATATCCCAATCCTAATCTAGACATATAAACACAGTCTAATCCTCATAGCTATGTTTTTTATTATCCCTTCTTCCAACCAGACCTCTCTCGTTAATGGGATACATATACAATAAATCACAGACGAAATCACCATGCTGACCTGGTGCCTTTATCTTCAGTCATCACCATCAACTACGACAATGCTCTTTTTAACTTCGATATAGTCAATATTCGCCCCATACATGCGACCTAAACACTCGCCCATTCTCTCACTCAACATCGAAGTCAAGATCGCTAGCCTTTGCGTCAAAGACAATGGACCTCATTATGATGGCCGCCGTCAAGGTCGAGAGAGAGAAGAAAAAAATTTAGTGGTTTGCTCTCACCACATCATCAGTTGATGTGGTGAGCATTTTTTTGCTTCCATCCAATTACAACTTGACACATATTTGCTGATATGGAATTAAATAAAAAATATAAATTCTCTCATTCCACCACTTTCTCTCTCTTTCTCTGTTGCTCCTCCGTCCACCCACCTCTTGGGTTTGACCTCCGCACCTCCTGTCGTCACCGGCGTCAATGCCGTGTCCAGGCCGACTGCACATCCAAACCAAGTCACCCTTTCCGTCGTCTTCCTCAATTTGTCTTCGGCTTCGTCTTCTTCCCAGCGTCTGCTCATCTTCATCTTCGGGTCAACGGCCAGATCTGGTCGCTCTGTCTTCCTCTGTTTGTCTTAGGCTTTGCCTTCCTTTGTTCGTTTGTTTGTCTTCAACTTCGTCTTCCACTGTTTGTCTTCCTCGATCCCTGAATACGTTCGGCCATGAATGGCTAGATCTGGAGATTTGGAGAACGAGGCCAGCGAAAGTGACGATAGCCATGGATGAAGGACGTGGTCCTAGATCTGGAGGTTGAAGAAAAATAGAGAAAGACGGAGTCAGAAGGGCCGCTCGAGCCGACCGTGAGCAACGCCGGAAGGGGTCCTCCATCATCCATGGTTGCAAGCTTTGCTTGTCCATGGCTTCGAGGACCCTCATTCATAGATCTGGTGACTGAAAATCATCCATGGCCACTTACCTTGATGGCAAGGGTGCGACAGCCACGACAATGCGGAGGGCTCGAGGATGGAGGTTGCAGTGGCTTGGGAGGTGGCGACAATCACACTGGGGTAGTGGCCGCCGTGGCAGAGGAAGAGAGAAATCAAGTTTTCAATTTTTGTTATGTGGTGAGAGCAAACCACTGAATTTTTTTTTTTCTCGAGAGAGTTTTAATATCATCTTGTTCGTGAGTGTAGCAGTAATCCAAGTGTAACACTTTTGAAAAGCCCTAGCAATGAGAGTTCTCCTCCCATCAGAAATGCAGAAAAGCACAATCCATCATCACCCACGTCTCTCCCTTTCTGTTCACAGTGCCGACCACCGTAGAGCGGCCGCTCTCCTCCCTGGAGTGGCTGCCAACCTCCATCTACCACACCATGCTTGCCTTGCCACTCTATCTGGAGCCGCCATCACCAGTTGCCATAAATGCTCTTTAGCTTTAATATTCTCTATTCCCTCCGTCTCTCCAGTGTAATAGCTCTGTGATCAGATGACGCAACATCAAATTTAACTTGGCAACCTCCACTAGAACGTCGATGGAGGTCCATGACCTCCGCTTGAGACATTATTGGTCGATAATTAACAGAGGCCACAGTCCCCGACCTCAGATCCAAGGTAAGCGGTGGTCGTTAATGGTAAGAGAATTTAACTCCTGAATCTCAAAGAAGGATGTTTAGTTCTTCTAGCTAGACTTGTAGCTAAAGATTCCCTTTGCATTTGGATCCAGCGCTAGTTGTCTAATCCGTGCCGACCACACGACAACTCTCAACGTCAACATAAGCAATCCATTCGGAAACTCCAGATAGATGCACCTCATCCACCTGTCAAAGAGAAAATTCATGGTCGGATCCTCCGCCATTTCTGCTTCCACACTCACATATTCTCAGACAGATTCCTCGCCACGTCAGCTTGGAATCGATCCAAAGTGCGTCTCTATATGTGTTAGGAACAAGATTCTATTGATATTCAGCAGAGGAGATCGATGAGCACAGCTAGAAATGTGCGAAGACACTGTTACATGAGTGGTTGAAACCGAACAAGGCGCGTCATGGGACCTATCAGCTCAAGATTCAAGAACATATTCTCTTCAACAAGGTAAGGAACAAATACCTGCCCCTCCGCAAGTGTCTGGTACGTATATATATTACCATTAGTGACTGTCCTGATCTCCTTTCCTTTTCAGACATTGTATGCAACACCTCAATTTCGCTATATTTAGCTTCTGACTTTCTCGCACCGAAAATGAAAGTGAGAGAATCTTTGTTGTGGAATCTAAGAGATGGCTTACCTTTTGATTCTCGCATCCTGAACGCATTGACAATCTCCTCTTTCTTTGGAAGGCTGCATTCTCCTTTATTCTAAACAACGAGAAAACGCATGGCTTTACATAGCTTTACACAGAGGAAGTAGTTATTTCAATTCCTAATTACCTTCCCCATTTTCCCTCTCTGTTGTCTGGTAATGCATCAGAGAATTCAGTCGCATTTATATACTTACCCTGTGCAAAATTAACCAACATTTTTTTGCTGTCTTGGACCATCAAGCAGATTGACTTGTCCTACTATGATCTCTATGGTAGCCTGAAGCTTGTTCTGGTTGATGGCCACGAGATACCTCTCAAACAAGAGGTAAAATTCAATACCATTCTGCAGCTTTTCACTTCATTGCTTAAAAATGATAGATTATTCATTGTCATCCTGAATTTAGGCCTTAAAGGAGGCTGTCGTTGAAATCTTCAGTTGTGGAAAGGTGATAATCTTTGCTTACTCTGATTCTACTTGAGCAAGCGTAGCTAGTTAATCCAACAATATTTCTATGCCCCAATATTGCTCTTATTTAATTCTATGCAGGGTGAATCCGTGTATCCTTGGGTGAGGGATGTGACTTTTGCATCGGTATTATACTGCCCATTAACTTTGCACAATTTTACATCATAAGTGTCATAGCTCATTACAAGTCTATAAAGGTTTACAAGATTGTGTTTTTCTGGTCACTGTTGTTGCGACCCGACCTCATGTGCCAATGAAGGGGAAATGTTAGGTTTAAGAGTACTTGACCATGAGAGTTTTCTCACGGTTCGCATTTCAAAAGACGTCATTACCTCGTCTTTCAGGATGAACCCTTATGAGTTCCCTCATTCACAGTCACGAACTCTCCCAAGCCCGTACCTGAAGTGACAGCGAAAGGTGTCGTGATTCATACTTACATGGGTAACACACCTCGAAAGAAGAGGTCGGGTATGGATATCGAACTTACGGGTATTTTTACCATAGTAACCCTCTCAATAATACTCGCTCTCCATGGATGGCATCACTTCATCAATTAGGAACTTTTTACAGTGGGTATGCTAAACTATGGTGAGTCTTGTCGAGACCCATATCCCTCACGACGAGTTTATTTTATTGTCTAGTTGTTTAGAATAACTTAATAAGACCACTAACCTCATGTCGGGGGTCGGCTAAAAAACCCAATCGAGGGTTGGAAGTGGCCCATTGATTTCTACGTCACTAGAGATTCTAGATTTGGAGACTTGAGTTGTGCTAATATTTCTATTAAAGCTATTCTAGTACCTAACAGTATGTCGTGTTTCCTAAGGTGTCAATGCATTTCTTTTTACTTTTTTTCTGGTCAATGACACTATCTAGGTGATCATGCGTGAATGGTTTATTTCATGCAATTCTACTTCTAAGAAAAGGAAAGCACAATCGGATTTAAAGACAAGACAAAAAGTAAACAATCAAGTAAACAGTTTAAGAAAATCAGTAAATCTAACATGTAATCCTAAATGACATGAGAAACAAAATGAAAGAAAAGAAACTGCAACTCATCCAGCATCTATACAACACGAGACAACCCAAAACATATATCGGGGACAACTAGTACAAGAATACGTTCGGATAGGACATCGACCTTCCATCATCTTCATGTCTTGATGGAACTCCACCTCGAAGAGCCTAATCTAATCCTAACCTAAAAAACTAGGACTAGGTAACAACCATTCATGGCAAAAACAATCACAATCATGAAACAAACAGAAAGAATCAAGCAATGGAAACAAGATTCAAAATTAACCGAGTTGGGCCTCGGGGTCAACCTTTGTAATTCATGATCAGTCCCTTTAGATGCCTATCCCAATTTATTTTCATGGCCACTAGGGACAATTTGTATTCTCTCATGGCCACTAACACTTGTAAGACTCTAAGACATGTTCTAGATGAATCCCAAAGTTGTCCCACGGAATCAGGCATCTAACGTAAACATACATTTAAAATCCACATGCATTAGTTGGAAATAAAAATGCAAGCATGCCCATGAGCCTTGATTCTCGAATGATTAAACAATTTCAGTGAACCTACATTGGACCACTTATTCATTGAACAATCGCCAATCATAATCACAAGCATTTAAGAAAGTAAACAAATCAAAGATTATTGGAATTCAAATGATGCTGAAAAGTCATTTGAAAAGCACTTATTAGTGAATTGCGAGACAACATGCTAATGATATAGCAAGGATGTGTGTTAGCTATGGAAGGCATTTAGCCACTAAGGCTAACTCGAGTGCAACGATGGGCACTCTCATCGAGCTTCGCAGGTGCCCTAAATACGGTCCAAGCTTTAGACAACATTGATGCTAAACTAAGAGCATGATTTGAAAATTTGGAATTCGAAGGACGAAATGAAAAATACGTGCATGAGCATCAATTGAACTAAAATCAATTCCAAATCAACAAAAAAACAAAAATTCAGAAAAGTTCATGGCATTTAAGAGATCTGAAAAGCATCCACCAACATGCTTTTTTATTTTTTGAAAATTGTTGTACGAATAGTTCAAAAAGTGAGGAACAAAGTCCATGAAGACATGTGAGGCAAATTCAGCATGGAAATTGACAAAAAAAAAAAAAAATTCTAGAAGAAAAATACAGCAAAAAGTTGTTACATAACATCACATTATAGGGCAAATAAATCAATAAAACTGGAAAGTAACTCATGGACAAATTGTCCCAAGAAAATTACACAGCATAGAGAATATCATAAGGAATAAAGTGAAAAAGGTTTTCTAAGAAGAGCCACACATGAATTTACAAATATTCAACAGTGTGCATCATTGCATCAGGAAATCAGCAAAACAACAGGGTATCATGACACATCAACAGAGATTTGACGCAGTAAATAAGCTCTAAAAAATGTGAAATTCCACCACAATATAGACAAAAGAATGGCGATCAAAGTTTTTTAAGGGTCCGACTTAAGAATCTTTACTTAGAAAATCACACAAAAATAACAAAAGTCTAACTTAATAGGGTTAAAATAGGGGTTCTAAATTTTACCTGAGTCAGATTTCTAACCTAATTTGGAAAAAATGGAAAAAGGAGTCAAATGATAAGAAAACCATACAAAATCAGTAGCATTGGAAAGATCTAGACGATTCCTAATATTTCCCCAGAGAGTTTAAATTCAATCGAGGTCAATTGATGTTCGAAAATTGATGTTTGTGAAAACGTGCGAATCAGCCATTCACAAAACAAAACATGATGCATGTTTGATAACCTATAAGACTACTTAGACAATGCATAAAAATCATGAAACTTGCACACGACATAAAGTTGAATGCGACAATGATTTGGGTAAAAACATTTAACCCTAAATTGGAATGTGAAGAAGTCATCCAAGTCACTAATATTGCAAAATTACTTAGGACTAAAAATGATATGTTCAATGAATTTCAATTGCAATTGGCCTAATTGATGTATGATTTTTGCATACAAAATAAAGTTCACATGTAACATACTGTATATGGATGTGAAGCTTGTAACAAATACTTCAAATGGACATCAACGCATGATTTGATCCTTAAGGGACCCAAACGAATGGATTTTAGTAGGCTCATGATAAGCCCCTAATCCAATAAAACCATCACAGAACATACTTAATTTGAGTAATCTCACAACGTGCAAAAGATCTTATGAAAAACTCTATATGTAGAATGCGACACGATAACATTTTTCATGAAGACATCACGCAATCCTACGTGAAAATGACAAAACAAAGGCTGGTTGTGAAATGCACTAATCGCAGTAGTACCTAAACACATTCATGCATGCAATTGACATATCAAACGATGGTCAATTCTCATGAATCATACCTTTTTCTAGAACACTTACGACATGTATTATAAATCCCATGACGTATGTGATGTCCAATGAACTCATCTACAACCTCAATTTCAAGCAAAAACAATTCGGATCTAGTGCATGGTAGACAGACCTAGAGTTGGTTTTTGGTATTTTACCTAATCAAAACATCCTAAAAAAAATCTGGAAAAAATGTATGACATACTCAAGACAATTTTGTGCAAACTTCATGGAGAAAGATTTTCCATAACCCATGCACAAAAATCAGTATGAAAATAACAAAATAGAAAATTGTACAAAGTCAGAAACACAAATCAACCTAAAACTGCTGCAGAATTGACATATTTCAAAGGTGTTTTTCAGCAACCAAACGACATCTATTATGGGCGTGCGACATATCAAATCAGCTCTAGAAGTCTATTTTCTATGTTTAGATGGGCTTGAGGTCAAAAAACCTCATCTAGTACCTCGTTTCAGCCAAAACAGTAAGTCCATCGCAGAGATACGAAATTGCAGATTAATACAAATCAAGCTTAATCAACCTCAAGTCCATGATATTGGTCATCAATCCACAGAAAATCATCCAATAACATTATCAATCACCAGATCTAAGCATATTATGTAAATCTAAAGTCGAATCCTAGGCCCGATCGGTTAAGCCATTCTCGTCTCATCGGATTCAAGATCAAGAGGGTTTACCTTTGCATTTTTCTTCGAATCCAAGTGCGATCGGATGAAATGAATGTCGCCGGAGTAAACCTCAAACCTTGAAGATGCCAATTAGATCACCTAGGGAGGGATTAGCTCGGGACGGTTGGACTGTTGGCTTGATCGCCAAACTGAACCGATCCGATTAGGACTGGCCTTGAATGCTTGTGAGAGAAAGGGGCCGCCGAAGACTTTCCGATGGTTGATTCGCAAACCCCCGTCACAACAAGGTTGGGGTTGCTTGTAGGTATTGATTGATAGTGATTGACGGCGCTGGAAACTACCAGTGACCGTCGGTTGGTCTAATGAACAAAACCGGTCCTATTCAAACTGACCTTTGACGCTGGTGAATCATGGCCTGATCAGAGGGCCTTTGGTGACTGCTTGGCTGAACTCCAGCTACCAAAACTCCGAGGACAGGCTAAGGAAAAGATTGGCAGAGGCAGATCCGCCGAGAAGGAACAACAGACCGACGACCGGACTAGTCAAAACTCAGGACCGGTTTGGTTGCCAGATTTCAAGCAACTTTTGAGGAGAGCCCGAGCAGGAGCTACCGGCCACCGAAGAAGGCAGCGGCGATGACAATAAGCTGAGAGGCAGCTCGTTGGTCACCGATGTGGGCAGAGGTCCGCCAGTGGGGGCCTTGACCGGCAGTAAGCGGCATGGTGGTGAGGGGGAATGTCGCACGACGGAAAAAGAGATAAAAGAGAGAGAGAGGAGAGAGAGATTTCAATTTTTCATCTGAAGATTAGCAAATGAGGCCCCCTTGACATTTTGGAGGGAAAAACCTTTTATACTAAGGCCTAATTGTCAAATCCTGACCATCGGTTCAATCCAATGGTCAAAATTTTGATTTAATGGCCAAATTAAGTTCATTAAAGGCTAATCACACTTAGAATGTGTCACATGACTGATTGGATGGGCTCAATTCGTAAAAAATAAGGGTTTAAAAACGAGAATCTAATAATCGGTCGCTAGCGATCCAGAATCAGTCGGCAAGGGGCCAAACCGGTTGGACCAATTGGGTTGGTTCATGTCGGTTTGACTGTTCTGGCAAGTTCTAGCCGAGGAGTCCTTATAGGTTGGAATTTGTGCAAAGGACAAAATTGAAAAGAAATCTTACCCAATTTGAAGAGAAACGATTCGATTCTAATCAAATTAAGCCAATTAAATCACTTAAATGCGATTCATAGACTTTTTATTTGACTTAATTGAATGATTATTATGAAAAATAGTAGACCTCGACCATAGGTACACGCAACTGAACATTATAGGCTAAAACAGGCAATTTTGCAATTATTGGCTTGAAATCCCAAATTAATTGAAATTAAATTCAATTAATATTGCGACAAACATATTTAACTAATTATCCATGCTTAGGATAACCTATTGCATTCAAATTGATCTTGAATTAAAGTCACAAGACTTAGACCAAAAATGAATCGAGGTCTAATATTGAAATCATACTATGATTCATGAAATTAGATCTTAATCTTAAATGGGTCAACTTGAATCTTCAATTAAAGCTCAATAGCTCAATTTTCCTATATCCAAGAGAGCAAAATTCCTCAAATTGGGAAGTTCTCAAATGAATCTTTCAAAACAGACCCTAGATTCAGACTTATTTTAAGAACATGAGTGGAATACAAGCGTCTATTTGTGAATCATGAAGGATCAATTCGAACCCCCTAATCAGGGTTTAAAACGGTAATTCATCTTTCAACATGACAATTCCCGAAATTGAATGAACGGGTGGATTAGAAATATTCTGTAGACCAAATGCTGTAAAAGGAATTAGACCTCTAATTATAACTAAAACAATAGTAATTTTACTTTTGGTCGCTTTCAAACCTAAAATCGAAAAAAATTGAAAAATAAGTTTTTTCATCGATTTTTGTAAACTTTTTGATGCCAAAGTCATATTGACACTAAAACGAAGTGTTTTGTGAATTTTTGATTTCTTTTTCCATTTTTTTGTCAAATATTTTATCAAAAGTCAATCATTTAGTTGACTGTTCCTAAAAAGTTATTTTTTATTCAAATTTTTGAAATTTTTGGAATTGACTTGGCTAAAATGAAATTAAAACCATTTGATATCTTTTTGGTCAAATGGTTGACCAAAAAGTCAACCCATAAATTTTTGGGTAATATATATAAGAAATGAATAAGAAACTGCTTAAAAATGACAAATCAAAAGAAATAAATGAAAAATGACCTTTTTGGTCAAGAAACGGGTTTCTTCGCTATCGAAAACTCTAACCTTGACTTTTTAAACTTTTTTGACGCATTGACTAAAAATAAGGTATAAACAACTATTTTTTTTTTTTCTTTTTAATTTTGAGTGCAGCTTTAGCTTTTTGAGGCTAGGAATACTCTTGGCCTCTTAGATTTAGTTTTAATTCTAATGGATTATGGCTTATTATATATAATTTAAATGAGGAACGTTTCGAATTTAAAGTCATTTCGTGCAATGGTATAATATTCTTGTTGACATCTAAATTTTGACTAGGTTTTTTTTTTTTATTGGGCCTTAATTTCTTTTTTAAATCTATATTTTTTTTTTTTCGGATAATAAATAATAACAACAATAATAATAACCAAAAGACAATAAAAACAAAAAATAACAGCCCATTGGTCTTTGGGCCTTGCGCCCCCCCCCCTTTTTCCCCCTTCCTCGTGGGCCCTCAGGGCCTGGCCTTTTTCCCCCAAAGCTCGACCCCTCTCCTGCTTGTCTTCTTCCACAATGGATATGCATCATGCGCGAAGGAACTCTGATGCGCGCGACGCCGGACAGAGGGGAGGATGGTGACGTACATCACAGTAGGTTGTCTTCAATGTGGTCGGCGACCTGGCTACCACCTCGATGGGATGTCGGTTTGGCCGACGAGGGGCTGCTTGCGGCCGGAGAGAGGAGGAAGACCGGAGGAGCTCATGGGTAGACCCAGGGCCGAGCGAGCAAGCTAGAGAAGGAGAGAGGAGGGTCGATAGAGGGAGATTTGAGTGTGTTCGCGCAGATCTGAGGAATTGAACACCCTGACGTCGCTGCTTAGTCACCGACGCCGGGCTCCTAATTCCTCGAACCTTGCGGCATCGAGCCATTGCTTCTTGCCTCACTGCCACCACTCACCGCCCGACGAAGACACCCTCGTAGCCGTTCGTCTCGAACCACCCCCTGACGAAGATGTCCCTGCACCGTGGTCCCCGATGGCGCTTCCTGCTTGTGTTGGCCTCACCCGCTCCCCATAGACGTTGCTGCTCTGTCCCGCGATGATCCAGCCCCTCACCAACTGCTTCTTGCCTCGCTGCTGCTGCTCAGCCACTCACGCCATCCCTGCTATGCCAAGCCACCGTGGGATATAGCTCCGTTGTAGCACCAGCCCAACGTCGCCGCCGTTCAGCCTCCGACATCGTCACGGTAAGCCCAGTGCTGCTATTGTTCAGCCCCCACACCGACCCCTGTCGCGTTGAGTCGTCGCTGCTCGCCTCGCTATCGCGGCTTGGTCACTGACGTCGTCCCTATACCACCTGTGTTGCTCCCTCGAGGCGTGCCTCCACTAACCACACCAGCATCGCGCCGTTGTCGCTCATTCTTGCAAACCCCTTCGTTGTCGCCCCCTCCCCCCCCTTAAGGGTGATCGGGTCCAGGGTGGGTAGGGTCTAGACCTGGACCCTGTTCCCTACCTTGTTATAACCGGTTATCATTTTTTGGACCCTGTTCCCTACCCTGTTTGCATTTGACCCTGTTACCGGCCCAACCTGTTTTTCCAGTCTGGGAACAGGGTTGACCTTGTTTATATTGGAACCTGTTTTGCATAAAAATTGTTGTATCTTTATATTAACCTTAGAGAAGCATGTTTGGATGAGTTATCTGCTGAAACAAAAAAGGCCGTACCAAACACATCTTTCGACCAAACTCATTGGAAACATGTATAAAATTTGGACTCCCCTTGAAAAAAACAACCAAGTATATAATTCGACCATCTCGCATCCCCATATCCCACAAGGTACATCGAGTTTCTCATATTCCAGTAATATACAAGCTAGCAATTTAGCCAATTAACTAGTTGTAGTACAATTTTTGGCTGATCACATATCAACCTTGTCTTTCATGTGCTCGATCTTCTTCTCCTTCTTCGGCCTTGCGTTCCACGTGGTACAAAATCTCTGACAAAAACCTAAAATTCATATATAAAGAAAAATCAACAAGAACCCATACTCTAGAGACATGCAAAAGTTATGATTTAATAAAGTCTATTTACTTACCACAAAATCAGGGTTTCGACAAAATGAAGTTTATTTTCCAATGATAATGTCATTGGTAAGACAATCCAAATCTATAAAAAAGAAAAAAAGAAAAAAAGAGAGATTAAATAAGGCATGCACTTAATAGATAGTTATGTGAATGAATTACAAGATATAAAGAAATATATATAACTTACCCGCCTCAAATTGTTCCGCATTCTCGATGCACTCTTCAACATTAATTGGCACGCGAACAGCTCTCAACCAATCTTGAGCACAAATTAAACCGTCCACCATTCTATGAGTCAAAGAACTTCGAAAGCCATCAAGTACACGTCCCGATGTACTAAAAGCCGACTCTGAAGCAACGGTAGTCACGGGAATAGAAAAAACATCTCGAGCCATCAAAGATACGATTTCATACTTTGACCCAATACTTTTCCACCACATCAAAAGATCAATATTAAGGATATCTTCACTTTTAGCTTCAAGATACCGATCAAGCTCAGATTTGTTTTCATCAAACACTTTTTTCTTTGCATGGAGAAAGCTTTTGTGCCAAGCATCGATTTCACAATCATTATCATCAATATCAACATTAGAAGTATTACTATTGTTCCTCACACTTGAATCACCAAATTTTCCTTTACTAGAAGAGCTAACAAAAGATCGCTCATAAGATTTATGCAAATTCTCCAAGGTGACCTTCACTTTATCATGCATCTCATCAATTTTTGCTTCATCATCATAGATTTGTTCAAAACAGAACTTTACATAATTCAACTTCTTTGTAGGATCCAATGCAACTATAATCAATGCCATCATATTAACTTTATTCAAACTCTCATAATACTTGTCAAACTTCTTTTTCATTTTTAAACCCATAGCTTGAAGCTTTGGGTCTAAAGAATTCGCCGATTATTCAAATACTTGTACAACTTAGCTATCTTCTCAAAATAATGATTTGAAGTAACATATGAACTATCCGACATCCTTTTGGTTGCATCATAAAACCGTCTCAGAAATTTAGAAAGAATGATGGCATTTTCCCAATCTTCATTTTCAGGAGGATCATTGTTAATCTCCCTTAAGAAATATAAATCTTCATCTTCCATTCTTTTAAAAACTTTCTTGAACTTTATGGCGGTGTCTAACATCATGTAAGTGGAGTTCCATTTAATGGCAACATCAAGACAGACCGAACCATTGTATATAATCCTCTCACTCTCAATGCAACCTTTGAATATCTTAGCTCTAGCCGGAGAACTCCTCACATACCTAATTATGTTTCGGATGTGTACAATAGAATTACGCACCTCATTCAATCCGTCTCTTACTATCAAGTTACAAATATGAGCAGTGCATCTCATATGTAAAGCATCACCATTCAAAATCAAAAATCATTCTTTTGAAATTTTTTCTTTCAAATAACTAACGGCCACATCATTTGAACTTGCATTATCCATTGTTATTGTGGACACCTTCCTTTCTATTCCCCAATCATAAATATATTTCCCCACCATTTTACCAATCTCCTTACCCTTGTAACTATGCATCATCACAAAATTGATTATTCTTTTTTGCAACTACCAATTTTCATCAATATAATGTGCAGTAAGATACAAATAGTTCAAGTTTTGAAAGGAACTCCACATATCCGTTGTGAATGCAATCCTAGATTTAAGTTTACCAAAGTAAGCTTTCAAACAAGTTCTTTCACTTAGATATAACTTCATACAATCTCTTGCCTTTGTAAATCGTGAAAGATGATGGAAAATAGGTTGCAATTCAATAACAAAATCCCAAAAACCAACACACTCAACCATGGAAAATAGCTGTTCATCAATAATAATTATTCGAGCAAAAATATACCTACAACATTCTTGATCAAACTTCTATGTCGTTAAGACACTATCACTAGTAGTATTTTCCCCAACCTCGCCAATCACACTTTTGTTACGTGATGCAAACAACATTTGTTTTTTATCTGTGCGAAGATACTTTTTGCACTTTCTCAGGTGCTTCCACATAGTAGAGGTTCCATGATCAACATTATACACATAATCCATCCCGCAATGAATGCACTTCACCTTAACTGTTTTCTGTGTTTTCTCATCTATAATTCTTGAAGAATGATCCCAACAATCTGATTGATTAGCTCACTTTTTACTCGAAGCAGTATGAGAGTTAGGTACCCTCACCTTGTTTGTTGCACCCATGGTTGCAGATTCCACTTCATCAGCTCCATGGAATGGCAATTCCATGAGTGGACTCATTTCATCATGTCCCTCTACTTCCATTGATATGTCTTTGTCTTGATCCATTGATTGAAAACGGATATATATATATATATATATATATCATTAGGATTCTACAAAAACAAATTAGTTTTCATAGTAAATCAAATCTCTCAACATAACTTTGGAGATAGAAAGTAATTCATTCATCCTAATAAGTCACTCACAGTTGGATTTAGATAAGAGTTACATGCATAGGTCAAACATCTATATTAAACCAGTTCATGGGGCTTGCAAGATTGTCTAATAGGTCTCTAGCAGTTGGATTTCCACACTCATGTCTTGGATTATTTGAAAAAAAAAAAGAGAGGAAGACCCTTAAAAAGACTTCCCTAATTCCACGACAAACGACTGAGGTTGCTCTAACACCCTACCTTGTATTAGTTATCAAAAGATCTCCTTTGACAGAGTCTTATATACTAATAGCATGAGACAACTCAAAAAGAACCATCTAGAAACAGCCCAGAGAAGAAAAGGGAAATATGGTGGACTTCATCAGCTCCTCTTCCCCGTTCTCTACACTTAACAGCGTTTAGACCATTCTTCTTCAGATGCGGGCGGAATTAGTAAAAGTCCACCTACGTGCCTAGAGAAATTAGTGCGTGATTTAAGTAGCTAACGTTCCTCACCAAGCTTTCAACAAATGCGGCAGTCCTAGACCAGTTACTAAACATCTTCTCTTTCAGCACAACACAGCAATCTCGTCATATTCATCCCCCAACAACTTCCATAGCTAGAGCAACGTTGCTGCACAACAGATCTTATTAAGTTATAGTAAGACCAAACCAACTTCAAACCATACTCCATGTTTTAAAAAAAATTTAGGGCGAACCTTTCGATTAAGAATGAGAAAGCTATAACAAACGATGATTGAAATGCTTCAGCAGTTGACCCCCATTTTCATGGAAAACGAAAATGAACAAGACTTAACCTACCATGCTATAGTACATCATTCCACAAGCAACATGATCTAATGTTATTGGTATTATCTTTAGCTTGCTCATGCTTCAACGAATCTAACAATGCGGGGGAATAAACATCTAAACAACCAAAGAAACAACAAGAGCTTTCAAAACTCTCTAGCACGTTTTAATTGCAGAAAGAAGATTATAATCATCTCATACCATGTCATCCAAATAACAGAAACAATTGTAGAGAAGCTTCATTTCAGGCAAAGAGAGAGGTAAACCTCGGAGTAGGTTTATCGGGCATCGAGCAGAGGAGGACCCAGTAGCAGGGGCAGCAGTGGCTTCGCAGGGGAGGGCAGTGCAGGCGAGGCACTGCAGCAGGGGGCTCCGCGGGACGTGGCGACGTCGGGTCGACGCAGATCAGCACAGTAGTGGCTTCGACGGGCTGCTGGTATCGTGGCTGGTGAGGGTGGCAAGGATTTACGTGGCTTTAGCTAGCGTCAGCGAGGGGGCTAGGCCAGATCGCGAGCAGAGCAGGGGGCATCGTTTGAACGGCGGTAGATCAGCAGCAGGGGAGCTCGAGGAACAATGCACAATGAAAACATGATCGGCAGAGGGCTACTGTGGGTTGCTCGAACTCGAAGATGCAACAAGGTGGGCTTGCAGATGCGAGATTTGCGGGTCAGGGGTGTCGGCGAGGCAATAGCAGTAGGTGGAACAGCGAGATCGAACGGAGGCGGCGTCGGCACTTGGGTGTGAGCTCGGTGAGGGTCAGCAGCTTCGCAGGCAAAACCAGTGGAGCGGAGCTTCATATGACCGGTGGAATGGCAGCGGTGGTGCGAGCGCGAGGGGTGCGACGAGAGCGGCAGAGGCGGCGTCGGCTTCGCAATTTCGGGAGGTAAAGATAGAAAGTAGAAAGGAGAGAAACAGATTAGGTTTTGCGTGCGTTTTGGGGGTGGCTTCAAACTGGTTCTCCAACTGGTTCTCAAATCGATTCGGTCGATCCGGTTTCCAGGTGGGTAATCCCTCGGAATCGGTTCCCGGACCAGTTCAAACAGGGTCTGATTTTTGGGAATCGGTTCCCAGACCGGTTTCAACCGGAACCGGTTCCCAACCCTGTTTTCCGGGTGGGCCAATCTGGGAACCGGGTTGACCTGGACTAGTTGCACACCCCTACCCCCCTCAAAACCCTAGCAACCGCCGTCCTTTGCACTTCATTCCCAACTGGCTGAGCTGTCGCCACCCGCCACGTTGCCGTCATCGTCAATGCGGAGTCGCCGCCAAGCGACATCTCAGCCCCCTTTCCTTGGCACCGTGAAGAAACGAGGAGGAAGGCTGTAAAATCAGGTTGAGCCCGGGTCAGACGCGGGTCGTCGTCCGAGTAAGGATTTGTCCGGGCTGGGCTTGCGCATGTGGGCTGACTTATCCCTGGGCCAGGCCCTTCTTTGCTAGAAAATAGGGCTAATTTGATTTAGGCCAGGCTTGTTTTAAAAAGAAAAAGAAAAAGGGGATCTTGGGTCGGGCTTGTATTGCATGCTTGTGTCGTAGGCTCGTTTGGTCCACGGGCGAACGACTCGGGTCGGGCCCAATCTGAGAATCCGAGAGTCCGACTTGGGCGCTGGTTTTAATAAACCGGGTTGGACCTAACTTGGGGATCCAACCCGGATCGTTTATAATAAAATATTATAATATAATAATAAAATAAAATAAATAATAAAAATAAAAATAATATAATATTTTATTTTCAGAAAATAAAAAAATCTAGAAATATCACGTGCTTTCCTAATTCTTTGAAAAATAAAAAAAAAAAAAGCCAAAAATGATTAATATTTTCAGAAAAAGATCAAAAATCAAAAAATGCTTTCTATTTAAAAAAATAGAAAAGACTTAAAAAATATTTTTTCCTCCGCAAATGCATGGAAAACCCATTAAAATCCAAAAAGTCTTAGGGTTTAAATAAGATTAGGTACCACAATGGCATTAGTGATCAATTAGTGTAATCAAGTCCCCGAACCTAGTTTGTCTGGTTCTGCATGAGCGAATATTCCTCCCGATATTTCGCTCAGGTTTCTAATCAACCTACCCCAAATAAATTAGTGGCGACTCCTTTTAACTTATAGGTAAGAAAAATCAAACTATTAAGTCGTGAATTGGTGGGTTTGAGAGAACCCGAGTTAAGCCTAATAAACCTAACCGAACCATTAGCCTTTGCAGGTGCCCACCCTAATTGGGCGCAGAGGTTGCAACAACTTGGTGACTTCGCTAGAGAAAATTTTGTGGTCTTAGGCCTTTTTATCTTATTTAAACACTTTACTAACTCGGGTTTTTTTTTCTTTTTTATGCAGTAGCTTAAAGATCTATTCTAATTTTGTCAAAATAAAATGTCTTGTGATTATAAACTGCTATGCATGCTTTATTGTTTTAGCACTACACTTGGCACACACAAGCCTATTAGAAGAGGGAACTTTCTCCCTTCATGACTTATCTCCCAATGATCTAAATTTGTCACCTGACTATGAGGATGATGTAAACACCACATCCTCGGTCGGAGATTTTGACCCGGAGGAAAGTGATGAGATGATCTCGGTGGAGTCCAGCTTTCTTAAAGTGGCAGAGTTCACCATCACAGTGAATATGCAACGGCAAAACCAGTTGCCTAACCAAGAATTGGCGGGCCCATCTCGCCTTCATGGGATTATGAGCCCCAGAGAAATGAGGACACCTAATCTCTGCAAGTATAATAGCATGACTTGCCTTGTGGCCCACTTGCAATATTTTCACGCATAAATGAGTCAGCACTATAACCCGACGTCATTCACAACTCGGGCCTTCCAAGAAAGTCTTACAGGGTCTGCATTGCAATGGTTTATCATGGTAAATATCTACCTCATGAGAGATTGGAATGATTTGTCTTCCGCATTCCTACATCAGTACTAAAGCCAGATTGGAATTGAACTGCTTTGATAGATTTTGGTTCGATTTAGAAGAAGACCAATTGAGGATTTCCGAGCATATGCAGAAAGGTGGGAGGCTTTTATGATGCAAACCTACCCTCAACTAGCTGAAGAAGAAATGATGAAGTTATTCATAAAAGCTTTACCCCACAAGCATCACTGTTGGTTGCATGGACTACATTTCCGTAGCTTTAATGAAGTGATCCTCTCATGCGAATACTTCGAGTCTACTAGAGGTGAAAAACTCAAAGGCACTTGATCGCAAAACCAACATTATCAAAGTGCCCATTTTCATAGGAGTCTTCACGAATTTTGGTTGTTTTTATAATCTCACGTTTTCTATCTTGTCTAATGTGTTATTGTTGGATTTTCCATCCCAATAATCTAATGTACAGTTCTAATATTTATTTCGAAAGTATGAGGCGGTATTCCAAACCAGCCCGATGATACTATCCAACCATGAAAAGAAAATATCATCTAAGGAGAATATTGAGGACTATGCTTCCTCATGCTTCCTTCCCCCTAAAGATATATACTTTTGAAAATAGAAAATATTTTATTTCCAAAAGTTTTTTTTGTTAAAACAGGATGTTAAATTTAATCATATCTATTTTTCTAACTTATTCACTTCGTGTCTCAGAATACCATCTCCTTTGACTTAGTATGATAGGGGGCATTTGAAAATGGCATGTTATGTCTAATTCTTAGACACTTTTTCAAGAAAGCAGGGGCAAATAGAAAAGATTTTGGTTCAAAAGGATAAGTTTTATTCCCTGAACGTAATGTTAGATACGACGTCTCCTCTTTTCTATTTATAGGAAGCAAAAGACGGGACATAATAGGCACGGGCATAGGGTTGAACTCGAAACATACATACCATGGTAACTAACGACATCCCCTCTTTTCTATTTCCATGTTGCTCTCACCCTTCCCATTTTGTGAGCCGTCTCTAGGAGCTCTATGCACCTCGCTCCTGTGCAACTCCTTCTCAAGTCGGAGCAATATCTTCTTCCCACAATGTACCCAGGCAACTAGATGCTTCAGTTTCATTAATGAGATTTCCAACTTCGACGAGCCAAGAAGTGCATAAAAGGAATTTTTTCTCTTCCTTTGAATTGACTATTGTCAATAGGGAGAAAATCTAGATAGTTGAAGCGATCTCTAGCCCCCTATTCCAGATGATGACATTAGGACTAGGAAACCTCACTTTTTGTTCCAGACACATACTCTCCTAAGAAGCGATTGCCATCAGAAGACTGGAGATTTTGATTGTCCATCTCAGGTTCCAGGGAAGCTCGAAGTACATGACTTTGCCCAATGCTGCTATAGTCAAAGACAAAAGAAAAATTCTATAGAAGGAATGCGTTGAAGGTGAATCAACAACTATTAATCATGCATACATGGCCACGAATGAGAAATGCCAATCGAAAGAGATGTCAAACTGTGTCAAGACGAAAATGTTGTTGTCGACATTCAAACATCCTTAAGAGTTATCAAATACAAACATTGAAGAATGGTGATTTGGTATCAGTTCTAATACTCCCTCTCTCTGAACTCATTTTTGACACATTTTCCCTATTGACAAGAAACATCGGGACTTAAGAACCAAACTCAATGGACAAATCAATTTTGGCCAGGCTAGTACATGAAAATAACCCATAGCGATTTCACCCAACTTGATATAAAAGGACATGTCATCTAGAAGCCAATTCAGCTGAGTGGAAAAATAAGCGCTCCACAAACGCCAACAGTGCCACTGTTTGGTGGTATGGGGAATAAAAAGATCTAGAGATGTTTGCGGTTCAATCCTCAGAAGCGGCAATTAGTTGCCATGTGTAAAAACTAGTAAAAAATGTTTACTTCTCCTGCAATTGCAAAAATGGGAGAATAATTGACCTAACGAAACGAAAGATATAGGACTTCGTGTCCTTCTCGTACTTCGGGTCTATTCAATCATCTATAAACCAGTGAAGGGCAATGTTGTACTGCTCCTAGTTGTTTAATTCCTAAAAGAGCTTGTGATTGACACGTTATTTCCTATCTTTTGTAGGATTACCTGACTGTCAAAGACGTGGATAACAAATCAATTAAACAAACTCTCCTAAGCAAAATGGCATCCCAAGTATTGCTAAAGTAAATGACAAAAATTCGTCAGGCCTCAACTCACATTTGATTTTGGCCCTACTAATTGATATATTTTTGCATCATTTTTTTTTTTGCAGGGGCAAAAGCAAAGATACCCGTCAAATCAATGATCATATTCCCAACCCCCAACTGATCATTCATGTGTCATATTCGTATCAAATAAGGATAGTTCGTGGACATCCATTTGTAAATAATCCATTTGATGTTCAAAATTTAATATATTTGTAAATACAATTTTGTTAAATAAATACTTCTAATGCTTTTAGTAAAATTTTCAGTATATTCAATTATTTGTACAAAATTCATCATATTTAAAATGCTGCGTGCCTTTTCCCAAATGGAGTTTGCATGATGATTTTGTCTCAATTACTGATTCCACTAAGGATTATCAGAATAGACAGCTAAATGAAGGATACAAGATTGATCGAGCATTCTGGATGAAGTGCATTAGGATGATGAAAGGTGAGCCATATCCTACACACGGTCTCCTATCTATACACTTGGGAGATGAGTGAAGAAAATTCCATGTTTGCAGGATAAAAGGTTCTCTCACAAATGGTACGATAACCAAAACAGTGAGGGACATTTGATTACTTACCTTTGAGCCTCATACACTTGTGAAGTTTCTTTCATACCCCTGTCAAGAACCATCCCACACTAGGGCAAGGTCGAAGATGAGGTAGCATCACAAGGTGAGAAAAGGGATAGAAATTTCATTGCTTGCGCTTGCATCAATCTTTGGTTGTCTTTATTGTATATGAACACTTGCGATAATTTAAGTGTCATATAGTGACGAAGAGCAATTCTTTCTTTATAATTTGTGTTTATTGCATAGCCCAATTGAGTTTGTAATTTCACAATTACATTGAGGCAAAGCAAGAATTACGACCATCCAAACGGTGTGATAAAAAGCACTGACTAAAATTGAAGACCCCAAGAGTCTAATAGTAGTGTTTCGACTAAACTTGCCTAGGCTAGTTCCTCAAACAACAAAAATGAAAAATTAGGGGCTTGAAAAAGTAGTGTACCTGGTAAAAACAAGGTCAATGCTCATAAATGAGAAGATTGGACAAAAAAATATGGGCATGAAAAAGTGGTGTGCCTAGTAAAAGCAATGTCAATGCCCCCCCCCTCCCGCCGACAAAAAATAAAATAAATAAAATACAACCATTTATATTCCTAAGAAGAATTGCTATTGTGGTTCAATTAACAAAGCCTCCATCTGACAGTGAGAAGAAAGACTGGTGACATTGCCAAAGCAATTACCAACTCTCACCCTCTTACACATGAGCCAAGTCTATGTTGCATCCCTATTGTAAAAGTCTCTTCAAACTAGGGCACTTCAATTAATGTAGGATTTCATATGTTTATAAGCATTGCTCGAAGAAATACGGGCAAGATTATTCTATCTCTTTTCGCAAGATTCATGACTTGCAAACCCGGAGATGATCATGCGGCATCTCTTTCATAAGCCTTGACCTTGATGGCCCCCTTTGATAAGCCGTGAAAGTGAAGTAGGCAGAAAAATTCATTGCCTATGCACCGATAACGGGGGAGAGTACACTTCTTACGAGTTTATGAAGTATTTGCAAGAGTACGAGATACATCGACATTATACTTGTCCGTATATGCCACAACAAAAATAGTGTTGCTGAAATAAAGAATCGGCATTTAGCTGGGACATGCAGGAGCATGTTGCATGCGAAGAATGTTCCACCGAGGTTTTGGGTCAATTGTATGAAGACGACGACTCACGTGATTAACAGGCTGCCACAAGAAAAGCTTGGTTTTATGTCACCATACGAGAAGCTATGGAATCACAAGCTTGTGGTAAGTCACTTTAGAGTTTTCGAATGCATATGTTATGCATTTGTGTCTGATGATCTTTGCAGCAAATTCGACAAGAAGGCAGTCCGCTGCATATTTATGGGATATGATGATCAACGAAAGGGGTGGAAGTGCTTCGACCCTATAATAGGGAGGTTCTATACTTCAAGGAATGTGGTGTTCGATGAAATGTCATCTTGGTGGTCACCTCAAGCTGTCGAATTGCCAAATTCAAAGCATTTTGATGAAGAGGTTGGAGAAAGGCTGAAAGATTTTGATGATAGTTAGCCTGTTGAAAAAATGTCGAAAAAGACGTCAAAGCACAATCACTAAGATCGACAAGTTCATCTGGTGAGCGCCTAAGGTCGACAGAAGAACTTTGACCAAGTCAGGTCAAAGAACTTGAAGAGGAGGAGCATTAACTTTGGAGATCGAGGAGGCAAAGGAAGCCAAACCCCAAGTATGCCGATGCGGCATTGACTGAAGATGTTGGCATGGTCGAGCTTTCGACATATGAAGAAGCCTCGAAGGGTACTGAATGGAGGAAGGCCATGGAAGAAGGAATCCTTGCACTAAAGAAGAATGAGACATGGGACTTGGTACCAAAACCTGAAGAGGTATGTACTATTTCCTGCAAATGGGTTTATAAACTTAAAACTTGACCAGACGGGTCAATTGAGAGGTATAAAACACATCTAATGGTTCGAGGATTTTCGCAAAAATATGGGGTTGATTATGAAAAGACCTTTAGCCCGGTGGCAAAGGTTACCACAGTTCGAGTTCTATTAGCATTTGTAGCAAGCAAGTTGTGGAATGTGTGGCAAATGGATGTGAAGAATGCTTTCCCGCATGGAGAACTCAAGCAAGAGATATACATGGAGCAACCAGATGATTTAAAGAGCAAAATTCATCAAGAATATGTCTATAAGCTAAAGAAAACGTTGTATGGCTTGAAGTAAGCCCCAAGAGTGTGGTATGGAAAGATTGTGGAATTCTTGTTGAAGAACGATTATAATGTAGCTCCAACAGACTCGAGGTTGTTCATGAAGGTAGAAGATGGAAAAGTTGTAGCTATGCTGGTTTATGTGGATGATCTTATCATTATTGGAGATGATGAAGATGTGATATGTTGAATTTGAGCCAACCTCTCTATGCAGTTCCGGATGAAGGATTTTGGAGAACTGAAACACTTTTTGGGGCTCAAGATTGATAGGACAAAGGAAGGATTATTCCTCTGTCAACAAAAGTATGTATGAGATCTCTTGAAAAAATTCGGAATGCTTGATTGCAAACCTATATCTACTTCGTTGGATGGGAATGCAAAGCTATGTGCTGAAGAAGGTCGAGAGCTAGAAGATTCAACTATGTATAGGCAACTGGTAGGTAGTCTAATTTACCTTACCATAACTCGACTTGACAGCTTTTGCAGTGGGAGTAGTGAGCCAATTCATGGAGAAGCCAAGGAAGCCTCACTTGGGTGCAGCCAAGCATATCCTGAGGTATGTAAAGAAGACTTTTGATTGAGCTTTTGTATAAAAAAGAATCATCGAGTGAGTTGGTCGGTCATTATGATGTCGACTATGCTGGAGATCAACACACACGATGATCAAGTATTGGATACTCGTTTAATCTTGGATCAACAATAGTATCCTGGTGCATTAAAAGATAGCCGACTGTGTCTTTGTCTAGAACAGAAGCATAATACAGAGTAGCAGCAATGGCAACTTAGGAGAGCACATGGCTAATGTAGTTATTTGTCTAGAACAGAAGCGTAATGCAGAGCAGCAGCAATGGCAGCTCAGGAGAGCACATGGCTAATGTAGTTATTGGATGATCTTCATCAATCAATAGATTATTCGACAATATTGTATTGTGATAATCCATCCGCTATAAGCTTGGCAAAGAATCCAGTTTTCCATGCTGGGACTAAGCATGTGGAAGTCCATTATCACTTTCTGCAAGAGAAAGTGTTGGAGGGCGAGATCAAGATGAAGCACATCAAGACAAGTGATCAAGTTGCTGATATCTTCACCAAAGGTCTTGGAGCTACAAAGTTTGAAGAGTTCCAAGATCAACTTGGTATGGTTGCGAGGACTATCCTTAGAGAGAGTAGTCAATGAGGGGGAGTATTATAGATATCACCGCCTATCTCTCTTGACTCTTCATGTTTTGGTGAAATGGCAGTTCAGGTCTTGATGGAAGTCTTTTCGATGCACATGTTAAAGTGTCTTTATTGCTATGTATCTAAACATGTCTTTTTATGTATCTAAGGTATGTCAAGAGTTGTGTTTTAAGCCTATATATAGGCGAGTCTTGTAATTGTTTCATATAGTGGAGAGTGAAAAGAAATTTCAGCGAGTAAAATAGTGTATTCATCTCCTTCCTTAAGAGCTTCTCTTGTGAGAGTGTTATCAGAGCCATGCAACTCTAATATTCAATAACAAAGACCATTGCACTTGAAGCGACCCACACCATATATTAACAATATGGCCATGTACTTGTCTTTGGAGGCACAATGAGGGAGAGACGGGTTTGCAATATCCAAGATAATTCTTGATAGTTTGCATCCAGAAAAAAATACTTTGGAAATTTATAACAAACTAATAATATAACTCAAAAGACAGCTAGAGAGTGTGAACTTGAAAGTCAGCAACCCTCCCTGCTCTTCCAGATGTATTGAACTAGAGATAGCTAGAGAGTGTGAGCTTGAAAGTTAGCAACCCTCCTTGTTCTTTCAAGATGTATAGAACTTTAAGTTATTAGACGAAGGCGTGATTTATTATTTAAATATTCTAACATTCATATTTATGCTCAGCCTGGTTTTTTGCCCAATACAAAGCATGGAAATTTAATTAGAGACGTAAATGAGGCCCGGAAAAGGCTCAAACTTAGGATCTCAAGCTCTAATACCATGTAAGATTTTATGGAATCACTGCCAACTGTTCTAAAAGCTTAAACTGTTAGATAAATGTATTTATAATTTAAATATTCTAACAAACAATTTCTTATTAGGAATCAGTATCATCATTTGCGAGAAATATTGTTCCATAGCGTGGTGCTAACCAAAGGAGTGGGTTTTTGTATGATCAGATTAAAGAATTGCTTTGAAGAGGTGGTGGTGATCGAGGATTCAAGGCTGGACCATTGAAAAGTGGTCTTCTAAGGAATGTTAGTCAACTCAATTGACAACTGATCATCAAAAATGTTTTGAGCACACGATATTGCATCTCGATGTTTTAATATACGTTTCAGCTTGTAAAAGATGGAATTGCATGAAACAACTGACAGGAAAGAAATCATGAATCATGAGCACTTCACAGTTCACCAACATGACATACCAAAAGTCTACTAAATCCTCGCCCAACCAAAATCTGAGGGAAGGTCAGTGCAAACTTCTCAGCTAGAAGAGTGTAGCTGGAGCAGTCCTGCAAGAGAATAATGAAGAAGTCGGAGCTAACACTAATTTTATATATTGAGGCAAACTCACACGCTGGGGGTCATACAAATAAATTTCTGGGCTTAGATATGCCTGAGTCGATGGAGAGAGAAAATTCTATTCAATGCCATTATTCTATAAGCAAACACGAGTAAAAGTATTTTGGCAAACACGTGAGCATACGTGGTGGTAAGCATATAAAAGTTCTATATGGAGAGAAATCCTTTGAAAAAGTAACTTTCATGGGAAATTGTCATATAATTGCCCTTTCATAATCTAAAGCAATACTCAAGCAAGATACGATCACCCATCCACGAACTCCTCGTCACTAATTTAGTCCTAGCAATTTATATGCAAACCTATCTCTTGATCTATATCTTAAGCAAACAAATTAAACAAAGATGATTCTTTCCAATTCTTACACTTCATAATTGTTAGGGAGAAAAAAAAAAGGAAATGCAAGATAGTCATGACTTAGCCAAAGTGGACAACCATATTCAACTATTGTTCAGCAAGAGCGAATGAATAGTCTATTTCCTCTAGCATTCATCGACATCACAACAAATTGATTTAGGTCTTTGAAGGGGATAGTGGGGATAAGTACACTAATGGTGCCATAAGTTGTGTACGGCGCTCACTTTGGTGCCAAAAGTTTCCATCGGATCACTTAAGTGCCAAATCGGAGGAAAAACGCTCACTTTGGTGCCACCGGCGAAAGATTCCGGCCTTCGGCGAAAGATTCCGGCCAAAATGATTTTAAAAAAAAAATCGATAAGCCTTTAAATGACGTTGTTTTCGGTCCTCCTTAAGAAAACGACATTGTTTTGCCGTCCTACGTGGATGGCTTCATGGAAACGACGCCGTTTAGCTTACATGGGGAAGAAATTAGGGTTTCGGGGTCGAAGCCATGGCCGTCGTCGGGGTTGGGGTCAAAGTCGGGGTCGAAGCTGCGGCCGCCGAGTGGCCATCATCGAGGTCGGGGTCGGGGTCGGGGTCGAAGCTACGGCCGTCGAGTGGCCATCGTCGGGGTCGGGGTTGGGGTTTGAGCCGCGGCCGTCGAGTGGCCATCGTCGCGGTCGGGGTCGAGGTCGGGGTCGGAGTTACAGCCGTCGAGTGGCCATCGTCGGGGTCGGGGTCGGGGTCGGGGTCGAGGTCGGAGCCGTTGCCGTTGAGTGGCAATCGCCGGGGCTGGGGTCGAGGTCGGGGTCGAAGCCGTGGCCGCCGAGCGCAAGGACTGTCGAGGACGGCGACGGCCGGAGATTAGGGTTTTGAATTGGGGGAGACACCAAACGGCGTCGTTTTGGTATTTGGATGCGACTCACCTCTCCGACGAGCCACGTCGGCGTCAAAAATTAATAAAAAAGGCCACGTCAGATTTCCGGCCAATTTCGTCGGAGTTGGCACCAAAGTGAGCGTTTTTCAAATTTTTTGGCACTTAAGTAATCCGACGGAAACTTTTGGCACCAAAGTGAGCGCCGTACACAATTTATGGCACCATTAGTGTACTTATCCCGGGGATAGTGTATCCATCAATATGCTTAAGTTGTTATACTGTCCTGGACCAGAAGTCCAAGAACTATTACTTGAAGTAAAGATAAGTTCTAAAACATTATGGTTGGTCGTTTGGATTTTACAACATTTTAATTGAGTATTTTCAGCCATTTTGCTTCACAGAATATTACAAGTGGACAGAACCATTAAAAAGTTCTAGGACTTACATATTTGATCAAATTTTAGGACTCATTTGCACTCCATGAATAAGTTGCCGCACTTCTCCCTAAGTATTTGTTCAGGATATGGAACTAATATTGGGCAGGAGTTAGCTAGTTTGCCAGCATTCTATTGCCTAGCACAGCAAAAGAAGAAAATACTTGCTCTATTTTTGTTGACTGCCTCCAATAATCTATCCTAATGGTTCATAGCTTTTGGTTAAAAAAATAGTCATTGTTGAGAATATTGTACTATTGCATGAAATGACTTTAAATTCGAAACATTCATCGTTTAAATTATATATAATAAGCCATAATCCATTAGAATTAAAACTAAATCTAAGAGGTCAAGAGTGTGACATCCTGAATTTTCAACCTGTTTTCTATTGAATTAATTGAGCATTTCATTGACGTGCCTATAGGGCTGTTATCAGAGCTGATCATTTTCGAGATAACTAGACTATTTGGGTAAGCCATTAGAGAATTTTAAGGCAATAGACTTGAGAATTCGACCAGGATTTGACTTATTGACCGTGCTCATCTTTAGAGGCCATTACGGCACAGTTAAAAATCGATTTGAGATCAGAGATAGGTCGGTTCGATTGAGATGTGTAGCCGATTGTGGGTGACTCTACTAAATTGGGAAATTCTCATTGATCGACACTAATTTGATTTTACTATCGTTTTGGTACCTTATGTCTATAACTGAATCCTCGAGATTTTCACGACAATCGAGAGTCGCCATTGAGTTGAGTGGATTCATTATGGCTCGAAGAAAATTGACCACGGGTCATTTGCCCTAAAAAGTTCTGAAAACTACCCGGTAATCTAGATCACGCTAAAAACGCGCTGAATGGAAATTAATCGCCAATTTGAGTCCGATTTCAAAAATTGAAGATTCTGTCATGTCATAATAAATTCTAGGACCCACAACTCAGTCTCAGAAGATTTTTCTGACACCCGACACTTTTTGGGGAAAAAGTCGTCGCATGGTCGTTTTTGTGCAGAACAAGCCAATGATTAATTTTGATGGCAAAATTGGGAAGCATGATGGATGTAGGGGTGAGGAAAAATGCCGAGTCGATCGATGGATGACCAATTGAAGTTATTGAGGCCATATGAGATAGAATGATAGAGGAGTTGATGTCTAATAGGAAGAAGTGGCTAACAAATTCGTAACCCCATCCACCACCACTTTTGGACCTCTTCAACTTAGCTTCTAGAAATGTTTTGGTGGAGAATTACCAGCCAAGAAGGAAACACTTGGCCTAGGATGATTCTTGGAGAGCAAGTGTGGATAGATTGACCCAGTGGAGCCCTCCATTCCCCCTTCATCTCTATCCTCTCTTTCTCTCCCTCATTTTTCCCCTTGTTGCTGTCCAAGACCCTCCTCTCTCTCTCCATTTGCTGTGTGCGACCAGCAGACCAAGAAGCCGGAAGAAGTTGCAGCCGCCGCTGCTCGCCTCACACATGCCCGTCGGTTGTGCCACTGCCCAGCCCTTGCACTGCCGCTCGCCCTTCGTGTCTCACGCCGCCCAACCGTGCGTCCCTGAGGCTGCCTCAGGCCATCTCAGGCCGCCAGAGTCGTGGTGCAATCCCGTAGGATCACCGCCTGCTTTCCCTTGAGCTTTATCGCCCTAGCCGAAGTTATTTGTTGTTGTTTTGTAGCCTTTTCCAGCCAATATTAGCAAGAAGAAAAGTGGGTCTCGCAACAGCTTTTTGGCCCATTTTGAGGGTGTTCCAGGCCTCAGTTCCTAAGCCCACTTTGGAGAAAAGCATTCCTCGTGCCGTTCCGGTCGGTTTGATCCGATTCTCGCGTTATTCCAGTGAGTTTAGCTCACTAATCATTGCTTAGTTTGCTAATGATGTTTAAGGATTGATTAGATTTAATTAAGTGCAATTAGGTTGTTAGATTAGAGTAGATTAATGATTATTAGATAATCGTGATGCATGTTAGGCAATTGAATTATGCAATTAGCAAGTAGACATGTACTATTATTTATTAAATGCATCTTGGGATTTTTCTCGACCTGTTTCGGGCTCCAATTAGACATTACGGGCCTAAATTGGATTTATTGTATTTATTAATTTTTGAAATTATTTAATTATTTAATTATTTTTTGGAAATAAGGCTAGGATAGTCGACGACCGAAATTTTATGCTGATTGTCGTGGTGTGGTCCGTTTATCTATTTGAGCTCTACGTTGTGTTGAATTGAATTGATTGTGCAATTTAAGGAATTATTCCTAAATTGATTGAAATTGAGTTGAATCTAAGTGATTGATTGGTAGATGGTCGAGTATAATTATTTAGCGCCAATAATGCTTTAATGGGCTAAAGTAGAGAGAATTGTGAGAGTGAAATGGAAATACTCTTGGTTAAGACCAATCAAGTACGATGTTATGGACCTACATGGTTAAGTGATTAAGGATATTACTGGCAAAAATGGCGCCTTAAAGAATGCACATAACGGTCTATTGCATACATGTTATGGACCTACGTAGTTTGATGATTAAGCATATTACTGACGAAAACGGCGCCTTAAAGAATGCACGTAACGGTTTATTACATACATCATTATGGACATATGTGGTTCGGTGATTAAAGATATCATTGTCGAAAATGGTGCCTTAAAGAACGCACGTAACTATCTATTATATACATCATGTTGGCGAAAACGGCTGCCGGAGAGAAAGAATGTACGTGATTTATGAACATATGTGGTTCGGTGATTAGGGATATCACTAGCGAAAACGGCACCTTAAAGAATGCATGTAATTGTCTTCTACATACGTCACCTTGGCGAAAATAACGCTCGAGAGTATTAATGTGGCTTTGTGACTAAGTGTACTATTAAATGTTGTATAGTGTGGAGTTGAATGACTTAGAAATAGTCTGATTGACATGTAATCGACTAGCTCGATTGATCAATGATTTGATCTGATGTCATGAATTGATTGATTGTTTGATGTGATATATGGGGCATCTGTGTATAACCTTGAATTGCAGGTTGGGACTGAGGCCAATGTAAGTCCTCTGACTCGTGTGTGTTTAGGCAGCCTGGATAGCGTATTGGTGTACTAATCGAGTCTTAGGGGGATAGAACTCGCTGAGACGTGGTCTCAATGGTTATTGTATAACCATTTCAGGATCCTGATGTGAAAATCGAGGAGGAGGAATCTGAGGAGAAGAACACTGATGTGAAACCTGAGGAGGAGAAAGATTTTAAAGAAGAAGATGATCCAGAGAAAGATCTTGAGTACGACCCGAATGAGAACTGAGATACCATTTCAGAACACCTGACGAGTTGCGGGTTCTTTTCTTTCATTTTTGTTTCTCATGTCATTTAGGATTGTATGTTAGATTTACTGCTTTTCTTAAATTGTTCACTTGATTGTTTACTTTTTGTCTTGTCTTTAAATCCGATTGTGTGCTTTCTTTTCCCTTTCTTAGAAATAGAATTGTTTGAAATAAACCATCCACGCATGATCACCTAGATAGTATTATTGACCTAAAAAAAGTAAAAAGAAATGCATGGAAACCTTAGGAAACACAATATACTGTTAGGTACCAAAATAGTGTTAATAGAAATATTAGTACAACCCAAGTCTCCAAATCTAGAATCTCTAGTGACGTAGAAATCAATAGGGCACTTCTGACCCTTGATTGGGTTTTCTAGCTGACCCCCGAAATGAAGCTAGTGGCGACTCCCGTTTTATTAGATTATTCTCAATTTCTTGAAGCTGGTATTGAGGCATCATCTCCAAGTCTGGATGTTCCAACTGAGGTTCCATCATCTATTAACACTCTTTAAACTACACGTTCTGAAGCTAGTACTCAAACGGATAATATAGCAGACTTTAAGAGACTGCTCGAGCTTCTTATGGAGATAAAAGCTCAGATTTATGGATTGGAGTGTGAATTTTAGAACATGCAATTAGCACATCAAGCCACTTCAATCTCTCTACATGATCAAGTACAAGCCCTTAAGCTTCAAGTTCAAGCTACTGCAAAGGATGCAGATATTGAGCAACTGAAGGAGGACCTGAGGAAGCTGGAGGAGGCTGTCAAGTCTATGGGGGATTTTCAGATCGTTCGCATCCTCAAACAACCATGATTTTACCCAACCTTTTTTTTTCCAAGTTTTTCTCCACTTTTTGCTATTGACAAAAAGGGGAGAGAGTTTGTGTAGATTTGACTTATCTTTTAATATTTTGCTTGGTTTGATTTTGATGACTTTTTGCTTGGTATTTTGGACTAGTATACTTTGGACTTCTGACTGTTATTTTGGTTTGAATCTTTTTGACGCTTGTAGCAACTAAGCGTATGGTTTTGTTTATGGATGGATAGTTACTTATCTTACATGATTAACATGTTTTATGTGGTTGTAGAATTGATACTATCCAGGCCCCAATTGATTTATAAGACATCATGTTTTACTTAAGTGTTGTTTTGCAAGACAAAAATTTTCAAATCTGCAGGAAAGTTTTGTCATCATCAATAATGGGGAATTGTGAGAGAAAATTCCTTAATTGTTTTGAAGCTGACAAAACCTTTTCAAAAAGTCTAGTCTGAAGATTTGCAGGCTTAAGTGTTATAGTCTGAAGAACTCTAGACTCTACTGTCAAAGTCTGAAGACCGCTAGACTTTAATCTCAAAATCTGACCTCACTGACAGGTTCCAGACTGAAGAGTGAAGACTTATCCAGATGCGGGTTTATCTTCAAGGATTTGGTTCGTATGGTTTGTGGAAAATCTTATGGCTGGATATAGCATCTTATGATCAATTATTCTTATTGGAATTAACTCGGATAATCAGATCTCTTGAAAGGCGAAGTATACTTGAAAGGTTCTACTTATGGAAACCAAGATTCTGATTGTATGGACGAGCATGATTGATGGGCTATCATCACATTCCTTAAATGACTTGAGATCTCCTTGATTGATTCTGTCCAACGGGTAAATTAGAAGAACTCATTTGGAAAGTGCCAACGGTTGTAAAGGCATGGAGGAGTATATAAGGAAGATTCTCAAGTTGTTCGAGTGTGTGCGTGAAAGAAAAATTTCAAAATCTGAAGTTTCCTAGTTCTTTGCTATTTCAATTGTCGAGCTTAACTTGTACTCAAAAGATAGAGCAAACACTTGTGAGACTTTGGAAAAGTGTAGTAGAGTTTCTACACTAAGAAGTCAAGGACGTGAGACTGTAAAATCTCTTTTGATTTATAGTGAAATCCAGCAAATGGGCTGTCAGTGCGAGTAGAGGTGATCGGTTCCCAATTCAGTCCGGTTCCAAGGTGGAATAGGGAACTGGACCGGGAGAACCGGTTCCCAATTTTGGGAATAGTGGACCGAACTGTTTGGTCTTAGGACCGGGAACCGGACCGGACCATCGGTTTCGGTTCCAGTCTGGTCCGGTCCAATAGAATCGGCACTTTCTTTTTTCACTAAAGAACGACCATGCTTTGGACCGATCAATCCAATTCGGTTCCCAGACAATCTAATAAAACTACCCACACATGTTTCCACGTGCAAAATATTCAAACTTCACTTGCGTGAATATCAATCATAGTTTATGTGTTCCACGCTTAATTTTAAGCATAAAAGCCATGAACAATTTGAGTAAAATCTGTGCTTGGCTTAGGTTTATAGACAATCTCTCTTTTATGCTTTCAGTGTTTAGTCGATGTCGGACTCTTTAAGGCTTGAAGTGCCTTATCGTTTGCAAGTGAGGGGAGCAAGAGAGAGAGTGTGAGCATGAGGAACTCCTAGAGCCTTGTCCCACATTGAGTAGAAGATAAAACTAACAAATAAGTTTTCTAAGAGCTTTGGTGGTCTCTTGGCCATAAGAGGTTGTTACCTCAATTGCAATTCTGATTGCAATAAGTTTCATATATAATATTCATATATTATATGTGTTTATATATTATATGTATATAAATTATATATAAAAAAATTTGGTCCAGTCCGGTCGGTTTGGTCGGTCCAGTTCCCACCTTGGAACTGGGAATCGGCCCAACCGGCTGATGGTTCCAAGATTAGGAACCAGGAACCGGACCGCCAATCGTGGGAACCGCCCAAAACAGGCTGGTCTGGTCCTAGTTCGGGCGGTTTCCGTTGCACACCCTTAAGTGCGGGAGAGTAGACGTAGGCTTGATTTAAGCCGAATCACTATAAATTTTGTATTCCTATTCTCTTTCCTTGAACTTCTTACTTTAATTCATAGCTTTATATAACTGTTTATAACTGATTACATCTTCTGTCTATTATCTTCTAAAGGCAATTTACTTTCATCAAGTATTGCGAAAAATTCCTTTAACACCTATTCACCCCCTCTAGGTGTTCGTACTAGCCATTTCAATTAAAATTGCTCATATTCTTACAAGAGGGTGGTGACCAAATTCAAAAGTAAAATGACGATGTTGTCTTCTTTCGTTGTTGGGAATGTTTCATTTAGGCGGAGGTGTGTCCTTGTAGGCTTTTGATGAGGGACTTGGACGATGAAATTGTCCCAAACACCCCAAGTACGCAGCCGAATCCAATGAGCAAAGCATTCAGAAGAAAGTGCGGCTTCGACAGGCTTGGCCAGCATATCTTGGTGTAGAATCCGCACGGCAAGATCACGCTGATGCAGATGCTGACGAGCGAGCCGGTGAGGCTGAGCACGTACTCGAAGTATGGGACTGAGAGCGCGAGCGCCAGGATCATCAGCAGCAGCACAGAGCTTACTGTGCCCCTCACGGCCGTCCACGCGCACGAGCTCATCGACCCGGCGAGGCTGCGGTCTAGCTGTATGGCGAAGGGCACCAACTGGAGGGCGTACTTGGTCATTGGCGTCAGGACCGTGGCCCACTGGGCGACCTGGGACACGACATGGTGGCGTGGCAGGCTGAGGGTGATCTGCGAGCTGATTTTGGAGCCGAACATCTTCGCGCCCATGAAGCCGAGGGCCGTGTACAGGGCCGTGACTATGGCGAAGCTCACGATCGATACCTACAAACAATCAATCGATAGATTTCAAAACTTTTTCGTACCTTACCAAAAAACGAAAGTGATATCTCATTTAATTTTTGATATATTTGTAAACGTTTAAAAATCATGCAATCAAGCCCTTAATACATTAGACATTTGTCGACATTAGGATAAGCCACATCGGATAGGCTACGAGTTAAAGATTTGGTTGCTCATTCTTTTATTAGCATTTAGAAGTAGTTGACCCATATGAAAAATGTTGGAGGAATTCGGTTGCATTTATCCCTCATAGAACGAGAGAGCTTACCTTGGTGAACTTGGAAGGGTCTTTCATGGACTTATACAAGTCAGGGAAGACAATATGCCCAGCAACACTGTACACATAGAGCCCCGAAATTATTGGGATGTTACGGATCCGAAGCGCCGGGATCTCATTATCCAACCTGACCCGTCCGAAAATGGCGGTCAGAGCCACCGAGGCAAAGATGATGATCGACATGAGGATGCCCCCGAAAGAGAGGAAAGAGATGGAGGACAGGTCCCTGAGCCAGAGGCTCGGGAGGGCAATGAGCACGGCAATCACGGTCAGGAGCTGAGGGCTGGACAGGTGCGTCCACTGGGCGCTGATCCGAGTCCCTTGGAAGATGATGCCGAGGTTGTCATGGAGCGAGATGGTGTAGGAGACGAGGGCCAAGATGATGTCCAGGTATATGAAGGTTGCTGCTATGATCCTGCCTTGGGATCCATAGGCTTCTTGGCCGATGTCTGTGTAGCTTCTGGACTTGGGGCTCTTGTCAAGGCATTTTCCAAGCAAGTGGGAGGTGTAGGCGCATACCATGCCAAGCCCTATCAGCAGGAATGCGGAGGACCACCCTCCATTCTCCAAGGCGTATGGTGTTGATAGCTGTCCCAGCCCTGCCAAGTTTTGTCAAATTTTTGTTCATGAGAACATGATTGTATAGCTTGAGAATAAGTGCTTATCTACACAAGCATATACATATAAAGGACTGAGCTCGCTCAAAAGTGCAAAGTTTAAACAAAGTTTCTTGACTGCGATTGGCTCTGTCCATCATATCATTTACCGGAATGAATATGCCCTTCTAGCTTACGAGGAAAAAACAAAGATTGTATATAGGGAAATTGAAATCTATTCATTTTAAGAGTAGATTTCAACTAAATACAAGTGATTAGATCTTAATTTCATATCCAAACAGTCTTTCGATAGATAGACCGGTAGATATTACGAAAGCGGGTTTGCACTATTTTTTCTTTTTCTTTTTTCTTTTTTGGTGGAAGGCGGGCTTGAACTACAAACCGTATTTATTACGCAAGTTGACAACAGTGGATAACAAAACATTAACTAGTGTTCTTTTTCTTTTTTTGAATTAAAAAACATTAACTAGTGTTCGATTAACAACACGTGTTAGAATTGACCTCTTTTTTTTTAGGTCGAACGACTTTACACACTACTTTTGGAATACACCTTCCCTCTTTTCCTATCCGCAGTACTTCTAATAAAGCTCAAGCAAAATGGTTTAGGAGATATGGTACATATCTTAGTGAAAACAGTGACTTCATTCATACTTTTAGAAGTTCGAGCTGTAGTGAATTTAAGTGATGGAGGACCCTCTCGGCTCTCACCTATGAGCATGCCAACCATGTTGATGACAGCATGAGCAAAAGAGCTGTTGGCCCCGGCATTCTCCTCCTCCACCGCCTGCAGCTTCGGCTCTGCCTTGCCCCCTTCGCACTCGCACCAGCATACTTTATTCTCCCCTTCCACGCACAACTCGCAGCCGATCCAGGGAGGAGCGGCAGCCACTTCCGCGCCCTGCACGGGCTCGCAGGCGATCTTGGTTCCGCGTAGGAGGTAGATCGCGACATACGTCCACAGTTTGAAGCACGTCTCTCGCACCATCCTCTTCCGACACTTAGATATACGAACGGAAGCCTAAAGAAATACAAACAAGAGATCTCAGGGCAAGTAATGTTCTATGTTTTTGCCTCGCTGATGAGTACGGGAAAGGGTGCGGTCTATTTATAAGAGGAGGGAGTGTACAGACGTAGGAGCGTGCCATTGTGCAAGAATCAAGGTGGCGTGCGCAGGTGTCTGTGTGAACGAGAGAGAGAGAGAGAGAGAGAGAGAGATTCCGATACAAGAGAAGTTGCCAACATTAACCAGATGCTTATATTCTGAAAATGAAGATCCGCCGATAGCAGCCAGGATCGGAACTTTTCGTCTTTTTCTTCTTCTTGCTATTCCGCCAAACTTGGATAGGAATTTGCGAGAGAATATCCGTACGTCTAATCTAATAATGTGCCAACACAACAAATAGGAAGGGTAATAAGGATGCGAGACGTGTCCGAAGTGGGCCGCAATTTCAGACTCTTTCTTCTCTTCCCTCTGCACGCTCAGACTCTTGTCTTCATTCCAGAACGCATCACTGGGTTCTGCAGTCTTCGTGGGGCCGCAGCACTAGCCGTTGAGGAAGTCCGGTACGGAGCCTGTCGGCCAGGCGGCAGCAACGGCCGCGTCAAAGAGGGGCTCTAAAGGGACTCGCACGTGGCAGCCGGCGAGGGTGTCAGCAAGTCGTGCACGTCCATGTCGCATGCGACGCACTGGGCTGTGGCAGCGGAGGTGGCGTGCGCTCGCACGCCTCGCACATCCACGCGCGCTTGTTGGCGCCCGCCACCCTCCTCTGAAGCTCTTAGCCGTCGCAGTTCCATCGAAACCCGTCGTCCGCCGTTGCCCAATCGCTTTTGTTGGAATCGCTGAACAAGTGAACAGCTTCTTGGTCGCTCTTGCTAGTGTCGTGATGGGGTCTGAGAGAGCGTGTGACATCTTGTCCCAAAGCTATCTTGTAATTTACTCCATTAGTAAAATAATCTCTAATAAAAAAAATGTCGACCTAATTTTTTTCTCATCTCATTGTGAGTTTCAAGATTTGATCCTGGAGAGGACAATTGGCAATGCTAGAGAGAGTGGGGGACTTTATTTTTTTGAGGATGGAACAAAGCTCAAGCAGATAAGTTCATGGTAACTGTTTCAAATATGTTTATATTGATAAGGATAATGATAATATGTTATGACATTATATGCTAGGTTATCCGAATTTCAATATTTGAAGTTCGTGTTTTTTTTTTTTTTTTTTTTTTTTTTGGGTGAAAATAAGTAGTTGTATTGAGCTTTATCATCTTTACATGAAGAAATCTCGGCACCATAACTTGCACTTAGAGTGACAAGACGTCAAGGTGAGTGGAAGGGTGCCGAGGTGAAAGCAAGCAACAAATGGTAACAGCCACACAAGACGGCCAATCCAAGCTGAAAAAAAAAGGCAACAAAGGGGTCAAAACGGATGTAGCCAGATCACCCCCAAGCACCAAACAAAAACAAAAGGCACAATTCAAGCATGCCTTTTGTTTGGTTCCCAAGGATCAAAGCCTCTGAAATAGCAGCTACACGAAAGATCCGCTTCATGGCTACAGTCAAGAATCCCCTGTAGAGAAAACAATCGGATCGATGCCCCAGGCACACTGGAGTCTCCTCATTTCAGAGTGAATAAAAGTCAATCCTCATTTCATAGTGAATTATATGAATTAGCCAAACATCATTGCACCAACTTTCCCTCACAAAGCTATAAGCTATTTAAACCGTTCTCCTTAATTCATAGTGATGTTTCGGGTCAATCTAGAATTCCTACATCTTAAAAGAGATGATTTGTTATATTTATTGATGATCATATGAGTGTGAGTTGGGTATACTTGTTAAAAGAGAACTCTAAAGTAGAACTATTTTCAAAAAATTTCACATCAAGATACAAACAAAATTCCAAGCACAAATCCAGATTTTTAAGGAGCAACAATGAGAAAGAATATTCCAATAAAATGTTGGAACAATTTTTCTTGGAAAATGTAATGGTGCATCAAAGTTCTTGCATTGACGCCTTAACAAAATGAGGTGGTAGAAAGGAAGAGCACGCCCAGAAGAGGTGTGTATCGGATCCTGAGATACTAGAGAGAAACTTCATAGCCCATTGAAGGTTCTCAGTCTAGGTCCTATTTCGCTAGGGAAGATTGCATCTAGCCGCTCAAAAGAAGGCCATGCTAGCCGTAATACAACACCCGAAGTAGAGATGGTCGATGGATGACCAATTGAAGTTATTGAGACCATATGAGATAGAATGAGAGAGGAATTGATGTCCAATGGGAAGAAGTGGCTAACAAATTCTTAGCCCCATCCACCACCACTTTTGGACCTCTTCAACTTACCTTCTAGAAATGTTTTGGTGGAGAATTACCAGCCAAGGAGCAAACACTTGGCCTAGGATGATTTTTGGAGAGCAAGTGTGGAAAGATTGACCTAGTGGAGCCCTCCATTCCCCTTCATCTCTATCCTCTCTTTCTCTCCCTCATTTTCCCCCTTGTTGCCGTCCAAGACCCTCCTCCTCTCTCTCCATTTGTTGTGTGCGACCAACAGACCAAGAAGAAGCCGGAAGAAGTTGCAACTGCCATTGCCCGCCTCACACACGCCCGTCGGTCATGCCATCGCCCAGCCCTTGCACTGCCGCTCGCCTTTCACGCCTCACGCCGCCCAGCCATGCATCCTCGAGGCTGCCTCAGGCCATCTCAGGCCGCCAGAGTCGCGGTGCAGTCCCGCCGGAGTCGCGGTGCAATCTTGCCGGATCACCGCCTGCTTTCCCCTAAGCTTTATCGCCCTAGCCGAAGTTATTTGTTGTTATTTTGCAGCCTTTTCCAGCCAATATCAGTAAGAAGAAAAGTGGGTCTCGCAGCAGCCTTTTGGCCCGTTTTGAGGGTGTTCCGGGCCTCGGTTCCTAAGCCCGCTTTGGAGAAAAGCGTTCCCCGCGCCGTTCCCATCGGTTTGATCCGACTCGCGCGTTATTCCGGTGAGTTTAGCTCACTAATCATTGCTTAGTTTACTAATAATGTTTAAGGATTGATTAAATTTAATTAAGTACAATTAGGTTGTTAGATTAGAGTAGATTAGTTATTATTAGATAATTGTGATGCATGTTAGGCAATTGAATTGTGCAATTAGCAAGTAGACACGTACTATTATTTATTGAATGCATCTCGGGATTTTTCTTGACCCGTTTCGGGCTCCAATTAGACATTACGGGCCTAAATTGGATTTATTGTATTTATTTATTAATTTTCGAAATTATTTAATTAATTATTTATTTTTTGGAAATAAGGCTGGGATAGTTGACGATCAAAATTTTATGCTGATTGTCATGGTGCAATCCGTTTATTTATTTGAGCTCTACATTGTGTTGAATTGAATTGATTGTGCAATTTAAGGAATTATTCCTAAATTGATTGAAATTGAGTTGAATCTGAGTGATTGATTGGTAGATGGCCGAGTATAATTATTTAGCACCAATAATGCTTTGATGGGCTAAAGTAGAGAGAATTGTGAGAGTGAAATGGAAACACTCTTGGTTAAAACCAATCAGGTACGATGTTATGGACCTATATGGTTTGGTGATTGAGGATATCACTGGCGAAAATGGCGCCTTAAAGAACGCACGTAACGGTCTATTGCATACATGTTATTGACCTATTTGGTTTAGTGATTAAGGATATTACTGACGAAAATGGCGCCTTAAAGAACGCACGTAACGGTTTATTACATACATCATTATGGACATATGTGGTTCGGTGATTAAAGATATCATTGGTGAAAACGGTGCCTTAAAGAATGCACGTAACTGTCTATTATATACATCACGTTGGCGACATCACGTTGGCAAAAATAGCGCCAGAGAGAAAGAATGTACGTGATTTATGAACATATGTGGTTTGGTGATTAGAGATATTACTGGCGAAAATAGCACTTTAAAGAATGCATGTAATTGTCTTCTACATACGTCACCTTAGCGAAAATGACGCTCGAGAGTATTAATGTGGCTCTGTGACTAAGTGTACTATTGGAGGTTGTATAGTGTGGAGTGAAATGACTTAGAAATAGTCTGACTGACATGTAATCGACTAGCTCGATTGATCAGTGATTTGATCTGATGTCGTGAATTGATTGATTGTTTAATGTGATATATGAGGCATCTGTGTATAACATTGAATTGCAGGTTGGGATTGGAGGCCAATGTAAGTCCTCTGACTCGTGTGTGCTTAAGCAGCTTGGTAGCGTATTGGTTTACTAATCGAGTCTTAGGGGGTAGAACTCGTTGAGACATGGTCTCAATGGTTATTGTATAACCATTTCAGGATCCTGATGTGAAACCTGAGGAGGAGGAAGATTTTGAAGAAGAAGATGATCTAGAGAATGATCTTGAATACGACCCGGATGAGAACTGAGATACCATTTCAGAACACTTGACGCGGGTTCTTTTCTTTCATTTTGTTTCTCATGTCATTTAGGATTGCATGTTAGATTTACTGCTTTTCTTAAATTGTTCACTCGATTGTTTACTTTTTGTCTTGTCTTTAAATCCAATTGTGTGCTTTCTTTTCCCTTTCTTAGGAATAGAATTGTCTGAAATAAACCATCCACGCATGTTCACCTAGATAGTATTATCGACCTAAAAAAAGTAAAAAGAAATGCATGGAAACCTTACGAAACACAACATACTATTAGGTACCAAAATAATGTTAATAGATATATTAGCACAATCCAAGTCTCCGAATCTAGAATCTTTAAATGAAGACGGTCCTTTAATCCCACGAATTTTCTTCAAAACCGACTTCCATTTGATTTTTCTCAGTATCCGATTTTCTGAACAAATAAATTCGGTTGAGGTCCAATTTGAAATCGGAAAAAGCCCAAATGACTTCCATTCACCGGTTCACTTACACCAGATGTCAAAAGTTTTTTCAAATTGGCCAATCTGAATTTCTGTTCATTTTCTGCATCGTCCGACACGGTTTTCCGTAAAAATCCCGAACTCACCAGAATTTCATCAAAATGTGAGTCGACGTTCCCAGAATGACTCATAACACGACAGAATTTCCAATTTCTGAAATCGAATTCAAATTCACGGTTATCTTCAATCAAACGCACTTTTAGTGTGACCTTACCTACCAGGTAGCTTTTAGGAATTTTTTTTTTGTTGTGCAATTGACCTATGGCCGATTTTCTTCGAACCACAATGAACCCATCTAACACATTGACGACTCTCGGTGGTCGTGAAAATCTCGAGATTTCAAATACGGACACAGGGTATCCAAAACAATAGAAAATCGATTCAGTGCCGTTGAACGAGAATTTTGCAATTATGTGGAATCACCCACACTTTGATCATCATCTCAGTTGAATCAACCTATCTTCGGTCTCTGATCGATTTTTAATTGTGCCGCAATGACTCTTGCAGACTAGCACATTCGAGCAGTCGATTTTTGGTCGAACTCTCAAGTCCGTTGCATTCAAAATACTTTAATGGCTTCTCCAGATAGGTTAGTTATCTTCTAAGTGGCCATCTTAGAGAAAAACACTATAGTCACGTTGATGAAAGGCCCGACTTATTCGATTAAAATCAGAATCTAAAAATCAAGATGTCACAATAGTTAGAAAGAGCATTTTCATAGCCGGTGGTGATGACTGAAGATAAGAGGCATTGCATCGGCATGGTGATTTAGTCTTCAATGTACTGTTTGTATGTAGGTGAAATGCACATGTATCCCATTAACGAGATAGGTCTAGTTAGAAGAAGGGATAGTGGAAAACATAACCATGAGACTTAAAAGGCGTTTGGTTATCCAAAATTTGACTCAGACACGACAAAATAAGGTGAGACTAGAAATCTCACGAATATCTTTTGGATTGTAGAAAATCTCATAATATATTTGGTACAATCTAAAATAGGATTCTTGACTTCTTGTATTGTATGAATAAGGCAAATGGAGAAATTGTTGAAAGGCCAATTTGGAGAATTGAACAATAAACCTTACAGCTCAAAATACAAGAGCAAGTTTGTTTCCTTTACTTCTCGCAAATTGGCAAAACCAAAGTTGTGACAGGTTTTAGCCATTAATTAAAACTGCTCATATTCTTACAAGAGGGTGACCAAATTCAAAAGTAAAACGACGATGTTGTCTTCTTTCGTTGTTGGGAATGTTTCATTTAGGCGGAGGTGTGTCCTTGTAGGCTTTCGATGAGGCACTTGGACGATGAAATTGTACCAAACACCCCAAGAACGCAGCCGAATCCAATAAGCGAAGCATTCAGAAGAAAGTGCGGCTTCGACAGGCTTGGCCAGCATATCTTGGTGTAGAATCCGCACGGCAAGATCACGCTGATGCAGATGCTGACGAGCGAGCCGGTGAGGCCGAGCACGTACTCGAAGTATGGGACTGAGAGCGCGAGCGCCAGGATCATCAGCAGCAGCACAGAGCTTACTGTGCCCCTCACGGCCGTCCGCGCACACGAGCTCATCGACCCGGCGAGGCTGCGGTCTAGCTGTATGGCGAAGGGCACCAACTGGAGGGCGTACTTGGTCATTGGCGTCAGGACCGTGGCCCACTGGGCGACCTTGGACACGACAAGGTGGCGTGGCAGGCTGAGGGTGATCTCCGAGCTGATGCCGGGGCTGAACATCTTCGCGCCCATGAAGCCGAGGGCCGTGTTCAGGGCCGTGACTATGGCGAAGCTCACGATCGATACCTACAAACAATCAATCGATAGATTTCAAAACTTTTTAGTACCTTACCAAAAAACGAAAGTGATATCTCATTTAATTTTTGATATATTTGTAAACGTTTAAAAAGCATGCAATCAAGCCCTTAATACATTAGACATTTGTCGACATTAGGATAAGCCACATCGGATAGGCTACGAGTTAAAGATTTGGTTGCTCATTCTTTTATTAGCATTTAGAAGTAAGTTGACCCATATGAAAAATGTTGGAGGAATTCGGTTGCATTTATCCCTCATAGAACGAGAGCATACCTTGGTGAACTTGGAAGGGTCTTTCATGGACTTATACAAGTCAGGGAAGACAATATGCCCAGCAACACTGTACACATAGAGCCCCGAAATTATTGGGATGTTACGGATCCGAAGCGCCGGGATCTCATTATCCAACCTGACCCGTCCGAAAATGGCGGTCAGAGCCACCGAGGCAAAGATGATGATCGACATGAGGATGCCCCCGAAAGAGAGGAAAGAGATGGAGGACAGGTCCCTGAGCCAGAGGCTCGGGAGGGCAATGAGCATGGCGATCACAGTCAGGAGCTGAGGGCTGGACAGGTGCGTCCACCGGGCGCTGATCCGAGTCCCTTGGAAGACGATGCCGAGGTTGTCATGGAGCAAGATGGTGTAGGAGACGAGGGCCAGATGATGTCCAGGTATATGAAGGTTGCTGCTATGATCCTGCCTTGGGATCCATAGGCTTCTTGGCCGATGTCTGTGTAGCTTCTGGACTTGGGGCTCTTGTCAAGGCATTTTCCAAGCAAGTGGGAGGTGTAGGCGCATACCATGCCAAGCCCTATCAGCAGGAATGCGGAGGACCACCCTCCATTCTCCAAGGCGTATGGTGTTGATAGCTGTCCCATCCCTGCCAAGTTTTGTCAAATTTTTGTTCATGAGAACATGATTGTATAGCTTGAGAATAAGTGCTTATCTACACAAGCATATATATATAAAAGGACTGAGCTTGCTCAAAAGTGCAATGTTTAAACAAAGTTTCCTGACTGTGATTGGCTCTGCCCACCATATCATTTACCGGAATAAATATGCCCTTCTAGCTTGCGAGGAAAAAACAAAGATTGTATATAGGGCAATTGAAATCTATTCATTTTATGAGTAGATTTCAACTAAACACAAGTGATTAGATCTTAATTTAATATCCAAACAGTCTTTCAATAGATAGACCGGTAGATATTACGGAAGCGGGTTTGCACTATTTTTTCTTTTTCTTTTTTCTTTTTTGGTGGAAGGCGGGCTTGAACTACAAACGGTATTTATTACGCAAGTTGACAACAGTGGATAACAAAACATTAACTAGTATTATTTTTCTTTTTTCTTTTTTTGAATTAAAAAACATTAACTAGTGTTCGATTAGCAACACGTGTTAGAATTGACCTCTTTTTTTTTAGGTCGAACGACTTTACACACTACTTTTGGAATACACCTTCCCTCTTTTCCTATCCGCAGTACTTCTAATAAAGCTCAAGCAAAATGGTTTAGGAGATATGGTACATATCTTAGTGAAAACAGTGACTTCATTCATACTTTTAGAAGTTCGAGCTGTAGTGAATTTAAGTGATGGAGGACCCTCTCGGCTCTCACCTATGAGCATGCCAACCATGTTGATGACAGCATGAGCAAAAGAGCTGTTGGCCCCGGCATTCTCCTCCTCCACCGCCTGCAGCTTCGGCTCTGCCTTGCCCCCTTCGCACTCGCACCAGCATACTTTATTCTCCCCTTCCACGCACAACTCGCAGCCGATCCAGGGAGGAGCGGCAGCCACTTCCGCGCCCTGCACGGGCTCGCAGGCGATCTTGGTTCCGCGTAGGAGGTAGATCGCGACATACGTCCACAGTTTGAAGCACGTCTCTCGCACCATCCTCTTCCGACACTTAGATATACGAACGGAAGCCTAAAGAAATACAAACAAGAGATCTCAGGGCAAGTAATGTTCTATGTTTTTGCCTCGCTGATGAGTACGGGAAAGGGTGCGGTCTATTTATAAGAGGAGGGAGTGTACAGACGTAGGAGCGTGCCATTGTGCAAGAATCAAGGTGGCGTGCGCAGGTGTCTGTGTGAACGAGAGAGAGAGAGAGAGAGAGAGAGAGATTCCGATACAAGAGAAGTTGCCAACATTAACCAGATGCTTATATTCTGATAATGAAGATCCGCCGATAGCAGCCAGGATCGGAACTTTTCGTCTTTTTCTTCTTCTTGCTATTCCGCCAAACTTAGATAGGAATTTGCGAGAGAATATCCGTACGTCTAATCTAATAATGTGCCAACACAACAAATAGGAAGGGTAATAAGGATGCGAGACGTGTCCGAAGTGGGCCGCAATTTCAGACTCTTTCTTCTCTTCCCTCTGCACGCTCAGACTCTTTGTCTTCATTCCAGAACGCATCACTGGGTTCTGCAGTCTTCGTGGGGCCGCAGCACTAGCCGTTGAGGAAGTCCGGTACGGAGCCTGTCGGCCAGGCGGCAGCAACGGCCGCGTCAAAGAGGGGCTCTAAAGGGACTCGCACGTGGCAGCCGGCGAGGGTGTCAGCAAGTCGTGCACGTCCATGTCGCATGCGACGCACTGGGCTGTGGCAGCGGAGGTGGCGTGCGCTCGCACGCCTCGCACATCCACGCGCGCTTGTTGGCGCCCGCCACCCTCCTCTGAAGCTCTTAGCCGTCGCAGTTCCATCGAAACCCGTCGTCCGCCGTTGCCCAATCGCTTTTGTTGGAATCGCTGAACAAGTGAACAGCTTCTTGGTCGCTCTTGCTAGTGTCGTGATGGGGTCTGAGAGAGCGTGTGACATCTTGTCCCAAAGCTATCTTGTAATTTACTCCATTAGTAAAATAATCTCTAATAAAAAAAATGTCGACCTAATTTTTTCTCATCTCATTGTGAGTTTCAAGATTTGATCCTGGAGAGAACAATTGGCAATGCTAGAGAGAGTGGGGGACTTTATTTTTTTGAGGATGGAACAAAGCTCAAGCAGATAAGTTCATGGTAACTGTTTCAAATATGTTTATATTGATAAGGATAATGATAATACGTTATGACATTATATGCTAGGTTATCCGAATTTCAATATTTGAAGTTTTTTTTTTTTTTTTTTTTTGGGTGAAAATAAGTAGTTGTATTGAGCTTTATCATCTTTACATGAAGAAATCTCGGCACCATAACTTGCACTTAGAGTGACAAGACGTCAAGGTGAGTGGAAGGGTGCCGAGGTGAAAGCAAGCAACAAATGGTAACAACCACACAAGACGGCCAATCCAAGCTTAAAAAAAAGGCAACAAAGGGGTCAAAACGGATGTAGCCAGATCACCCCAAGCACCAAACAAAAACGAAAGGCACAATTCAAGCATGCCTTTTGTTTGGTTCCCAAGGATCAAAGCCTCTGAAATAGCAGCTACACGAAAGATCCGCTTCATGGCTACAGTCAAGAATCCCCTGTAGAGAAAACAATCGGATCGATGCCCCAGGCACACTGGAGTCTCCTCATTTCAGAGTGAATAAAAGTCAATCCTCATTTCATAGTGAATTATATGAATTAGCCAAACATCATTGCACCAACTTTCCCTCACAAAGCTATAAGTTATTTAAACCGTTCTCCTTAATTCATAGTGATGTTTCGGGTCAATCTAGAATTCCTACATCTTAAAAGAGATGATTTGTTATATTTATTGATGATCATATGAGTGTGAGTTGGGTATACTTGTTAAAAGAGAAATCTAAAGTAGAACTATTTTCAAAAAATTTCACATCATGATACAAACAAAATTCCAAGCACAAATCCAGATTTTTAAGGAGCAACAATGAGAAAGAATATTCCAATAAAATGTTGGAACAATTTTTCTTGGAAAATGTAATTGTGCATCAAAGTTCTTGCATTGACGCCTTAACAAAATGAGGTGGTAGAAAGGAAGAGCACACCCAGAAGAGGTGTGTATAGGATCCTGAGATACCAGAGAGAAACTTCATAGCCCATTGAAGGTTCTCAATCCAGGTCCTATTTCGCTAGGGAAGATTGCATCTAGCCGCTCAAAAGAAGGCCATGCTAGCCGTAATACAACACCCGAAGTAGAGATGGTCGATGGAGTCCGGCGTTAGCTTGCAAAAAGCACAAACCTCATTCCCAATTTTGTCATGTGACATAAGCCGTGTTTGGGTGGGAAGACGATTCTTGGTAATAAGCCAGAGATTAAATTGATATCTTGAAGTGATAGCCTTGTTCTAAATGAAGGATGCCTAGCTGACCTTCTCCTTCCTTCTTCTAATAGTGTACAATGCTGAGGCAATCGAGAAAAGACCAGAAGGATTACTAGTCCAAGTAAAACGATCCGGTTCCTTAGAGATGATAGGGAGAGGCTACTCCCAAGATTCAACCACTGTCTTGAAGGATTGCCCTACCGGTGAAAAAAGATCAACTACCGTTGCATGTCAGGATAAACCGAAACTTACCATCATCAGATCCGAGCAAATAAGATGAAGTGGACCTCTCATGTGCCAGTGATTGAACCAAAGGGAAGTTGATCGGTTGTCTCCAATCTTCCAGCGAAAAGATAACTGGAATTCGGTTCTTAGGTATAGGATTCTCTTCCAAGCCCAGGAACAAAGGGACGGCACCTTAACCTCCCAAAAACTCTTCATTTTCAAGAAGGTTGAGTGTATCCACATGCACCATAATGACTCTTTGTCTGTGAATAGAATCCAAATATGCTTAAACATCGCAACCTTGTTGCATTCCCTCAACCTACGAATTCCAAGTCCACCTTCCTCCTTTGGGAGGCATACGTCTTCCCAGGAAACTTTCACTCCATCCTTATGAAGGTTCGGTCCCCTCCATAGAAATTGCCTAAGGATACGCTCAATGCGATCCAACACTGCACAAGGAATGGTGAAAACACTCGCTCAATAAGCTTGAATTGCATGGAGGACTGACCTTATTAGCTGAAGTTTGCCAGCAAAGGAAAGAAATCTCTGATTCCACAATTGGACTCTGGCTGTTATACGATCAACCAACGACACACAGTCTGCTTTTTCGAGCCTCGATGTGATGATAGGAACCCCTAGGTACCTTACCAGTAACTTTCCTTCGACAAATCGAAATGTGCGAAGAATTTCATTCTTTGTCTCTATTGACCCTCCAGCAAGAAATATCTCACTTTTGTTGTTGTTTGTCTTCAATCCACTCCATGCTGAGAAGATATCCAAACCTTCCTTGAGAAGAGAGATCAAAGGCAAGTCCGCTCGGCAAAAAAGAAAGACATCATCCGCAAAGAAGAGATGAGATAATCTGTGCAACAAGTTGATACATTGCAAATTTGACAATGCCAAATATTAATATGTTAATGTAGGACTTATGAAATTGACAGAAATCTATATATAAGGTCAAATATTATATGAATCTCAGTGTATCAACTTGTTGCACAGACATCCCTAATGAAACACTGAACTCCTGACAGATGGAGTCTGAATTGATTTGCTTCAATTTTATATGCATCTACCACCATCATACCAGTTCCTGTCAAAAAGTCTCCATTTCGTGTGTAATAAAGCTTCTTGATTGACCGAAAAGTTTGCTATGCAGGTCTAAGCAATGAGATGAGTGCTTTTGAGATTGATTAGTTCACATCAAGGAAAAACGTTGAACGGTTGCTGGAAGAATTTGGCAACACATTAAAAGGCTAATATGGCTGTACGGATGAACACTTTGTCAGCCCAGGAATGCATCTTCTCGGGAGCTTCGGGCAGACTGAACTCAGCAAGAAAATCTACACAAGAATGAAGGGGAAAAGGTAAATGCGGATTTCGAAGAAAAATGGTTTCTTTTGTTGTTTTTGTGACATATCATACTTACAAAGAGCGCAACATAAAAATAGGGCCTAGGACAGCTAGAAAATAGCAAGAAATATGAACAAATTTCCTGCTTCCTAATTCTAGCGATTTACTTCCTAATTCTAATGATTCATAAATAAAAGAAAATAAAACAAATGGAAACAAAATAATTTTATATCTTGAGATTATCTTGAAGTTAGATCTGCACAATCTCTTTGTAAAACTGTCAGTTGTTTGTTGTGTTGTTGGCATAAATGACATAAAAATAGCTCCTGCATCAATCTTCTCCTTGACAAAGTGTCTGTCAATCTCAACATGTTTAGTTCTGTCATGTTGCACAAGATTATGTGCAATATTGATTGCAGCCTTTTTGTCGCAATATAGCTTCATAGGCATTTTCACTGATACTCCAAGTTCTTCTAGTACTCATGTTAGTCACAACATGTCACGAATCCTGTGGGCCATTGCTTGGTATTTCGCTTCTATATTACTTTGTGCCACCGCATTTTGCTTCTTACTTTCCAAGTAACCAAGTTTCCCCGTATATATGTATAATATCTCAATGTCGATCTTCTATTTGTAATAAACCTTGCCCAATCTTTGTTCATGTATACTTCAATCCCCTATTAAGTATACTATTTGAATAGCAAACATATTTCAAGTGTGCTCCTTAGATATCTCAGGATCCTATACACACCTATTCTGGGTGTGCTCTTCCTTTCTACCACCCCATTTTGTTAAGGTGTCAGTGCAAGAACTTTGATGCACAATTACATTTTCCAAGAAAAGCCGTTCCAACATTTTATTGAAATATTCTTTCCCATTGTCACTCCTTAAAAATCTGGATTTGAAGAGGCTGGAAGGCATCGTACAGTCAATGGGAGATTTCTAGATTGTGCGCATTCCCAAGCAGACTTGACTCTTTTCTCACCTTTTTAATGATGACAAAAAGGGGGAGAATTGCAATTTGAACTCTTTAAAACTTTGACTTTAAATTTCTTTTGTGTGTTTGAATTTATTTTTGAGTATGACTTGGGTGTGAACTTGAATTTGACTGACTTCGGTGTGGATTTTGATGCTTGACTGTTTGCATTTATATCAAGTGTTGTTGTGTGGTTTTACTCATGAAAGACTAACCGATTTTACGTGGATGCGAGTCCGGTTGATTTTATTAATCTTTATGAGATAGCCATATTGCTTGAGTAATGTTTTGCGGGTCAAAGTTGTTCAAATCTACGGGGAAAGTTTTGTCACCATCAAAAAGGGGGAGATTGTTGGAGAAATCTTTCCAGAATATTTTGAAGCGACAAAACGTTTCTATCGATCTAGTACGGATAATTGCAAGCCTTACGTTTAGAGTCTGAAGACTTTCAGATCACCAGACTCAGCACTCAAGACTCAAGACTTAGGACTATTCTCATTGATAGTTTTTCTAATCCAGTGACGAAGGCAATCAAGAGCCGAAGTATTTGGTTTAGGCTTTAGTCCTATCCTCTGGAGAAGATCTCTTGGCTGGATAAATATAACAGATTCTTTCATTCGTAATCAAGATCATTTGAAGATCCGATGGTCGACGAAATATTCTTGGAATGTTCTATTCTTGGAAACCAAGATCCTGATTATATGGGCGAACAGGATTGATGGGCTATCGTCAGGTTCCTTTAATAGCTCGAATGATCTTCTTGATTGATTCCGTCCAACGGGTAGATTGGAGAAATTCCTTTGGTAAGTGCCAACGAGTATGATGTCATAAAGGAGTATAAAAGGAAGACGTTCTAGTTGCTTTAGTGCATGATCGATAGAGAAATTCCAGAGTCTGAAGCACTTTGATTATTAGTCGATACATTTTGAGCGAAGTTGTATACACAAAGAGTGTCTATACTTAGTGATACCTTGAGCTAGTGTGGTAGATCATCTACACCGAGAAATCAAGGGAGAACAACGCCGTAACATCTCTTTATTCATAGTGGAATCCAGCCAATAGGGTCATCCTTTGAAGAGTGGAGTAGGCTTGAAATAAGCCGAACCACTATAAACCGTGTGTTCAATTTTCTCTTCCCTTCTCTCAGTCTTACTTTGATTATTGTTTGTCTCAAATCTATCAACTGTCTAGTATTGTGCAATTATCGAGAAAAATTCATTATATACCTATTCACCCCCCATCTAGGTACTTATTCTAGCTATATCAATTTTTACCAAAAAAAAAAAGATAATTGGAGTGATAATTATGTAGGATGGCGAGTCCCAAGAAAGAATAAATCATTAGACTTCACATTTAAATATTCCTAAATAATTTCTCTTAAGTTGGTGTGTAAATGTCTTTCATGCCCAACTTATTGATGAGAGACTTGAAGTTAGATCTGCACAATCTCTTTGTAAAATTGTCAGTTGTTTGTTGTGTTGTTGGCATAAATGGCATAAAAATAGCTCCCGCATCAATCTTCTCCTTGATAAAGTGTCTATCAATCTCAACATGCTTAGTTCTATCATGTTGCAGAAGATTATGTGCAATATTGATTGCAGCCTTTTTGTCACAATATAGCTTCATAGGCATTTTCACTGATACTCGAAGTTCTTCTAGTACTCATGCTAGTCACAACATCTCACGGATCCTATGGGCCATTGCTTGGTATTTCGCTTCTATATTACTTTGTGCCATTGCATTTTGCTTCTTACTTTCCCAAGTAACCAAGTTTCCCCGTATATATGTACAATATCCCAATGTCGATCTTCTATTTGTAATTAACCTTGCCTAGTCTTTATTCTTGTATGCTTCAATCCCCTATTAAGTAGACTTTTTGAATAGCAGACATATTCCAAGTGTGCTCCTTAGGTATCTCAGGATCCTATAAAAAGATATTCCAAGTGTGCTCTTCCTTTCTGCCACCCCATTTTGTTAAGGTGTCAGTACAAGAACTTTGATGCACAATTACATTTTCCAAGAAAAATTGTTCCAAAATTTTATTGAAATATTCTTTCCCATTGTCACTCCTTAAAGATTTGGATTTGTGCTTGGAATTTTGTTTGTATTATCATGTGAATTTTTTTTGAAAACAATTCTACTTCATATTTCTCTTTTAACAAGTATACCCAACTCACACTTGTACGATCATCAATAAATCTAACAAATCATCTCTTTTAAGATGTAGGAATTCAAGATTGACCCAAAACATCACTATGAATTAAGGAGAACGGTTTCAACAGCTTGTAGCTTTGTGAGGGAAAGTTGGTGCAATGATGTTTGGCTAATTTATAGAATTCACTCTGAAATGAGGATTGACTTTTATTCAAAAACAACTTTGGGTACAAGAACTTCAAATATTGAAAATTCGGATAACCTAGCATATAATGTCATAACATAATATCATCATCCTTATTAATATAAACATATTTGAAACAGTTAACATGAACTTATTTGCTTGAGCATGTTCCATCCTCAAAAAAATAAAGTTCCCCACTCTCTCTAGCATTGCCAATCGTCCTCCTCGGGATCAAATCCTGAAACTCACAATGAGATGAGAAAAAATTAGGTTGACAATATTTTTATCAAAGATTATTTTACCAATAGATAGTAAATTACAAGATAGCTTTGGGACATAAAGAACATTATGAAGTGTAAGGTCTAGTGAGAGCTTGATAAGTCCTGAAAGAGAACCATTTGCAATTGTGATTTCTTTATTATTTCCTACACACAGACTATAGGTAAAAAAGAGTTTATCAAATGATCGGTTGTTCCTGAATCGAGAATCCATGGAATAATTTGGTATGGATTTTCTAAGCGGAAAGCATAAGAAAAATAATTACCTTTGGGGCCAAAGAACAAGATGGAATTGGAGGAGGCTGTGGAGATTCAAGGAGTTTATATAGGTGCTCTAACTGTTCCTTTGTGAATGGAAACGAATCTAACTTAATTTGCTCTTCCTCATTTGTCACCTGGAATGTGTGACCATTACTACTGCTCCTCCTCTTCCAACCTTCTTTCTTCCAGTTTTGTGGTTTCCCATGAATATTCCAACAGATCTCTTTAGTATGCCATGGTTTTGTTGGAAGATATGATTTTGTAATCTGTATTGATAGGAAATCAAATATATTTTAGGATAGGAAAAGATAGGCAAATATTTAATTTCCTTTATTATTTTTCTTCTTTGTAATTAAATACATGAGACATGTACAGAAATTACATCAATGAAAAAGAAGACAATTGCTTCTTCGTTCTTCTTCTGCCTTCTGCAAACATCTTCATCTTCTTTTTCTGACATGGTATCAGAGCCATTCTGGTTCTAAACTAATTTGCTTCCGCTCCAATTGCCTCATAAACCAACTTCGAATCCCTAAACAGTGTTGCCAAAGGAATCAAAATCCTTCATTGCCTGAAGGAACCTTATCTGCGAAAAAGGAGTTAACAAAGGAATCAATTTCCTTTTCAACATGTCAACACCACAAGATCTTACCTCCACTCCCATCGATCAATCTATAACAGAAGCTTTGATACAAGCCTTGGGAGACCAAGATTCGTCCGCTGTAGTCCCTGCATCAAAACAGCAAAGACAGATCCAGGGCCAACATCCGCACGTGCAGTGGCAACAACAGGCTCAGGCAATTACAGGGCAACCATTCACGGGTCACCCCTACCAATGGATGCTATATCCATGGTATCCTAGGTCTATCTCCAACACCCGTCGGGGGAAGCCCGGCTGCAACCTCGGGAGCGATGCAATTTTTAATCCAGGTTCTCACCAGTTAAATGCATCTCCTCTAGAGTCGTGCCATTCTCTCGTCAAACGAAATTGGAAACGATCCGTCGATGAAAACTCCTTTGTCTTTCGTTATAAGTGACCGCCGGAACTCGTGCAACCAACTTGAATAATTGTTTGCACCTATCAATTGCTGACTTACGATCTTCAGTTCTGGTCCGTCGCCGTTTGTTGTATACAACAGATCACCGGGTTCCGGCCGGCCACCAGTAGCGAGAATCTGATATGGGAAGAAACCCGATGCAGGAGTCGGGTAGGGATTTGTTCCCTGACTTGAACCACCGAACCGAATCTGTAATCTGCATTTTGAAATTCCGAATAGGGATTGGTTCCCTGACCCGATACAGTCGACCCGCCTGTCTGCTCTGGGCCGATACTAGGGTTTGCCCCATCACTGGTTGGTGGACCTGCTTCGGCCTACGCGTTGCTATGGTAGCCAGGCAATGATGTGTTGGGGTCCCTATCATACTTTAAATCATGATGGGTCTAGGTTCTTTCTTACAATTGTGGATGACTACTCTCGTGTCACATGGATTTTCCTCATGCAATCCAAAAATCAAGTCTTTTCTCATTTAAAGACATTTATTTCCTTATCTAAAACTCAATTTCAGAAATCAATCCATAGGATACGTACTGATAATGGAAAAGAATTTTTTAATGCTGAATGTGCTTCCTTGTTCACTATAAATGGGATATTGCATGAGAGTTGTTGTACTTATACACCCCAGCAGAATGGAGTTGTTGAGAGAAAGCATCGCCATCTTTTAGAAGTGGCACGTGCGCTTAAATTCCGAGCTTCTATCCCTGAAAAATTTTGGGGAGATTGTGTGATTACTGCAGCATATCTGATCAACCGCATGCCATCACGCATTTTAAAAGGAAAGACAACTTTTGAGTTATTATATGGGAGAAAGCCGAATCTGACTCATCTCAGAGTCTTTGGGTGTCTGTGCTATGTCACTACAGTGAGCCATAGAGATAAGATGGCGACACTAGCTACTCAATGCATTTTCATGGGCTATCCAACTTTGCAAAAGGGATATCGGCTTTATGCACCATCTACAAGGAATTTTTTTATCAGCAGGGATGTTGTGTTTCATGAAGATGTTTTTCCTTTTTCATTAACATCTTTATCTGAAGAAGAGAAGACAAATCGGCAATTCTTGTTGGAAGAAGATTCATCACCTGGAGGAGCATTCATTATTCCTACTCCTCCACGAGAAGTTGATATCTTGCCTCCAACACTCCTTGCGAATACTGCTGAAGATTCCATTGAGCAGCCTCATATAGAAGGATCGCTACATGAAGAACCAGCACAATTGGAGGATACTTCAGAAACAACAACTACTGAAGAATTATCCATCACACCACAGGTGCCACAAAGGCGTTCTCATCGAATCACTCGACCACCAACTTGGACGAAAGATTATATATGCGGTTCTTCAAGATCATCAGGTTCTCGTTACCCTATCTCATCTTATGTCTCCTTTGATAGATTGTCGCCAGAACATCTATGTTGCATAAGCAGTATTTCTGAAGATCGAGAACCTTCTAGTTATAATGAAGCCAAAGATGATCCTCGTTGGCAAAAGGCCATGGAATCTGAATTACATGCATTGATAGACAATCACACTTGGGATGTTGTATCAATGCCTGATCATCGCAAACCCATTGGATGTAAGTGGGTATATAAGATAAAATACAGAGCAGATGGTTCTGTGGAAAGATACAAAGCTCGGTTGGTGGTAAAAGGCTTCACTCAGCGAGAAGCTTTCGACTATCATGAAACTTTTTCTCCTGTAGCAAAGGATGTCACAATTCGTACTTTTCTGTCTATTGCTGCTTTTCGTGACTAGCCATTACACCAAATGGATGTCCATAATGCCTTCTTGCATGGTGATCTGGATGAAGAAATATATATGGAGCTTCCACTAGGATTACGGAGACAAGGGGAGTCGAAGGTATGTCGTATCCGCAAATCTCTTTATGAATTGAAACAAGCTTCCAGATAATTGTATGCTAAGTTCACCAGTGCACTCTTGGCCGCTGGGGTCAATCAATCCAAGTATGACTATGCCTTATTCACCTGGACAAAAGGTATGTCATCTATTTACTTGATGATCTATGTTGATGACATTCTTATCATGGGGAATGATGATTCTATTGTAAAGAAACTTAAACAGTATCTGCATTCGACTTTTCATATCAAAGACTTAGGGTCACTTAAGTATTTTCTTGGAATTGAGATAGCTCGCTCAGATCAGGGCATCTCATTAAGCCAACGGAAATTCGTGATGGAGATAATATCGGAAGCAGGATTATCAGGCTGTAGACCATCAGTCATTCCTATTGAGCAAAATGCTAAACTAACTTCTGTCGGCTATGACACTGGCGTATCCTCCTCTTCTGATGATCCGTTGTTACAAGATCCCTCAGGATATTAGAGACTCGTAGGAAAATTGATATATCTCACCATGACTAGGCCAAATATTTGCTATACAGTATAGACTCTTAGTCAGTTTATGCATAGTCTCAAGCAGTGTCACATGAACTCAGCCTTGAAGATTGTGAGATACTTGAAGACCTGTCCAAGTTTGGGAATACTTCTTTCTCGAAAGTGCAACATGGAAATGACGGCCTATTGCAATGCAGATTATGCCACATGCCCTATGAGCAGGAGGTCTATTACTGGTTTTTGCATCAAATTTGGGGAATCACTACTTTCATGGAAGACAAAGAAACAATCTACTGTATCTTTATCATCGGCTGAAGCTGAATACCAATCTATGACCAAGACTGTTTGTGAAATAGTCTGATTAAGGGGTTTACTTCTAGATCTTGGAGCTCCTATTAAAGGACCAACTTTACTCTTCTATGATAATGATTCAGCACTCAAGCTTGCAACAAATCCTGTACTGCATGAGAGGACGAAGCATATAGAAGTCAATTGTCATTTTACTCGAGAAAAGATTCAAGAAGGAATTGTCGAGACAAGAGGAATCAAGACTTCGGAACAGGCCGTTGATATATTTACTAAACCTCATTGTCAAAGACAACATACATATCTTCTAAACAAGCTAGGCGTCTTGGACATATACAGACCACCAGCTTGAGGGGGAGTGTTGGAAGATATGATTTTGTAATCTGTATTGATAGGAAATCAAATATATTTTAGGATAGGAAAAGATAGGCAAATATTCAATTTCCTTTATTATTTTTCTTCTTTGTAATTAAATACATGAGACATGTACAGAAATTACATCAATGAAAAAAGAAGACAATTGCTTCTTCGTTCTTCTCCTGCCTTCTGCGAACATCTTTATCTTCTTTTTCTAACAGGTTTCTTGCAATGTTCATATCATCATTTTTTCCACCTGCTTTCCTCAAAATCAGACCCCCAAGATACAAATGCAGAATTTTCGGATATAGAACTGACACTTGTTCCCAATCACGTAGCATGATTCACCTTCGAGATTCCCCCCTTCTAACTTCCGAGAAAACATCGCCGATGGGTGGCAGAAGCTTTTGGCTGACGATTTTGCCTCTCACCTCATCCAAGCTTCGATTAAGGCGTATACTCCATCATTCTCTTCTCTCCTCATTTGTCTCTTGCAATCAGCTAGACTTTCCCATGTATCATCATAGCATTGATCTAATTCCTGCCACAAGGTCAGCAACTCATTGTAGTAAATAGTGATCTCACAATCCCCTTGCTTTGATTACCATAGTTATGTCTTTCATTCAAAAAGCTGGGAAGAATTTTCCATATCATAATATGTTTCTCTCACAATGTCCCACACATCTTTTGTGGTCGGAAGAAATAGACGTGGTTTTCCAATTGCAGGCTCCATAGATTTGATCAGCTAGGCAATCACTAAGGAGTTCAAGGATCTCCAAATCTTCCAATACGGATTGCTTTTTGTCGATTCCTTCACCTTGCTTGTCAAGTGGCTTAGAGCGCGTTTGGTAATGCTCCTATTCTTGGAAACAATTTCTGATCAGAAATGATTTTTTTTTTTTTTATTCTGTTCCCTAGACAAAATTTCTGATTCTGGAATAGAATTGCATTTGGTACCGTGTTCAAAATTTCTACTCCAAAATATTTTCTTTTAATTTTTAAATAATTTTATTACTTTTTTACTTTTTATTTTCTTCTTTTCTTTTTTTTCCTTTCTCTCCCTTATTCTTCTTCTTCAAGTTGCCGGTTGCCGGCCTTTGGATGACCAACGATCGGCCAAACAAGGGCCAGCAACCTCATCAAAGTGTCGCTGGCCCTCGGCGAGGCCGGCCCTTGTCAGTCGAGCCTCACTGACAGCTAGGCGAGCAACCTAGCCCAAATCTGGCAAGGTCAAGCCCCGCCGATGGCGAGCTCGACCTCGCTAGATCTGGGTGAGGCCGCTCACCCAGCCATGGCTCGGCGGGGCTAGTCGAGCCTTAGCAGTGGCCAAGCGAGCCTCACCCAGCCCCGGCAAGGCTCACCCAGCCCCGCGAGGCTCGCCCAGCCCCAACGAGGCTTGCCGGTAGCCAGATGGGCCTCGCCGAGGCTGGGTGAGGCCCGCCTTGCTGGTGGCTAGGCTTGCCTTTGGCAAGCTCGCCTGCACCGATCGGTGATTGCGGCGGTGGGTGGCGGACGGCAACCACGGCGGTGGATGAAGAAGAAGAAAAGGGAAGAAGAACAAGAAAAAAAGAAAATATGGGCTTGATTCTAGAATTTTTCCCGAGAACAAGAATCAAAATTTTTTTTTTATTATAAATCTACTTCCGGGAACAAAAAATTAGAAATTTGTTCTTCGAAAACAAAAATTTTACCAAACACGAATCTATTTCAAAACTATTCCCAAGAACAAAAGAATATAAACTTTTACTATTTGGCCGATTACCAAACAGGGCCTTAGCCTCCCAGTGCCATAATTCTAGTTTCACCGATTGAGCCCACTCCATATAATTTGGCCATTCAATTAGTGAACTGTTAATAGTAGGTTGGAATTCTTGGAGAATTACTCTCCACCATTGCTCGATTGTGCAGAGAGACTAGATGGGTCCTTCTCTGGCATGACACTTGAAGGAGTGGCGTCCCTACTAGCTCCGGTTATCGCCGTTTTCATTGTTCTATTGGCCCCACAGAAAAAATAGGCCAATAGATTCTAAAAAATGAAAACCAAAGAAACATAGAAAATATATTTTTTTTAAATGCCAGGCTATTATGTTGTTTTCCTTTTCTTTATTTTTTTGGCTTTATTTATTTGCTTATTATTATTTTTGGTTCACTTTTTTGTTTAATTTTTTTTCCTTTTTTGTGACATGTTGCCACGTCGGCTCCACATATTCTCAAAAGTACTAATAAGAGCCATGTGAGATTTTCGATGTACGTGTGTGAGATTAGATTGTTCTAAAAGTTTAATATATAATTATTCTATCACCTCTCACACTTAGTTCGGTCTTTTTGAATGGTTTAAACGTGAATTTATTTAATTGGGGCGACAAATGATACTTGAAAAGATTTGAATTCAAGATATAACTTGATACTATGTAAGATTTTATGAGACTACCCTCGACTATTATAAAAACTCAAGCCGTTAGATTAAGGCATAATTGAATATTTAATTATTTTATTACTTTGTTAGCAATGATTGACTTGATTGCAGCACATTCAACATAATTGTGATTTTTTTTTTTATCAGTCATACTCTACTTTTATTTTAATTATCACCCTCAAAATTTGGCATTATCTCCTTATAGGGTATGAGAGTCGAAATCCACATCTAAAGCTAGATCGTCCCCACCCAACCCTCCTGAAATGTGAGAATTCAAACCTCTCATCTCCCCATTCCCATGTAGGAAGGGTGATTATTAGGGCAATTATTCGGCTCTTTTAACACTCTAGAGTTTATTGCAGTTTTCAACAAACATTCAGGTCTTTTCACGCAAAACATTTCCTGCAAATTCCTATCCAAGTTTGACGGAATAGAAAAAAGAAGAAAAATTCCAATCCTGGCTGCTCTATCTCATTGCTTGTATTTATTGGTTATTTTTCAAAAAAAAAAAAAAATTAGCAGATGAACTACTTTGCTAGAGGTGGAAAAAGCATCTCGGTCAAAACAATTCTTATGAAATGAGAAGCAAAGTTCTTAAAACGTTGTACACGTTCAAAAAAAAAAGGACTAAAACTTTTTGCCCAAAGTGCAATTAAAACCTAAAAGATAAAAAAAAAAATGCTTGGGAATTTAGTACAATCTAGTCATTCCCAGTATCACAGCTTGCGCCAAAAAGCTAACGTGGCATTTTAAAATAATTTTACTATATTTCTGTATGATTTTTTTTCTTGTAACATGTCGCCAATCGGTATCATATATTCTCAAAAATACTAAATAAGAGGCACGTGGGATTTTTGGAGCCCTTTGATAGCAAAGCCAAGTGAATGGTCACCGAAATGACGTGATCGCATCACATTCAAGACGCTTAGGATTTGATTGCAAGGCAAACATTCATGTCCTTCCTTGCAAAGAATTCCTGCGAATTCCGAGAAAATATTAGTACGTCTCACGTGCCGACACTAGGGGTGTGCATTGGACCCGGGAACCGCCCAGACCGCTCGGAACCGGACCGGAACCGCCCGGAACCGGCGGTTCTTGAGGGAACCGGTCCGGTTCCCGGGTCCAATTGTTGAGAACCGGTGAGAACCGGTCCGGTTCCCGGTTCCGTGGGCGAATCCGCCCGCCCGCCCACCCGGACCGGACCGGTACTATTTATAATTAAAAAAAAAAAAAAAAGAAAAACAAAAGTCGCGAAGCCCCCCGCCCCCTAATTCGCGAAGCCCTAATTCGCGTTTCTTCTTCAGCCTTCGATTCTCTCTGTTCCTTTCCTTCTCTTCGTCTTCGATTCCACGGTTCCACCCCAATTATCCATGCCGCCGCCGCCGCTCTCCTCCGCCACTATCCGCCCCCTCGCGCCGGTCACCACTCGCCACAACCGCTGCTCCTCCGCCTCTGCAAGAACTCTCGACCGAGCCAACGAGCCCCTTTTCCGTCACTCAACAAGGTACGAAGCCCTAATTTACGTCTCATCTCTTGATTCTCTTCCGATTTCTTCCTCAGTTTTTGATTATCTCTATGTTTCTTCCTCAATCTCTTCTCCTCGTCTTCGATTCCTCACCAAGCATCCACGCCGCCGTCGCTGCTCCTCCTCCACCACTGTCCGCCCCCTCGCGCGGGTCGCCACTCGCCACAACTGCTGCTCCTCCACCTCTGCTATCCGCCCCCCTCGCCGACGCTCAGTCCCTTTGTCTTTGATTCCTCCCTGAGCCTCGACGCCGCCGCCGTTGCTCCTCTGCCACTGCTGTTCGCCCCTTCGCATTTGTGCAGGTGATTTAATTGTCTACGGCCTTGTATAGTAATGAAAGACTTGCAATTGTAGTACCCTGTTGATTTGCTTCTCCCTCCAGCGGCTCTCTAGCGTGGAAAGGAGCTTTGCTTCAACGAAAACACCGCTTGGTTGGAGTTCCACAGCAACATCGGGAGGAAGTTAGGCGGAGGCACGCTTCACATCAAGGTCCGTTCTTTAGTTTTATCGCATCGCTTTGGCTTGGTCTCTGTTTGGTTTTGAGTTGCAACTCTGGAAGATTTTGGGGGGTTTTGAGGCTGTGGCCATTGATCACGAGAGGCTTTTTGGTCGACTATTATGTTCAGTTTGGCACGGTGGAATGGAATGGAATCGGGAAATGACGGGGAAAGGAATGGGCTGGAGTGATGATTCCAAGTCTTGGTTTTTTTCTTGGTGAATAGTGGGAAATGGAACTAAATAAAATCTTTGTGTTTGAGCGTGATTCTAGATAATTTTGGGAGTTTTGAGCTTGTGGCGATTTGGTAATGTGGAGAGATGGTCGCTGTTCACGAGCTTTTGAGATTTTCTGGTCGATTGTCACTTGTCAGTGCTTAGTTCAATTTGCTACAATTTGATTTTGTGATAATTCTGGGAGATGTGAGGTTGTATCGGTTTGTTGATGGGGTCTAATTTTCGGTTTTGTGATAATCCTACAGCACTTCTTTAGTTCGTTTGCCAGCTTTTGGCAGTTTTCGAAAAAAACAGAGAGTACATTTTCGGTTTTGTCCAAAAAAAAAAAACAAAGAGTACATTTTCGGTTTTGCATTTGAGAAATTGTGATTGTGCATTTTCTTATATTCTAAGATTGATGATCTAGACCTAAAGAAGTGCTGTAGACTAACCATAGTGCATTGCTTGATTCAGGTGATTCATTAACATGTCAATGGAAGTAGAGGAATCTTATGATGCAATAACACCAATAGTAGAATCAACATCACAAGAACATGAAGGAGGTGAAAACTTTGAAGAAACATCAAAAACAAATCAAGTATCTGGTTCTTGTCCATGTCCTCCTAGTAAGCGAAAATCAGCAGCTTGGCTTCATTTTCGAAAAGGAATAACTCACACAAATGGGAAAGTTGATGTATTTTGCAATTACTACGGATCCAAGTATTCATACCACGTTGATAATGGGACTTCAAATATGTTGAAACACTTGAGAAAGTGCAATAAGTATCCTCGCAATGTGGATAAAAGGCAAAAATTGTTTGCATCACAAAGAGTAGATGGAACTCAAATGATAGGAGGAGATACTACTAGTAGTACTGGGAGTGGTGGAATTTTAACGACATGGAAGTTTGATCAGGAGATTTGTAGGCAAATGCTTATTCGGATGATTATAATTGATGAACAACCATTTTCGATTGCTGAACGTGTTGGATTTCATGATTATGTGAATCAATTACAACCTCTCTTCAAGCATATGTCGCAATTTACGGTGGCTAAGGATTGCATGAAGTTGTATTTTTGTGAAAAAAGAAAATTAAAGGCTTCCTTTCGAAAGCTTAATTCTAGGATCGCCCTTACGACTGACACATGGAGTTCCATTCAGAATTTTAACTATCTATGCCTTACTGCACATTTTATTGATGAAGATTGGAAATTGCACAAAAGGATTATCAATTTTGTGGTGATAGCTAGTCACAAGGGCAGGGATATTGGGAGAGTTATTGATAATTGCATATATGAGTGGGGAATAGAGAAGAAAGTGTCCACAATTACAGTGGATAATGCTAATTCAAATGATGTGGCCATTAATTATTTGAAAAAAAAAATTTCAAGAGAGAGGCTATTGATCTTAGATGGTGAATCTTTACACATGAGGTGCACGGCTCATATATTAAACTTGATTGTGAATGATGGCTTGGCTGAGATACGTGATTCCATTACACGTATTCGAAACGTGGTTAGGTATGTGAGAAGTTCTCCTATGAGAGCTAAGACATTTCAAGATTGCATTGAAATTACAAGAATTGCTTATAAGGGTTCAATTTGTCTTGATGTCCCAATTAGGTGGAATTCCACTTACCTAATGTTAGAGAGTGCCATAAAGCTAAGAAAAGCTTTTGAAAGGATGGAGGAAGAAGATGCTTCTTTCTTAACTGAGCTTAATTACGATACTCCAAGTAGCGTTGATTGGGAAAATGCTATTGTTCTTTCTAATTTTTGAAGAAGTTTTATGATACCACCAAGAAGATGTCCGGAACTTTGTATATCACTTCAAATGATTATTTTGTGGGGATAGCTTCTTTGTACAAATATTTGCAAGAAGCAATGAAGGCTTTTGATCATAGGGTGAGAGTTATGGGCTTGAAAATGAAAGAGAAGTTTGACAAATATTATGGAAGTTTTGAAAAAGTCAATATGATGGTATTGATTGCGGTAACATTGGATCCTAGAAAAAAGCTGAATTATGTGAGGTATTGTTGTAAACTCATTTATGATGATGCTGCAGAAGTTAATGAGATGTTTGATAAGGTGAAGTTTGCCTTGGAACATGTGTTTAAATTTTATGAGAAATCTTGTCACACTTCTAGAGACAAAAATTTGGATGGTGAATTGGTAAGTTCTTCTAATATCGGTAGTAGCTGCGATTCTTATCTCAATGAGGGAAATGAAGAGGACGATTGCAGCTTAAATTTCTTTGTGCAAGAGCCTTCATATGATGACTTTCTTAATGAGGAGAAGAAAAAGTCCGATAGCAACTTATCTGAGCTCAATCGATATCTTAAAGCTGAACTTGAAGATGGTCGCAATCTTGACATTTTGAAATGGTGGAGTGTTGCTGGCCAAAAGTTTAAAATCTTATCTTTGATGGCTTGGGATATTTTGTCTATTCCCGTTACTACCGTTGCTTCAGAATCAACTTTCAGTACTTCTGGTCGTGTGCTTGATGGTTTTCGGAGTTCTTTGACTCCTAGAGTTGTGGAAGCTTTGATTTGCACTCAAGATTGGTTGAGAGCAATTCGTGATCCGATTAATGTTGAAGAATGTATTGAAAATGCGGAAAAGTTTGAATTTGGTAAGTCCATATCATTTCATAATGTAATTTTTTTGTATATCTATTATCTAATAATTGAATACTTTATTTAATATCTTCTTTTTGTTAGATATGGATGATGTTGGCAAGGAGATTAACAAGGAGATTGACGGTCCATAGAGTTTACAAGTTGAAGTGGGAGGAATCTATGAGTCATCTTGAAGGTTTTTTTCCACACCTCACTATTTTATCTATTTCTTTGCAATATGGGAGATTTCTCTTTCTTCCCCATATATAAAAACGTACATTTGCTTTTGTTCATGGGTTGTGTGCTGTATTAGGAGATCATGAGCATGTGCGGAGGTGGTGGATGTGGTGTGGGGTGTGAGAAACAAGGTAATGGCGTGTCGGCTAGCTCAAAAGGTGTCGTCGCATCACGAAAGATAATTGAAGTAGTCTCAGTTGGAACTTGGTTTTGCTGTCCCTTGTTCTATCTCTTTCTCTTTGCTTTTTTTCTTTCCCTTTTGCTCATTTTATTATTGTTTTCATTATTTTCTTTCGAAAGAATTCATGGTGGATAATGAGCTTGAGAGGGAGGAATAATGCAAAAGAAATTCGTCTATTATTCGTCTATTAATTATTATTTTAGTTTTTGGAGATTGAAACTTGGAATTTTAGAGCTCAAAACTTCCGGACCGGCGGTCCGGGAAACCAAAATTATTTCGCTGTTGAAAACCAGAATTTTTGGCGTCAAAATCGGATCCACGCAACAAACGGGTGGATCCCGGTTCCGATTTTTCGGAACCGGTCCTTAGCGGGCGGTTCCTGGTTCTAGGTCGGGAACTGCCCGCCCGGACCATGCACACCCCTAGCCGACACAACAAAGGAAGGGTGATAAGGATGCGACACGCGTCCAAGTGGGCCCCATTTTCAGACTCTCTTTCTTCTCTCTCCTCTGCACGCTCAGACTCTCTCTCTCTCTCTCTCTCTCCTCTCCCCTGCCCGCTCTCTCAGACCCCACCACGACACTAGCAAGAACGACCAGGAAGCTGGTCACTTGTTCAGCGATTCCAGCAAAAGCCTTTGGCAACGGCGGACGATGGGTTTCGACGGAACTGCGACGGCTAAGAGCTTCGGAGGAGGGCGGCGGGCGCCAATCCGTCCCGGACTTCCTCACCGGCGAGTGCTGCGGCCCCACGAAGACTGCAGAACCCAGTGATGCGTTCTGGAATGAAGACAGAGAGTCTGAGCGTGCAGAGGGAAGAGAAGAAAGAGTCTGAAATTGGGGCCCACTTCGGACACGTCTCCCATCCTTATTACCCTTCCTATTTGTTGTTTTGGCACATTAGAGGTACCAATATTTTCCCGCAAATTCCGGTCCAAGTTTGGCGGAATAGGAAGAAGAAGAAAAAGAGGAAAAGTTCCGATCCTGGCTGCTAGGGGCGGATCTGCATTTTCAGAATATAGGCATCTGGTTCATGTTGGCAACTTCTCTTGTATCGGAATCTCTCTCTCTCTCTCTTTCCCACAGACACCCGCGCACGCCACCTTGATTCTTGCACAAATGGCACGTTGCTACGTCTGTACACTCCCTCCTCTTATAAATAAACCGCACCCTTTCCCGTACTCATCAGCGAGGCAAAAACATAGAACATTACTTGCCCTGAGGTCTCTTGTTTGTAATTCTTTAGGCTTCCGTTCGTATATCTAAGTGTCGGAAGAGGATGGTGCGAGGGAAGTGTTCGAAACTGTGGACGTCTGTCGTGAGCCGCCTCCCACATGGAAGCCAGATCGCTAGCGAGTCCGTGCAGGGTGCGGAACTGGCTGCTGCTCCTCCCTGGATCGGCTGCGAGTCATGCGTGGAAGGGGAGAATAAAGTATGCCGGTGCGAGTGCGATGGGGGCATGGCAGAGCTGAAGCTGCAGGCGGTGGAGGAGGAGAATGCCGGGGCCAACAGCTCTTTTGCTCATGCTGTCATCAACATGGTTGGCATGCTCATAGGTGAGAACCGAGAGGGTCCTCCATCACTTAAATTCACTACAGCTTGAACTTCTAAAAGTATGAATGAAGTCACTGTTTTCACTAAGATATGTACCATATCTCCTAAACCATTTTTGCTAGAGCATTATTAGAAGTACTGCGGATGGGAAAGGACGGAAGGTGTATTCCAAAAGTAGTGTGTAAAAGTCGTTCTCATATAGGTCAATTCTAACACGTGTTGCTAATCGAACACTAGTTAATGTTTTTTTATTCCAAAAAAAAAAGAATACTGTTCTCCACTGTTGTCAACTTGCGTAATAAATACCGTTTGTAGTTCAAGCCCGCTTTCCACCAAAAGAAAAATAATAATAATAATAATGCAAACCCGCTTGTGTAATATCTACCGATCAATTTGTTAAAAGACTGTTTCGATATGAAATTAAGATCTAATCACTTGTGTTTAGTTGAAATATACTCATAAAATGAATAGATTTCAGTTGCCTATATATACGATTTTTATTTTTTCCTCGCAAGCTAGAAGGATATATTCATTCCGGTAAATGATATGATAGGCAGAGCTAATCGCAATTGGGAAACCTTATTTAAACTTTCACTTTCAAGCAAGCTCAGTCATTTTTATTTTTATTTTTTTGATATGCTTGGTGTAGATTAGCACTTATTCTCAAGCTATACAATCATGTTTTCATGAACAAAAATTCGACAAAACTTGGCAGGGCTGGGACAGCTATCAACTCCATACGCCTTGGAGAATGGAGGGTGGTCCTCTGCATTCGTGCTGATAGGGCTTGGCATGGTATGCGCCTACACCTCCCACTTGCTTGGAAAATGCCTTGACAAGAGCCCCAAGTCCAGAAGCTACACAGACATCGGGCAAGAAGCCTATGGATCCAAAGGCAGGATCATAGCAGCAACCTTCATATACCTGGAGATCTTCTTGGCCCTCGTCTCCTACACCATCTCGCTCCATGACAACCTCAGCATCGTCTTCCCAGGGACTCGGATCAGCGCCCGGTGGACGCACATGTCCAGCCCTCAGCTCCTGACCATGATCGCCGTGCTCATTGCCATCCCGAGCCTCTGGCTCAGGGACCTGTCCTCCATCTCTTTCCTCTCTTCCGGGGGCATCCTCATGTCGATCATCATCTTTGCCTCGGTGGCTCTGACCGCCATTTTCGGATGGGTCAGGTCAGATAATGAGATCCCGGCGCTTCGGATCCGCAACATCCCCATGATTTCGGGGCTCTATATGTTCAGTTTTGCTGGGCATATTGTCTTCCCTGATTTGTATAAGTCCATGAAAGACCCTTCCAAGTTCACCAAGGTATGCTCTCTCGTTCTATGAGGGATAAATGCAACCGAATTCCTCCAACATTTTTCATATGGGTCCACTGAGTTCTAAATGCTCATAAAAAAATGAGCAACCAAATCTTTAACTCGTAGCCAGTCCGATGTGGCTTATCCTAATGTCGACAGATGTCTAATGTATTAAGGGCTTGATTGCATGCTTTTTCAACGTTTACAAATATATCAAAAATTAGATGAGATATCACTTTTGTTTTTCGGTAAGGTGCTAAAAAGTTTTGAAATCTACTGATTGATTGTTTGTAGGTATCGATCGTGAGCTTCACCCTAGTCACGACCCTGTACACGGCCCTCGCCTTCATGGGCGCGAAGATGTTCGGCCCCAGCGTCAGCTCGCAGATCACCCTCAGCCTGCCGCGCCACCTTGTCATGACCAAGGTCGCCCAGTGGGCCACGGTCCTGACGCCAATAACCAAGTACGCCCTCGAGTTCGCGCCCTTCGCCATACAGCTAGACCGCAGCCTCCCCGGGTCGATGCGCTCGTGCACGCGGACAGTCGTGAGGGGCACGGTAGGCTCCATGCTGCTGCTGGTGATCCTGGCGCTCGCGCTCTTGGTCCCGTACTTCGAGTACGTGCTTAGCCTCACCGGCTCGCTCGTCAGCATCTTCATCTGCGTGATCTTGCCGTGCGGATTCTACACCAAGATATGCTGGCCAAGCCTGTCGAAGCCGCACTTTCTTCTGAATGCTTTGCTCATTGGATTCGGCTGCGTACTTGGGGTGTTTGGGACAATTTCATCGTCCAAGTCCCTCATCAAAAGCCTACAAGGACACACCTCCGCCTAAATGAAACATTCCCAACAACGAAAGAAGACAACATTGTCGTTTTACTTTTGAATTTGCTCACCCTCTTGTATGAATATGAGCAGTTTTAATTAATGACTAAAACCTGTCACAACTTAGGTTTTGCCAATTTGCGAGAAGTAAAGGAAAACAAACTTGCTCTTGTATTTTGAGCCGTAAGGTTTATTGTTCGATTCTCCAAATTGGCCTTTCAACAATTTCTCTTTTTGCCTTATTCATACAATAGAAGAAGTCAAGAATTCTATTTTAGATTGTACCAAATATATTATGAGATTTTCTACAACCCAAAAGATATTCAAAAGATTTCTGATTTCACCTTATTTTGTCATGTCTGAATCTAAATCTGAATAACCAAACGCAGCCTAAGTCTCATGGTTATGTTTTCCACTATACCTTCTTCGAACTAGACCTATCTCGTTAATGGGATACATGTGCATTTCACCTACATATAAACGGTACATTGAAGACTAAATCACCATGCCAATGCAATGCCCCTATCTTCAGTCATCACCACCGGCTACAAAAATGCTCTTTCTAACTCTGATATAGTCTGTATTCTCTCCATACATGCGACCTAAACACTCACCCATTCTCTCGCACAACATCAAAGTCGAGATCGCCTACCTTCGCCTCAAAGACGATGGACCTTGCTATGAAGGCCGCCATCACCGACCATCTATCTTCGGTTGAGAGATCGAGAGAGAGAGTGTGTTTGTTTTAATATCATCTTGTTCGTGAGTGTAGCAATAATCCAAGTGTAACACTTCTGAAAAGCTCTAGCAATGAGAGTTCTCCTGTCCTGTCATCAGAAATGCAGAAAAGCACAATCCATTCACCCACATCTCTCCCTTTCTGTTCACAGTGCCGGCCACCCTAAAGCGGCCGCCCACCTCGCTGGAGTGGCCACCCACCTCCATCCACCGCACCATGCCAACGTTGCCACTCTATCTGGAGCCGCCATCACTAGTTTCCGTAATGCTCGTCAGCTAATATTCTCTATTCCCTCTGTCTCTCCGGTGTAATAGCCCTGTGTCCCAATGACGCAACATTGAATTCTAGGTCGTCAACCTCCACCCAAATGCCGATAGAGGTCCACGACCTCGGCCTGAGACATTATCGGCCAACAATTAACGGAGGCCACGATCGCCAACCTCAGATCCAAGGTAAGCGATGGTCTGGTGAAAGAATTTAGCTCCTGAATCTCAAAGAAGGATGTTTAGTTTTTCTAGCTATACTTGTAGGTAAAGATTCCCTTTGCATTTGGATCCAGCGTTAGTTGTCTAATCTGTGCCGACCATACTATAGCTCGCAACATCACCATAAGCGGTCCATTCGGAAACTCCATATAGATGCACCTCACCCATCTGTCAAAGAGAAAATTCATGGTAGGATTCTCCGCCATTTCTTCTTTCACACACACACATATTCTTGGACGGATTTTCGCCACGTCAGCTCAGAATCGATCCAAAGTGCGTCTCTATGTGTGTTAGGAACAAGATTCTATCGATATTCAGCGGAGGAGATCGATGAGCACAGCTAGAAATGTGCGAAGACACTGTTGCATGAGTGGCTGAAACCGAACAAGACGCGTCATGAAACCTATCAGCTCTAGATTCAAGAACATATTCTCTTCAACAAGGCAAGGAACAAATACCTGCCCCTCCGCAAGTGTCTGGTACGTATCTATATTACCATTAGTGACTGTCTTGATCTCCTTTTCTTTTCAGACATTGTATGCAACACCTCAATTTCGCTACATTTAGCTTCTGACTTTCTCGCACCGGACATAAAAGTGAGAGAATATTTGTTGTCGAATGAAAGAGATGGCTGCTATTTTATTCTCGCATCATGAACGTGTTGACAATCTCCTCTTTCTTTGGAAGGCTGCATTCTCCTTTATTCTAAACAACGAGAAAACGCATGGTCGGTTCGAATTCGATATCTTTTCTCTGTACTTGTTCAGATACAGATGCTGGCAGCTTCAGCTGCAAGAAAGAGCTACTGTAACTTTCATACCGTGTTTGGCAAACACTTCATCCAACTTTTAGCATCTATTGGTAACCAATATCCAATTTTATTCTTTTGTTCCCAAGAACAAAAAAATAAAACTCATTTATTAAATTTTTTGCTTTTGGGAATAAATTTGAAAAATAAAACTCATTTGTTAAATTTTTTGTTTTTGAGAATAAATTTGAAACAGAATCAAGGAGTAAAAAAATATTACTTCTATGGGAATAATTTTAGAATTAAGCCAACCTAAATTTTTCTCTTTTTTCTTCTTCTTTTCTTATTTTTCTTCTTCCTTCTCTCTTCTTCTTCCACCGTAGTTGCCGTTGGCCACCATTGGTCGCTAGCAACTAGTTGAGCAAGGTCCAACGAGCTTGCCAGAGGCTTGCCCAGTCGTTGGCAAGGCTCAACCTCACCGAGCCACTGTGAGGTCGGCCTCGCCTCGGTTGGGCGAGTTCGACTTCGCTAGATCTGGGTAAGACCGAGCTTTGTTGGGAAGAAGAAGAGAAAGAAAAAAAAAAAAGTAATACAATTATTTTAAAATTAAAAGAAAATGGTTTGGATTAGAGATTTTGAGAGCGGTGTCAAACAAAATTATATTCCAAGAATAAAAATTTTGGTCAATTACCAAACACCTTCAAATGCTTAGAAATTCGTCTAGAGAATAGAATAAAAAGGAATCATTTTTTATAAGAAATTGTTCCCGAAAAGAATAGCTATCAAACAGGCCCTTAGATGCCACAATCTTAGGAGGATTCCCAATAAGCTTATAAGAACTTTTTTCGATGAAAATGATCATTGATTCACTTACTCTTTATCTTCTTTGGACTCTCTTCCCTGATTATGTAGCATCCACTCACTCTTAAACTATCTCCAATTCTTAGCTCTTGCTGTCAATTACGGATTCCTTAGCGATGTAAAGCCATCAAGCAAACCAGTTACACCAAATCAATCATGAAATTGTATCCTTGGTAACAAGCAAGAATTAGGAGGTCGCCATTTAAAATATATACAAGTTATAACAATTCACGGTTTGATCGCACTATTGGATAACTATAATTATATCACAGCTATATTAAATGGGTTTTTACGGTATGGATAACTTGCCTTTGTCAGGAAGGCAGACCAAAGCGAACCCAAGATATCGGTTTAAGCGCAGAAAGGGGAATCAACCTATAGTTTGTGTTATGTTTGAAATATTTCATCTGAACGAAGTACTATTGAGTTCCCCGGTAGGATCTAGTGTGATCTTTGACGCCTTCCCTTTCACCTTAATCACAAAAAGAGGTTTTCCAAGATATCAGCATAGATACTACATCAGCCTACAAATTAGGCGCACTTCATATTCCCATCCACGAATGATGATTCTAAAACCCTACAACGAATCTCTCTCTCTCTCTCTCTCTCTCTCTCTCTCTCTCTCTCTCTCTCTTCCCATTGGGCACGCTCTCATATGGAATTTCACTTGCCCAAGTGGGTATTTACGTACCGTCCTGAATAGGGAGTGGATAAATTCAGCAATCAGTGGGTGGTACGATGGGGATGGAGCATTGTTACGAAATCGCACGTCGATTCCAGAAAAATAACACTCGCAAACAATTCTCCAGACAGAATATAGTAATAAAAGAGCGAGAATCGGATGAATACGCAGAAAATTTGTTATCGAAGTTCACCCAAACCTGGGCTACGTCTCCGCGCAGAGGCACTCGCGAATCCACTAGACTTCGAAAAAGTTGGAATACAACGACGATCTTCTCTCAAGATCGGGTACAAAGAGATTGAGAACTCTCATCAAGAAAAACTCACTTTTTTTTCTCTCTTTTTCTTGCCTCTCTATTTCCTTTTTCAGCGTCTTGACGGCTAGGGTTTTGCCATCGCTAATATATAGGTACCACTTTTAACCTAAAAGGAAATCTAATAGAAAGACAAAAAAGCCCCTAAAAACAAATATTTGGCTTTATCTATAACAATCTCCCACTTGAAGACAAATATACCCAAGCACCAAGCAACTTTGCATCCATCTTCTTCAAAAAATAGTAGTTGTGAAACTTGTGCCTCTGCGATACTCCTCATCAATCAACATGGAGTAATACCAATGGTAGTAGTACAGAAAATATGCTTCTCTCTGTCTACTACCTTGGTCATCATGTCATTGGATTCTTCGAGCTATCAATCTTTTGTAGCTTTAATTCATTATCTTTCAATGCGACCGATAAAGTGATAACGCTTCTTGATATGTCTAGTCCTTGAGTGATAAGCTGCATTCTTTGCTAAGTGCACTTTGCACTTTGACTATCACTCCACGGTGTCTTGACTAGTCTGTTTTTCGATGTAACTCCTCCATATAATCTTGTAACCACATGATTTCCTTGGAGGCTTCGTAATCGCTACATATTTCGCCTCTGTTGTCGATAAAGCAACTACTTTTTGTAGTTGAGATACCCAACTCACTGCTGTACTCGCAATCGTAAAGACATATCCAAAGTGGTACTCTTACCACTATCTCGATCACCCGAATGATCGCATCTACATAACCCCGCAACTTTAGAGATGTACCACTATAACAAAGTGAGTAATTGGAAGTACCGCTAGATATCTCAATATCCATTTAAGCGCATTCCAATGCTCTCTACCGGGTTCTCGCATATATCGACTCACAACTCCCACTTTGCTTGTGCAATGTCCGGTCTCGTGCTCACCATGGCATACATCAAACTCCCCACCGCCGATGCATATGGAACTACCGCCATCTCATCTTTCAAAGCCCGAGTGCTTGGACACATATCCTTGGAAAGTTTGAAGTGATTCGCTAAAGGAGTTGCAACCGGTTTTGCCTTGTCCATGTTAAATCTCTTTAACACCTTGTTCACATAGTCTTCCCTGCGACAACCATAATTTCTTATTTTTCCTGTCTCTAATGATTTTCATGCCTAAAATATTCTTGGCCTCTCCCAAGTCTTTCATAGCAAACCGTGATGATAACATCTTTTTCACTTCTACGATTCTCTTCATATTGGAACTAGCCACCAGCATGTCATCCACATATAAAGATAAATACACAATGTCACCATCATCATATTTGCGAAAATAAACACGGTGATCGGACTCACGGTGTGTAAATCCTTTTCTTGCATGAAACCATCAAATTTTAAGTACCATTGTCGCGGAGCTTGTTTCAAGCCATACAAGCTTTTCTTCAAGCGACATACCATGTGCTCCTTACCTTTGACTTCAAAACCCTTAGGTTGTGCCATGTATAATTCTTCATCTAAGTCACCATGTAAAAACGCTGTTTTTACGTCTAAGCTACTCAAGATAAAGATCCTCCACTTTGCAACTATACTTAGCGGAACTCTAATTGATGTCATTTTCACTACGGTGAAAATATCTCGGAGTAGTCGATCCCTTCTTTTTGAGAAAAGCCCTTAACTACAAGTCTCGCCTTGTATCTAATACTACCATCTGCTTCATTCTTAATCCCGTACATTTCCATTTGTTTAATAAAGCTTTTTACTGTGGGCAACTTGGTCAACTCCCAAGTTTTGTTCGGAAGCAACGAGCTCATCTCGTCTTTCATAGCACACTCCCACTTTGCAAGTGAGACGTGTCGCCTTTGCCTCATTGTAAGTTTCCGGTTCTCCCGAATCGTATATAAGACATGACTTAGAACAAGTATTAGCCGATGGATCAAAAATTACCTTTGGCTTTCTCACACGTGTAGACCTTCTCAAGACAGTACTTCAAGGTCATTCGTTTGTTCCGAATCACTGCGTTCTTCTTGAACTACCTCTTCACCGATAATAGGCTCATCTTGAACCTCTCTTTCAGGTGAACTTTGATCTACCGGAAACATCTTCACGGGCATTGTGTCTAATTCAACATATTCGATTGTACTACCTTCTCATGCTCTGTCTCTCGTCGACGATCCTTGTACATCTTTTCTTCATGGAATACCACATTGCGATTGCGGATAACTTTATTATTCTCATAATCCCAAAGTCTATAACCATACTCGTCGCCACCGTATCCGATAAAAGACGCACTACGGGACTTAGCATCAAGCTTTTTCCTATCCTCCCTGTCAATCAAAGCATATGCAATACAACCAAACACCTTTAAATGTGAATAATTAATCTTCTTACCTGACCACCGCTCCTGTGGTATTTCTCCATCCAACGCACTAGATGGACTTTTGTTGATAAGATAAACAGCTGCATCAACTGTGGCAGCCCATAAGTGTAGCGGGAGACCCGCGTGTAGTCTCATGCATCTCGCACGTTCTAGAATAGTCCTGTTCATTCTTTCGGCTACACCGTTCTCTTGAGGAGTTCTAGGAGCAGTCTTTAGCCCGTGTATGCCTTCTCGACTCGAGATAATTTGCAAATTCTTTACTTGTGTATTCACCACCATTATCGATTTCAAAGCTTTAATCGATAACTTTGTTTCTTTTTCTACCATAGTCTTCCACATCCCGAACATCCCGAATACTTCGACATTTTTCTTTAAGAGCATAGACCCAAGTCTTTCTTGTTGCATCATCAATGAAGGTGACAAAATATCTCTTACCACCATAAGAGAGTTCGAGCGGGTCCCCATACATCGGTATGAACCAACTCTAGCTTCGGCCTTTATTTTGTTGCCCATTCAATTGAAAACTAACAGCCTTTACATTTTCCATAAATGCAACTCTCACAAAAATCTAACTCAACTTTTTGTAAACCCGGAAGTAATTTCCTCGAGTGTAATTGCTTTACACCTTTTTCACCAAGATGTCCCAAACGATAATGCCAAAGAGTAGATAAATTACTCGTAGCCATTGTAGTTGCAACTATATCACCGATATTGTCTCCTTGGAGAAGGTAAAGTGTACCGTACGCTTTCCCTTTGCTACTACTCTTATCCCCGAGGTTATCTTCCACTCTCCACAGCCAAAGGTTATTACCAAACCTTCTTGGTCAAGTTTCTTGGTTGAAATCAGATTTTTCTTTAATTCTCGGAATATGCCTAGTTTCACGCAAAACTAGATGTCCTCCACCGAGATGTTCACGAGTCACGGTTCCTTTCCCAACAATTGGACACATGTGGCCGTTTCCCACAACCACTTGTCCAAAATCTCCACTAGCATAATCATCAAATATGTCTCTTTGCGAGGTGCAATGAAAAGAAGCGTCGAGAATCAATAAACCATTTATCTCGTTGTCAAATCAAACCCCGTAGACAAACACAAGTTATCTAGCAAAGATTTATCGCTAACTACATTAGCACCTTGATTCTCATCTTCTTTGCTTCTTTTTGTAGGCTTCACATTGAAACCTCCGGTGTCCGGTTTTGTGACAAAACCAACACTCATCTTTTGCAACCTGTCTCTTACCCCTTGATTGTGATCCGCCACGACCGCTGAAATTTCCTCTACTTTTACTTCTTCCACGGTTCTCCACTTTGCAAGTGCCGTTGAAGATGTAGATGCAAAAAGATTATCTCCACGAGACTTTCCTTCGCATCTCTTCATCCATGATACTACTCACAGCATCATCAAGAGTTAAATCATCCTTCATGGTGCTCGAAATTCCCGCACTTTGCGGTATTGTAGCTTTACGGAAGAGAACATAAAAATAATAAAGCTTGAAGCTTCATATCTAAATTTATACTGCGGATTCTAATTGACCCGTGACTGCGTGAAACTATTAATATGCTCGCCACGAATCTCTATCGATAACTTCATATTAACCAGTTTCTTCAAAGCAAAAATACCGATTTGATGTGGATGGCTTCTCAAAAATATTTGTTAGAATATCCATGGCTTCTTTTGCAGTTTTTGCTTTCGCGATGTGGTACCCTGTCTTTTCGTCAACCCTAGACGAATCGCACCTAACGCCTTTCGATCAAGAATTTTCCATCCGGCTTCGCTGTCGGATCCACTTCCGCCATCTCGGGTTTCCAACCCTCAAGTGGTGCATAGAGATCTTTTTGATAAAGATAATCCTCTATTTGTAGTTTCCACCATCCGAAATCCTCTCCATTGAACTTATCGATTCCGATTTTATCTTCGCCATCCGTTTGCTTTCAATCGAACGTCACCGAAAATCCTCGATGTTCTCGATTAGCCAACCCAAGCTCGATACCGGTTGTTACGAAATCGCACGTCGATTCCGGAAAAATAACACTCGCAAACAATTCTCCGGACGGAATATAGTAATAAAAGAGCGAATCGGATGAACACGCCAGAAAATTTGTTATCGAAGTTCACCCAAACCGGGCTACGTCTCCGCGCGAGAGGCACTCGCGAATCCACTAGACTTCGAAAAAGTTGGAATACAACGACGATCTTCTCTCAAGATCGGGGTACAAAGAGATTGAGAACTCTCATCAAGAAAAACTCACTTTTTTTTTTCTCTCTTTTTCTTGCCTCTCTATTTCCTTTTTCAGCGTCTTGACGGCTAGGGTTTTGCCATCGCTAATATATAGGTACCACTTTTAACCTAAAAGGAAATCTAATAGAAAGACAAAAAAGCCCCTAAAAACAAATATTTGGCTTTATCTATAACAAGCATATCTTTTTGGCCACGCATGCGAGGCGAGGTAGGGATGAATATGGTCTGGCATGCCCCGCTCCTGCCTGCAATCTTTGTCCTGCTGATGCATGTCTTGGCCTAGAGTTTGCCGAAGCTTGCCCACTTGCGGAAAACATTAGGGTGTAAAATGCCCATTTGGTCTAGTTAGATCATCAAGCCCATAATCATGTCTAGTTGTAGGTGGCCGAGATTAGGATCCTCACCACAAGTCTGGGCTAAGGTTGCTTCCATCGATTCTCGATTATCTCCATAATCTTAGTCTATGTGCATGATCGCTATAGTCATGGGGAAAAGTACTGAGTAGTCATAAAATTATTATATCAATACCAATTTAGTTTTGAATGTTTCAATTCAATCAATTTAGTCCTTAACATTTTTACATTAATATCAGTTCAGTCCATTTGGTCAATTTAAATGGGAAATCGCTGATGTAAATACTGGACGTTCTATGTGGCATGACCGGTGTTAACTTGGACATATTTTAATAATTTTTTTGTATTTTTTTATAAATTTTTGTTCTTTTTTTCCTTTTTTTATTATTCTTCTTCCTCTCATTTTTTCCCCTTCACTTTGGCCAACGAGAGCTAGCAAGCCCTCATCAGTCGCTAGCAAGGTTCTTGGCCCTCACTAGATCTAGGGGAGGTTGCCTTGCCTAGAGTCGGCTAGGCCAAGAAAGCCCTGGGCATGGGCCTTTTGCAGCCCCACCAGCCATGAGCAAGGCAGTTTTTGCCCAAATCTACTTGCTAGCAGTTGACAATGGCTTAAAAAGTTTAAAATTTAAAAAAAAATTGTTAAAATATCATTAAAAATGTTGACATCAACATTGGTTATGCCACATAGGACGACCGATGTACACGTTAGCGATTTTCGACCTAAATTGGCTGGATACTAATATGAAAAGATTTAAGACTAAATTAGTTAAATTAAAAGGTTTATGACTAAATTAGTCTTAATATAACATATTTATGACTTTTTGAATACTTTCTTTGTATCTGTGAGTCAACAGTGTTAGCACTATTGTTTTTGTTCATAGCTGGACGATGCTCGCCGAAGACAGCACTATTTTAACAGCACCATACTTAATGATCCCGTAACATAAATGCCAGTACTTTTGCCAAGCCTTCTAATGAAAGGACCAACGTGAAATTAAAGGACTATTATTCAGGGACTTTTTTTTAAAAAGAAGAAGAAGATAAAGATCACATTAAACATTTGACAAAAACTTAAAGATGGTTGATGTCACCCGGCATGTCGAGTACATGTATTATCCAAAGGAGATGACATCATCTATCCTTATATTAAAAATAAAAAAGCTTGGATAGGATCGAGAATGAATTTGACAGGTTGATTGGATTTCCAATTAGGAATCTTTTGTCCCCATCCCAACTTCGTGGTAGGGAGAGGTCGAATCCGAGTGGACAGAGGCCCAAAGAATTTCGCCAAACTAGTGTTTAGGGAATATATTGTACTCCTCTCTTTACCAACGTCATCGATTGAACCCAAATCTTGGGGAATTTCAGAAATTATGGACAAGGCCCCTTCCTTGCTTTCACTCTTCATCAGAACATCTATGAAACAGTGGAACGATCGATATGCGGATCGAATTCGCGAAACACGCATGGTGGCGCAACTTGAGTAAGAACCTCTCAAATTTCAATTACCTTCTTCCAGTTCAAGTGTCAAGTAAACAAAATGAAATCAAAATTTTTGAAAATTAGAAAAGAGCATCATGCTTAGCGGTACCATGTCTTCACCCGAATCAGAAGTAGTTGGATTCTCATTCCGAGCCCACCTCGTAGATCTTTGCCCAAGAATGAACAGTGCTTGGTCCATACTCGGATTAGAGTTGGGTAGTTCTTATTGGGATGAGATTAGGCCTTTCGCTCATGCTTTGAATGAACTTTCCATCTTTTGAAAAAATTTAGAACATTTGTATGATTTGTGAACATTCCTTTTTCACTCTTGCTTACTCAATGTGCGTGAAAATGATTAGTAATTTTGCTCGCCCTTAGATTTTCTTTTATCGTCGTGATATACATAGTATCAATAGTATCGATCATGTTAATTATAGAAGTATCAAATCATCTCTCCACCAGTTATATTGCATTGTATATAAGACATTAAATTCTTCATATCTGTAAACAAAGAGAATTTTCAAAAGCCTGTTCCTTCAACTTTTCCTTAAGAAAAGACTATTCCATTTGTTAGCATTCATTAAACGTCAAAGGATAAAATGAATGGACAAAAAGAAAAAATAATTATGAGCATTCACATGATTGTGCAAACGACCCTTTTAGATTAGCTATAATACGTTCAAAATTGCATGACTGAAAGCATCAAACTAAGTCGGACATTCAATTTCTGATATAACACTAGAAAACAAGACAATTCGAATATTACATCAATTTGTTGAAAAAAAAACTTATGTTGACACAACATGAACACTAACATAAGATACCATGTTTGGAAATTTTTGAACCATTTTTGATTAGAAATAATAAATTGGCTATCCTCATAATGAACCTAATAAGATTTTAGGTGTTTTGGGACCTTCACGTCGGCTTTTCACCTTACCAACTACAGAATATAAAATGTCAAGTATTTTGATTTTGTTATTAGTTAGGTGGATAGATGATGCAATACTTGGGAGGACCTATAAACTTCTCTATTCTTCACATATCAATGAGTTCTCTTTTTATCATTCTTTTTTATCTATTATAATGTCACAATTTGAATAGTTAAATCAATCGGGATATTTTGAGTCTTCCTTTCAATCTATACCGTCATTTAGCATATTCAACTTATGTATATGATTTTGGTATATCTAGCATTATTCGATTCTAAGTTTGCAAAGGCAAACTTAGCACACCAAATTACTAGTGCAATTACTGAAGTCAACGCGAATTTTTGAATTTTTGCTGCCATATTCCTCGAGGAGAGAACTCATGTGCTGTCTAAGAAATTTTCCATAGCGTGGCACGCTCAAACGCCATCAATCATATCACCAACTCCCAAAGCACTTGATGGGCTGGGCTATAATCACAGCCCTATTTCATTGACCAAGGCTCATGTGAACAATGATGGTGGTCATCTCCTTTTCAAGAACTAAAATTTCAGCAAATGCAATAGAAGAAAAAAAAAAGCACATTTCAACTACCAAAATAGGAAAATACCAATATATGATGAGCCACAAAGAAAAAAAAAACTTTAGGCATAATCATAAGCTTCGATAGGAGATTATTTGGTATGATTATGGATGGTTTGAATTGGTGATGGTTGTTCAACACAATTGAACGAAGGAAGCCATTAGGAATTTACTTTGGACAATTGTGACTGGCGGTTGGAGCTTTGAATAAGTTGAAACCCATTAACATTCTTATTATAAACTTTTCTTCTACAACAATTTGAGCTTATGTATTAATTCAACAAGTTTGATTCTATGGGTATTAAATTGGCAATTTTTAATTATGCCAATAGCAATGAATAAAGTCAACCGAAACCCATTAAGTCCATTTTAAACGTCAGGGGAAAATGACAATTAAAATTATTTACTTACCACTCCATCTTTTTCCTTCGATTTCTTATGATAGTTTAATCTTATTTTTAAATGATTCTAATGATTAACGCATACGGTCACTAGGCAATTCCATCCTTATTCTTCAATAGATGATGTTGAAATCGTGCTTAATTGATTGAGATGTACAGACTTTCCAACGATCCTTTTCATCAGTTGTGACATTAGGATTTGATCACACCAAATAGAATTAAATTGCACTCGGTGAAACGTTTAGGACTTCATTCCGCTATGTGTATAACATCATTTTCACTAATGTTAATTTATTTCTTTACAAATTCCAATGAACATGAGAAAAGAATCCAAAATGTTGACATGGTTTTGGGGAGTCCAAATAAACATCAAATAGAAAAAAAAAAAAAAAAGATCATTGAAATTCAGTCTTTCTGGTACTAGATGTCATTGATTGTGATGTTAGGATTTGGTCATACCAAATCGTATTAAATTGTATTCGGTGTAACATCTAGGATGTCATTGTGCTTCTGTATAAAAAACCATTTTCGCCAATGTTAATCTATTTATCTATAAATCCATTGAGCCAAAGACTAGAATCCAAAATGTTGACATGGATTTGGGGAGTCCAGATGAGCATCAAAAAGAAAGAATAGATTTAAAAAAAAAAAAGAAAAAAAAAAAGGATCTTGGAATTCAGCCTTTGTCATGAAATGGTAGTTGCAAGGTCGGCTGTATTAGAGGCTTCCGATGCAGAAGCTTCCACTTTCCTACAAGAAATCAAATTGATGGGACAACATATGTCTAGACAAAAATTGAAACAAGAATATACAAAGAATTGAATAAGAACACGATCTAACTGCCGCCATCCCAATTTAAGAAAAAATAGATTAAGAAAACGACCGGTGAATCGAGGAATGGAAGTTAAGTGCCTCTGAATTACTTTAGTGAGCACGCCAAGATCCAAAATAGATACTATAAGGAAAGTCAAATACCACAGTCCCATTTATTTAATTGCTCTTTCTATTGCGTGGGTAGGAATCGAGTCAATGTCTTGTGTTAGGATCGTTTAATTTGATTAGCTTATTCTAGAGTGCAAGTCCGATCAAACATGCTTTACAAAGCAGACCTGGCAAGGGGACGGGTTTAATAATTTTTGGGCCGTTCAAGTAAATAAAGAGTTCGAGATGTAGGGCCTTTTGATTAGTTAAGATTTGATCAATTCAGACCCGACTCTAAACAAGACGGGTTAATCTTTTTTCATGTGCAAATTTTTCCATGAAAAATGTGTTCGACACATCAATAAACAGAAGATACATGAATCTATCACTATCCACAAACGTCGATACTACATTATTAGTTTCCTTAAAACACCATAATTACCAAAAAAAAAAAAAAGAATTTGGAAACATTGATGACCCCCGTGACTAAACAAATTAGCAAATCGAACAAAAGAAAAGCTAAATACTATAATTACGCCAATCACGTAAGAAAGTATCGTAGAAAGAAAATATTGGACAAAGGAGGCTTTGAATTTCAATGAGATTCGACCAAAAGGAGAGAGTAGATTATTGCTGTAACGTCCCGGGCCCCACTGTGTAATATTGTCCGTTTTTTGTCACCCGCCCTGGCGCGAACGCACTGCCATCCCAGCCACGGTCTTTTTCCTCACGACTTTAAAACGCATTACATAGGTTAGAGGGACCAAAGCCTTATAAGCTAACCAAGACCTCCCTCCCTAGGCGATATGGGACAAGAAAAGAGAGGGACCCCTTCCTTGCACACGTCCGAGGACCATCGCTCGGGCCATCACACTCTCCAGAAGAGAGGGACCGGTCGGGCCGTCACACTCTCCAGAAGAGAGGGACCCATTCCTTATGCACGTCCGAGGACCGTTGCTCGGGCCGTCACACTCTACACCTCTTAACTGACTCCAGCATTCGAGATGTGGCCTCACACGCGGTCGGGAGTCAACTCTGATACCACTTGGCCACTTGTAACATCCGGGAGAGAGACGCACCGCCATCCCAGTCACGGTATTTTCCCTCACGACTTTAAAACACGTTACACAAGTCAGAAGGACCCAAACCTTATAAGCTAACCAAAACCTCCCTCTTTAGGCAATGTGGGACAAGAGAAGAGAGGGACTCCTTCCTTGCGCACGTTCGAGGACCGTCGCTCGGGCCGTCACAATTGCCATACACGATTTTCACATTTGACGAGTATAATTTAAAGTTGTATTCACATGTCGATTTTTATTTTTAATTTGACATAAAAAGAAACTAATACTAAATATTTCAACGCAAGTGATTTGAGAAGGAACAAATTTGATGTGCCCAATTTTTGCCTATTCTCACAAAAGTAGAGGTGACCATTTTATCGTAGGCTCATATAGAGGGGACCATAATACAGGCCTCGAGTTCATTAGGGCATGTCCTTGGTCATAACTACTTGCTTTCGAAACCCGAGTGAAACACTTGCACAGATTGATTGCGTTTGTCAAGCCGACTCAAACCCAGCCACCGCTCATACTTTGTTTCTTAGAAGCTAAGAATCCCTAATTTAGATCTCTACTTTGGTTCAACTCTTCGAGATCATCCCAAAAGTCACAGACCTGAGTAATTTTGTAATTACGGTAAAATGACCGGAGATAGAGACCGGTCGATTACTAGCAACATTGACTACTCGAGACAACATATCGAGAAAAGAGAAATATAAAATGGCAACCTTTAGAAAAGGGGCAATTCTACTTTCGTAATCCGCCGATGGCCAGATCACGAGATTGTAATATGTCGTAATTGCTTACCTACTGCCACAGTTACCACAGTAATGGTGAGAAGTTGCGCACCCGCCGTTCATTTATTTAATTGGCACAAGTTAAACAAGAGAATGCAAAAACTTGACAAAAGGGGAGACATGAAGCATGACTATGTTGACATGCAAATTGACCTTATCATTCAAGGAAACAAATAATCTAAATATAGTACCCCAAAAAATCCGGAGACTACCCACAAATACGGAAATATGATCACAAAATATATATATATTTTTTCATTACATATACGGTTCATAATATTCACATAAATCTAGAGGATCATGTAATGAACGGACGAGATTCGTCGCGTGTCTGATCCGACGGTCTCCGGGGGGTTGGAGATACGTCCGGTAGAAGATCTCTAGAGAAACGGCGCTTCCAGGGGCGGTGGGGAGGTCCAACTCGGGATGCTGCGTGAAGAGACGCTCGCCGCTGAAAAAGGAAAGACAAGAAAAACCGCATCTTTTTCCATCCCCTGTTTCCGTCCGTCACTCTCTCTCTCTGTCTTTCTCTGTCTAGATCTTGCGAATAGTTTAATGGATAAAGAAAGGGTACCGGCAACATTCTCATTCTCTCCCTCATGCGCACACGTAAAACGCGAACCCAGATGCACGCACGCGCCCAGAGGAGACGCACAGAGACAGAGGAGAGAGAGAGAGAGAGAGAGAGAAGGCAGGGGCAGGGGTTGGGTTGTAATCGAGTGGAAAAAGCTTTGGCGTTGCTCTCCCCGTGGAGCTCTCTCTCGAGGAAGGGCCCATCTTTAGCCGACCCATAACGTCAAATCATCATCGCCTACCCTCGTCACGTTCACGCCCCCTACACTCTCTCTCTCTCGTCGCGGTCGAAGCCAAGTGGGTCTTGTTGTACGCTCTGTTTCGGCGTTGCTGGTTCCTCTGTTTCGGCTTTTGGGTACGGCCGCTTTTCCCTGTTGTTCTTGCTCCCTTCGTACTGTGAAAAAGTTGCCGTTTTTCTTCTTCTTCTTTTTTTTGGGTTTCCTTTTGCGTCGTGGGTCTGAAACGGGGAGGTTGGTTTTTCGCGTTTTCCTTGTGAATTTTTCGTTTTCTTGGTTTTGTGGGTCACGTCCCTTTCTCGTGCTGCTCTTGCTCGCTAAATTTCTTCGTCGGCACTGATGGTGTACGTCTGGCCCCCGGTTCTTCTTCGTTTAAGTAATGGGTTTTTGACTTTCTTTCGGATGAAACATTCGACTGCTGAACAGACACGTGATTGCGTATGCGTTTGTGCGGTTGAACGTGTCGAAATTTCTCTTCTTTCGCTTTCAAATCGGGAATTTGGTTCCTACATATTGCGAGGATGTCGTGGCCTGTGCCGTTTCATTCCGCGTGCGGCGGTGATTGAGGTGCTCGGATCTTATCTTGGGTTCTTTAATTTTCTCTTTAAAGTTTTTGCTCTGAAGAATGCAGTACGGCCGGTCTCTTCAATCTTAATCGCTGCTGCCAATTCATGACAGTTTCTGATAAATATTCTCTTTATACGTGTTTATATGTTGCAGAATTGCACTTTTTTGCCTTGGTGAAAAATGTATGTTTGCAGTGATTTGGAGTCTGAGTTCTTTTCGTTTGTGGAATGGGCGCCTTTTTGCCCTTTTCCTTTTCTTCCTCTGTGTATGTTTTATCTGCTTGAATTATATGTGCGGGAGCGCGGTCGGCGTTCGTGCAACGAATGAGCTATTAATTTTAGTTCTGAGGTAGTGGTACTGTTGTGCGCACAGTTCATTGAACGACGGACCGAGCATGTCCAACCAAGTGGATGAAGTGGAGTACATGGCGGAGGAGAGAGAAGCCGCGGACTTCATCGATGAAGTGGATGAAGAAAACAATGGTGAAGCTGGTGGCAACATTCCTGATGCATATGAATTGGTTCGTTCGCTGTTGCTTTTGCCTGCGTTCGCTTGCTCATCGCCCCCACGTTTCCTCGTCTCATGCTCTTATCATTTGGATACTTGTTCCCTGGATTCTTTTTGAGCAGCTCACGAAGATCACTGATACATCTGCCGTGCAAGCAAGAAAGGGGAAAGACATCCAGGGTATCCCGTGGGAGAGACTGAACATAACCAGAGACAAGTACAGGTTAACAAGGATTCAACAGTACAAAAATCACGAGAATGTACCGGTCTCTGGGGATGTTGCAGATAAGGTTCACTTCTCATCCGAAATTCAATCTCGTTTTTACGTACTGTTAGTCGTGACTCCTGAATCAAAAAAACCATATATTAAATAATTTTGCCGTGACAATCCAGGAATACAAACAAGTGGAGAAGGGCGCCAATTACTATGATTTCTTTTACAACACGAGAGTGGTTAAGCCTACAATACTTCACTTTCAGGTGAATAGTCTTGGAAGCAGTGGATATGATTGCTAGGCTGTTTCTTCCCTTCTCTGTGTGCTTCTAGATAGAATTTGCTGCCGTTTGAGTTATCCATATTTCAGGGCATCAAGAGGGGTGAGGTGACGTACATTTCCAGTTTGTTTTGTCGTTCTGGTCACAATGGGATATAGAAGGTGCAATCAATAGAAAGTGTTGAGTTCGAAGTCACTTCCTAGGCTGTACCCTAACTACGAGATCTTCCCTTTTGCAGCTACAGTTTTTCCTGTGAGCTGCAAAACTTCAGGAAATTACATAAATAACAGAGAGAAGAAAATGCTGGCAGATTAATTCTTCTGAACTGATTCAGTATTACTCATTGGTCTAGAAAGGGTCTTTCTAACATAGTATTTGGAGTTTGCTGAACTTTCTGTAGCTTGCCAGATTCAGCGAATAGTTGAGCTTGGATCAACTAATTAGAGGAGGAAAAACATCATAATTTTAAAAATTTATTACTCTTTCTTGCATGTTATGTGGACAAAATCATAAAAGTGAATAGAATATTCAAGTGGTAGAAATTTTTGTGGTCTGAAGTGTCCATTGGTCTAAGAGAATGTGTGTCCGGGCAATCTGGAATTTCTCGTTGTTGTCCTGCATATACATACATGTATGTACATACATGGTTTTCCTACTTGATTCAATACCTAATTTATTCTAATAACCTGCAGCTCAGAAACTTGGTGTGGGCTACTTCGAAACACGATGTTTATCTGATGTCGAACTACTCAGTCATGCATTGGTCTTCATTGACTTTCAATTTGAAGGAGATTCTCAATTTCTCTGGACATGTAAAACCTACCGAGGTAAGAAATTGATCTCGCCAGCTTCATGTCTGCCTGCCTTGTTTTCAGGTTGGAGAAGGCACATGCATGATTCCCTTTCCCTTTATGTTAATTTGTGATCACCATATTCTTTTGTCAGTCTTCAAATGAGAGGCTAGTCTTTGTTGACATCTAACAGTTTTAGTTACTTTTCCGCAGAAACATGCAGGAACTCTACTGGAAGGCTTTATGCAGACACAGATCAGTACTTTGGCAGTCAAGGATAATTTCCTTGTAGCAGGTGGCTTTCAGGGAGAGATTTTTTGTAAGGTAACCCTTTTTTTTCATTTCTTCTCTCATACTCTTTACGTTTCTTATGATGATATCCTGTTTTCGGAAACTGCATCTTTTATGAGGTGATCCTGCAAATTCAATCCTGAATTAATTTGCCTCTTGTCCATTGTATGGTCTGGTTTGTTCATAATTAGGTGATTAGAGTCATTTTTCTATCTTGGTGATCATACATTTGAAGGATCAGCTCCTATTATAATTATATGTTAGGAAAATTGCACAGCATGACTCTGCACTAAACACATATGTGAAGATTGTTGATCTAGAGGTGATGGAAATATTGGAAAAATAATTTTAAGGCAAATAATTTTGTAATTTATGTGATTCACATGTTGTTAAGAGGTAGCTTCTGAGGTGACTGGTGAATCCCAAAGTAAAGCCAGCTGAATTTCCTTCTACACATGTTGGCCTGTTTTCCCCACGTGTTTAAAGTTGGCGAAAGAAAAGCCCTCGTTTGAGCTATTCATTCTGTGTTGGCCTCTTCTGATCATCTTTTGGACTGATGAGCATAACTCAGTAGGTCATTTTATGATAAATTACAGGACTAAGAATTTGCCATTACTCTTAATGATAAATTTGTGCTTGCAGCGCTTGGACAGAAAAGGGGTGAGCTTCTGCACGAGGACCACATATGATGATAATGCAATAATGAATGCCGTGGAAATTTATGACAGCCTGAGGTATCAAAGTGCTTGAACATTGTCGTGAATATTACATGTTTACATTGAGAAAATTTTTGAGCGTTTCATCTTCCTCAGCAGGGGTGGGATGCATTTTATGGCAGCCAATAATGACTGTAGCACAAGAGAATATGATTTGGAGAGATTTCAAGTCGTGAATCACTTGCGACATCCCTGGCCTGTAAATGTAAGTTTTGACAAAGCAATTTTAGATGCATGGATATCACCCTATTTATTTGGAGTAATTTTTCTTCATTAGCTTCTTATCTTCATAATTGTTCCTCCTCCACTTATGCATCAATTGGCAAATTTGTGTATAATTTTTTCTCTGAAAGAGATATTGATAGCAATTTAAGTAAAACGGGCGTTACGGATTGTTATCCGAATGTTTGGATATAATTTGATTTCTTGCTGAAGAAGAAAAAGTTGAAATCCTAAATTAACAAAACCAACTGTACATGAGGCATGTCCTGATCTGGCAAGTACTTTTGACTTTTGATGCAGCATACATCAATCAGCCCGGACCGTACATTGACTGTTGTTGTTGGTGATCACTTTGATGGGTTGCTGGTGGACACACAAAATGGAAAGGTAAAGCATTTCTGATTTGTGACAGATATGGTGACCGGATTTGGCATTGAATTGACGACATTATCCGCCGCTTTATAATTTCCAGAGCGTCGCTAACTTAACTGGCCATCGAGATTACTCCTTCGCTTCAGCATGGCACCCGGACGGACGGGTTTTCGCCACGGGGAATCAGGACAGGACTTGCCGAGTATGGGACATAAGAAACCTGAAATCACCAATCGCCAGTCTCAAGGGTAACCTCGGAGCCATCCGATCGATCAAATTCTCATCTGATGGCCAATTCATGGTAATGGCCGAACCAGCGGACTTTGTGCACGTGTACAGTACAAAAGCAGACTATAACAAGAGTCAGGAGATCGACTTTTTCGGGGAGATCTCTGGCGTTTCCTTGAGCCCAGATGACGAGTCGCTATACATCGGTATCTGGGATCGGACTTATGCCAGCCTGCTTCAGTATAATAGACGGCACACCTACAGATACCTCGACGCCTTTCTGTGACTTACATGTTAACTCGGACTGACCGGTTGCACAACCATGCCTTCTCCTTTTTGGTTGAGCTCTAGTTCCTAATCGTCCGATACGGCATTTATTACTGTAAATGAATGTTCATGATTGCTTGAGAATAGTAATCTTTTCCATGGTCAATCACTGTGCGCATGTCCCGCTATATGAGCAGCTGGGTTTTCTCTTTTGGGGACCCATATTGCATCCCATGTTGTTTCCAAAATCCGTCGATGTCGCTAAGTGTTTCATGGAGTCATGCTGGAGGATTGTCTAAATAAGCCAAGCTCTTGATAGCTACTTGACTTTTAAGTAGTCACTTATAATTTAGTCGTTCGCACGTCACAGAAAATAATTCTAATCTCAGTCCCATCAATGGCCGTCGCAACCCTGGACAGGCCATAGTTTCCCGACAGAGTTTATAGAAAGATACGTACGCTACTTGGATGATTGGTGGACCGTTTGACATGGAAACAACGTAGAAAGGTTTTTGGAGTGAATGGAGTGGTAGAAATAAAACAGCTGAGCGCATCACAGGCATTCGTGTACTCTACACCTTCATGACTTTTGAAGGAATTGTACCTCGTAAAATGACTTGTGTTGATCTTACTTCCAAAAATGTATTTAGATCATCCATGCCTACGTTCACGTTCAAAATCTTCTCGGACTCCTGTCAACGTCATCTGTCGAGCAACCGCAGAAATCGGAACTGGCCAATTAAAACCATAGATTTTCCAACAGATTTTGTCGAGAGATACCTACGTTACTTGGATGATTGGTGGACCGTTTGACACCGACACATCGTAGAAAGGTTTTTCGAGTGAATGAAGTGGTAGAAATAGAACAGCTGAGCAAGCATTCGTGTACCCTACGCCCTCAAGACTTTTGGGAGGAACCGTACCTCGTAAAATGACTCGTGGAAAAGGAAAGTTCATTAGAGCCAAACATGGTCTCAAACCCATATTCAACTTCGTAATCCATTCAATATTCGTTTCTTTATACGCTCTATTTAAGTTATTAAAGATTGCAGTTCAATTAGGATGGACCTACTAGCAAGTTTGTACAAAGAAGATTTGAGGGCAAAATGAAGACTCAAGGCATCCTTTGAGACGATAATTATAAGTCTTTCCTAAATCCTCTGCACAAAAGATAACCTATTTCTGACAAGCTGCAGCAATACAATCGTATTCCACTTTACTCCAAGCAATTCGGATAATTAATGCTCAAAATTTATATTCCACTAATTGAATACAACACGGACCGAGTGAATAAAAAAAGAAGATGCATTGATTTCCTCTCCCTTTTGTCTCACAAAATATCTCGCTTTCTCATCTGATTATATCAAAAAGCATCTTCCAATCTTCCATTAATTCTCCTGCAAAGCCTTCATCAAGTATAATCTGCTGAAGCTCTGTCCAGCAACCCTGTTGCATTTCCATGGACAACAAGATGAAGTTAGAGAAGCCCAAAGACACTGTCTATGCCAGATAGAAGGGGTGCACAAATGCGGATTAATGTGCATTTAACTAGCGAAAAATAATAATGATAAGAGTAACACGGAAACCACTAAAGAAACAGATAGTCCGCCTCATAATTTCCACCTTCATACACAAGCCCAACTTGATTATAGTGACATACCCGTTAATCTGGTTGCAGTAGTTGGAAATTTGATTTGTTATGAGAAAGCTGTCCAGGCGTGATGGCTCAGGAAGTGGCTTAAAGATGGGGTTTGATGGATCCTCCTCAGGCAAGGGCTCTTCTCCTGCAGCTTTTCGTGCCATGTTTTCAGACCTGTATACAACACGGTGCAATTATTGATACTTATGAAATGTAAAGTGAAATGACCAGAGAAAATAATGAAGCATGAAAAATATCCAAAACATGCAGCTTTATTCAAGCTTCTTCTGATGATCAAATGTATTGAGGAATTACAACAATATCCATCTCTAATGCTCAGGTATCAATTCTAAAGATTTTCCGACGAATTTATATTTCCCATTGAAAGTTGGACATTACCAAAATCTTCAAGTAGCCAACTCTATTACTTAAAGAAAAAGAGAGAAGAAAAAGGAAAGTCAAACTCGCACATTGACTTCATTGCACTGATCATGCGACAACTTCACTAACAGTATTGCACTCCTTTATGAAGTTGCCACAATCTTGCACTTTGACCATGCTCATCATAGAAATTCAATTGCATATTCCATCCTTAAAAATAGAAAACCTCCAGGAAGTTAACCATGGAATTTCCTTCAATTGCCTATTCAAAGTTTCAAACACGAGTTGCTCTGGCAGGCAGACACCAAGATAATCACATGCAAAGAGACCCCGGACCTGATACTCACGGATTTAAATGAAATGCTAATCTTGTACAATTCACAATCATAGTGAAACTAAAATTTCATCCTCTTTTTTTTTTTTTTTTTTTTTTTTTTCTTCTTTTTTTTTTCCGAAGCGTATTTCATAATAAATACTGGATTTAAAAGATTGCTGAGCAAGACAAAAAAACTTCTGCCAATGGTTACCTTCTTTTTTGAAGCCATGCTTGCTGCTGCGCTTGTTGCCGTGATACATTCCGATAATAATATTGGAACTGAAAAAGAAACATTCAAGTTAAATTATCAAAATCTAAATCACAAAGATGCAACAACAAAGGTAAAAAATCAAAGGCACCCAACCTTCTGCTGCTCCACTGATAAATCATCCATGCATTCAATCAGAAATTCCATATTCCTCTCCACAAATGGACTGCTTGACAACTTCAGCCGGTCATAGTCACACTACAAAAGAACCAAAAACCAAAGATAGTTCAATGGAACATACACATGCAGCCTTAGGTGACAGCAAGATGTATAGATGTAGTACTACCTGAGTGGCAGGTGAATCAGCTTCAAGCTCTGTCATGAAAGCGCTGATAAGAGCGGAATTTGAAACTTTGATCTGCCAAATGAAAGCAGCACATTGAAGGAAACAGAAACAAGAATCAGAGGTGTTGACCATCATCCTAGCATTGAGCATTCATGCCAACATCTATTATAAAAACAAATTGATATTTAAAATGACAAGTTGGAACGTTAAGCATGGAAAATTAAGTTACGCAGGAAAATAATTGTGTGATTGCTCCAATATCAGGTGTTAAGTTGGATAAGATTTTAGAATTCACGAGTGGAATTGGGTGTTTAAGTGTCCAGACAATCATAAGTAACATTGGGACTCCTTCGGCGATGAGATGAAGGACCAACAGTCTCAGTGAAAGCCTATCACTGAAAGGGGAAAAAACATCCTAATGCCCAAAGATGACTACTATAGATGAGCTGCCTCATTAAAATTGGCTGACACTCCACATTCCCTGATATCACTTTGACCACCTCACTTAGCTGGTTGCTTTGAAGAGTCCATCACAAGTAACCAAGCAGCAAAATTATAGGCTGCGTTGCTGACTTTGAGAATCAATCCATTACAACTGCTCCGAAAATACAAGTTGACAATAAAATGTTGATGGTAGATGCAACGGATGACATACTTTTTGTCATGGAGAGGATACAAAAGAGCAACACAATGGAATATACTATAAAGCTAAGCTGCACTGCTATTCTCCAAAATATAAGTATCAGGAGAGAATCTTACCGGTATCTCCTCAAATATATCCACCCATGACAAATTCTTCTCCCTCAACCTAAAATTAGAAAATCATGTCACATCAACCAGTTTTATGCTTTCTATGTCATCATTGCTAATTAATACAAAAAAGAATGTCATACTTCTCTCCAATGAAGTTATTGTTACGATATAGTTCCATAAATGAGTCAGAGAGCTTCAGGGCCTTGAGGGCTAGGACACCTTGATTAGATCTTGAAGGATCATATATTATGCAAACACACCTCCTTATGTTCTCCTGCCGGTGAAACAATATATTAACTGCTGAAACCAAGTAAAAGAACAATATATATATGATATTGGCTGTTACAGAACAGCATCCCACTTAACTACCATGAGAAAAGTAAAGAAGAAACCAAAGCAAGATACATACACCATGCATATAATTTATGTATATTTAACCAAAAACAGGAATGTGATAACCGAAGCCTCCCCATATATCCTAAAAGATATTTTCCAACTTACTGGGTAACATATGCAAAAAAAAGTTGTAAGAGCTAAAAATATTTTCCAGGTCTGCTGCTGCAACAAGTTTTCAATCATCTCAAATTTAGTGCTCTAGAAGCTCATTTTCATCACACTGCCATATTATCAATATTTCTGGTCTGCTTTGGAGATACATCGTTCCATAGAGCTACAAGCTGTACTTGGATTTGTCCCATTTCAAAATCTACAGCCAATGTACCCACTTTTCAATGATTCTTCTTAATTTTAAGCTTCATTTGCATCCCACATAATTTCAATTATAAACCTCGTAATGCAAATCTCCCAGCTGAAATCAAATGGCAATTCACACATCTGAAAAATGTGACTTTCAGCGTGAAACAAAATTTCATATACAAGTCTGATAACTAATAAAACAATACCTGATAATTCATGAAGGTCTCAATCAATTCCACCGTTTGATAAGAACCAAACAACGTTGATTGGTACCTAAAAAACAAGAGAAAAACAATGTTCAACACACTGCACATAATAGTAGGGCACTTGGGGACAAGGGAAATCTATGCTAAGAAAATAATGACCCTAGAAATTTTCTTAACAGCCTACTAAAAACAAGTGACAGCATGGATTACCCTCACAACACATTTATGCATTCGCAGCAGTCATTTAACAGACAAACACCCGGTACATGTGAAGGCTACAAACTCACCATCCGACGGTGTTATTGTCAACATTGACCTCCCGAAGACACCTCATCATCTCAAGCTGGTAATTGGCACCCTCGGCTTCAATCTCCTCATCTTCTTCACGTATCTGACAGGTTTCCACGAAATAAGAAAAAAGAAAAGATAACCCTTTATCGGACAAGGGCACGTGATTTCACTAAAAACAGAACCTAACCGGGAAGGGGAAGCAATTGGTGACTTCAAGGACACTGCCGACATCCAAACCAAGCAGCTGCCCCGTGACGAGGGAAGGCGAGAACTCTTTGCAATGCTTGATTATCTTCAGAATAACCTGCCCCACATAACATTCATACTACATCAGAGACAAATCCGAAAGTTCGTCGAACGAGAAACATCGCAAGAAATCACACGAAACCCATCCGGGCATCCGTGATATCGTCTATAACGCCCCCACCACTACCAAAAAAAAAAAAAAAAATTGGTTTCTAGCGGCCTAGCAGCATAGCTCAGAGGCAATTTCAAGGTTCCATGGGAATAAAAAAACGATTTTTTTGAGAGACAGAGAGAGAGAGGACATACCAGACCCTCAATTTGGACGACCCTGAGAGGCGGGGTGACCTCCTCGGTGGCCGCCACTTGAAGGAAGGATCTCGCCGCCGATGCTGCCATCGATAAACGCGCGCCAAAGTTAGAGAGAGAGAGAGAGAGAGAGAGAGAGAGAGAGAGAGGTGAACGTGTCGATGCTTACGATTCGCCATGATCGAGAGGAGCGAGAGGCCTTTGGTGGCGGCGAATCTGCCGGCGAGAGGGCGGAGGAGGAGGAGCGGCGGCGGCGGACTCCGGCGGTGTCTGCGTCGACTGGGGAGAGAGGAGTAACGAAAGAGAGAAGAAGACAGAGACCCTGAAAACCCTAATTAGGACCCAGCAGTGACTATCTCTCTCTCTCTTTCTTTTTCTTTTCTGGCTTCCTCAATTTTGGTCCAGGATTTCCAAAGTTTTAGCCAAAGAGTAATTCTAATTCTTCTTATGATCTATGATTTGAATAAATATTCAATTATTCATAGTTATTTGTGAGTGTAGTTTATTTTAGATATAAGTATAGGCTCTCATGAAATTTTCTTTTTCATAAGTGTTTGAAGTTTGAATCTTTTATTAAATTTGTTTTATTAGCATTTATGATGAGGACGCAAGAATTTGTGTGACTTAATAAGTTCGTGGATAAATTTAATAAAATATTATTGTAAATAGAGTGTTGGATTTATACTATATATGTATTTATTTCCCTATCTTCATAATAGAGGTAAAATATCGAGCTGGTATTTGAGTTTTACTAAATTCTATATCAATTTAAGAAAAGGTACATGGATTTTAAATGTGAAAAAGGTGTTCTCTCCATCGTCATGATAGAAATTAAATCTTCCAAGACCAAATGGTAGCATTTGAACGGCAGACAGATTTTACATTATTCACTAACAAAGTGGGTTTAGTCTCTATGTTATCAAATAAAAAAGAAAGATTGACCTTATTATAAATCAACTTTAGATTATATCATTAGATTAGGTCTACGTTGATTGTCAAAGTGGCGGTGAATAATTAAGGATGGCGGTGGTGGCAACGGTGATGGCAATAGCATTAGTTAGAATGGAAGAGAGGGAAGAGAGAGAGGTAAAACATTGGAATTAGGTTATTTCTTCCACTATAAATTTGCTAATTAAAGATATAAAGGTCTGTTTGTTCAAAAGAAAACCATTTTTGGGAAATTACTTTCTAACTTTTCATGACGAAAAATTATTCTCCTTACATAACTTGAAAGTAATAAGCTTAAATTGAAAAAAAAAAAAAAACACTTCCCCTTCTAATAAGAATGAAATCACTTTCTATAATCGCTAATAAAAAAAAAGGGTTAATACCCTCAAAAACCCTAAATTGGTACACTTGTGACAAACTTACCCCAAACTATTTTTTTGACCACCAAAAACCCCAAACTGGTATACATTTGACAAATTTACCCCAAACTGGTACACTTGTGACAAATTTACCTTCTGTTAGTTTTCGTTAAATTTTATTTTCAAATTATTAAATTAAATGACACGTAACAATTGACCGGTATACCAATTTAGGATTTTACGCTCCATTTGTCACTGTTTATAATTTTTGTGATTTTTTTGTGGTATTAATCCAATTTAGCATAGGGTATATTTGTCACAAATTTACCATTTTGGGGTTTTTTGCAGTCAAATAAATTAGTTTGGAGTAAATTTGTCATAAATGTCTGGGGTTTAAGGTTTTTTATAGTCGGTCGGGGTAAATTTGTCACGGGTATACCTGGGTTTGGGGTTTTTCATGGTCAAAAAAAAATAGTTTGGGGTAAATTTTGTACAAGTGTATCTGGGTTTGAGGTTTTCGGGATATTAACCCTAAAAAAAAAAAACTAGCTATATTCCTTGAAAATGATTTTCATGAAAGATTTTCCTGTATTATGAAATCTTCAATAAAACAAACTCACCTTAATCATATGTTAATAAGTTTTTCATTTCTAATTTTTTTTTTTTTTGGAAGTGTTGTCCCACAAAATAGTTACTTCAAATCAACAGTCCAATCCGAAAAATCAACAATATCCCACGCCTCCATAGAAAGGGGGAAAAACAGTGGTCATAACTTGCTACCTTAAAAACAAAAACACTTTGAAATAGAGCTGAACAAAAGTAGTATTCTTGCAAACATGAATTTCCTCCCCCCTAAATCTTACATACAAACCACATTTGTTCAAGAACATCAATGACGGGAATTGCGTGCCCAACTCGAAACTTTCCAGCAACATTGTATCGATTAGAACTTGGCAGGATCAACACTAAGGTGATGATTTGTCTGTGCCGCCATGGCAAAGTCGAATTGCTTCAAAGAAAGTGAAGGGAAGGCAAGGATCTCCGGGTTGTTCAGGTTCTCCCACTCTTTAACTGGGTCAGTGTGCGTGGATCCATCCAGTCCGATGTGAGTCACATGCTTCACATCGGTCGGATACCCGATTTCCATCTCCACTTCTATTTCCTCCATCTCCCCCTCTTCTCTATAAACTGAGAGCAAGATAAGATGTGAGCTGATGAATGGCATGAATCCAGGTTATTAGTTGATATGTTGTGAGGGGCCGAAGTGATGAGCACAATGAATCTACAATTTCTAAAGATAGTGTCGTATTAATCCTCAAAAGTTACGTGACAAGTTCTTATTGGGCAAGCGCTAGTCTTTTATTGAAGAGTAAACTTACAAAGAGAGTCAACATGATCTCTATCCATTGTTCAAGATTCCACTTCACATTGAAATTCAACACTAGCAAGAGGGGGCAAATTAGGTGGACAATTCTAGATCCAAGCATGTGAATGTACTTACCAAATAATCGGGTGAAACTTTTGATGCTTTTCCTCAGCTTCTGCCAAAATCCAAAGTTGGTGTTAGGTTTTGACGAAGTGGGGTAGCCGTGAGAAACCTTGGGTCTCTCTTTGGAGGGTCCAGCTTCTCCATTTTGTCTTCCTTCTACACAAAAGCAAGAACCAATGACAAGTTTCCCAGTAAAATATCAAATCCCAACTGCCCGTGATACAACACGACAATTGCTAAACACATCCATCACGAGATGTGGTTACTTAATTAAAAAGATATTGTTCATTTTGTAAACACGGCAAGCCCATATGTTTGTTTTGTGATATCTTTTTTTAATATGGGGTTGTTATCAAGTTAAATATCTTGAATCAGCTTTCAAGACTAGATCAATACCTCCAAAATTTGATCAAAGCAAGTCGGGCTACATGATTGTCGTTGACATTACTAATGTTTACTAATGCATTATGCACGCTATGTAAGAATCTGACCTGAATTTCTACATTCTTTGGACACTAAATTATTTTTCTTTATAACGTGACATGTCCCAATTTCCGACTCGGCTGATCTTCGGAATGCATTCAAATCGCAACCGGCTGATCTTCAGAATGCATTCAAATCGCACCGCCCACGTGCACTAAACAGGACCTCGCTTGCCAAAGTTAACTCTAATTGGGGAAGGCTAAACAAGAAAAAAACAGGGAAGACGCATGGGCTTGAAAGATTGATTGATAGCCCAACCCACCACGAAGGAATGATGAATAAGAAAATGCAGGAGACATGAGAAAGCGAGTACCTAAAAAAGCAATCTTCATTTATAGACCATGGCAGATTAATTAATACAGAACCGAGCCAACCAACCATTTGTCTGTGCGTGTGAGAGAGGGAGAGAGAGAGAGAGAGAGAGAGAGAGAGAGAGAGAGAGAGAGAGATCTTACTTGCTACGGCGGCGACGTCGAGTGACTCCGGCTTCTGCTTCTCCGGCTGACATGTTGTGTTCACGGCGACGCTGGAGAGAGAAGCGCAGCCGATGTTGAAAGGAAGGACCATAAATCGTTCCGAGCGATCTTTCATCACTCCGACAGCCGAGACAGCCAAGAGGAAGAGAGAGAGGAGGAGAGAGAGGGGAGGAGGAACGAACCCAGCGCAAACACACCCTTCTTGTGTCGGAATGGATACAATGAGGAACCAATTGGTATCATGCAGTGCAAGCAAGTGGGAATATATCTGTTACAACATGACCCTTTCTGGCTTTAAGGGCAAGCTAGAATGATCTTCGTGCAGGAATTGCAAAGAACCCACCAAACTACTTTGGATTGAGAGAGAGAGAGAGAGAGAGAGAGAGAGAGAAAGGGAGGGAGGGAGGGCAATTATTATGGAGTGGGTTGGAAATAGTGGTTAAGCTGCATCAACTTCACAACACCCCCCTCCTCTTTTATAATTTGCTAACATTGCTGAGACCAATCATGTGTTGGATCAGAGTTTAGACCTACTCTTATTACATAATCATTAAAATTGTCATAATTCCCTCCATGCAATATTATAAGCTCTTCTATGGTCCTTTTGGTGGGCTCGTTCGTCTTCATTTGCCTCTTTTGTGGATTAAGCAACCGTTTTGGGGAATATTATTCTCTCTCCTCCCTTTTTTCCCCATCAGTTTTCCCTTTGTTTTTCTTAGGACTAACTCCTCCCATCGAGAAAAAGGTTGGGTTGACGTTAATGTGAGGGAGAGAGAGAGAGAGAGAGGGAGAGAGGGAGAGCCAAGGCTAGAGTGGAAGTGAAGGCATTCCTTCAAGGACGCTAATTCAAAGCATTAGCAGAGCGTTTCTTGATTTTCAAGATTTAAAGGTGATGAACTCGTAGTCCTGGGGGAGAAGACCAATTAATTTAAGACGATAATTTGGTAAAGAAAATCTTTAATTGAGAAATGCTGAAAATAATTTCGACAGGAAAAAATGATGATTCCCGTTTTAGATAAAATCGGATAGAACTCAGCTTTGACAACTGGTGTTACTGATTAAACATAAGAAACACGTTGCCCTTCAATACATCTTGCAACTTTGAAATTATATAGCAAACTTTCCAAGAGATCTGGAATGTGCTTGCTTTCATGAAGCTATAGAATCGAATCTATATATTGAAAAATGAATGAATAATGGAACTCTCCATCCCAATTACTGTTTTTGGGCTTTCAGCTGATATTTTGAGTATTTGGCTCCAACGGCAGTGGAGGCGTTACTTTACATACCTCGGCATTGAACCCGCATTCCATCAGAATGAATAGCCATGCCCGCTGCTGTTCGGAGAGTCTATCATTTGGACCTTTTACTTCAACAAGCTTCGCTTCGCCTCGATATTCTCCATGGAAGCGCCACAATAACAAATCTGGCATCCCACTAGACCAGCTACGGTAATCCTGAGAGAGAAGCCGGCAAAGAGAGGCCAAACAAGGTCCACCAACGCAAGTAACAGCTGCACGCAGTTCTGAGAGTGAATGCCGATCCCAGTTAACTCCACGGCAAGCAGTTCCTACGTGTGACTCCCATGATGTAATAAGAATCTCCTCAGCCATGCCGTTGTGAATATTTTGCAGATGGGTCTCTATGAGGCCCTTCCTTGCTAGATAAAAGCCATCTGTCTCCAAATCCAAAGGAGCCGTCTAGAGAAAAGAATATCCAATCGTCAATGAAAAAGACTTATGATTAGAACCATTCCCGATAAGTTCATGTAAAGAATATTTCCTGAACCCATGCAATGATATTCTACCGGTTGTAAGCTAGGGTAGCACGTACAATTACTTTATGGACTCCACACCTATAATAACAATCAAATGAACTGTCCAATGTTGGTTAACTAAACTTGTAATTTCAACATACCTGAAATTTCGTGCGGAAGACATTCGGTACGTCAGAAAAAATAACATCCCACATAAGAAGCCCAAAAATGGTCAACCAAATGCCACTCTCCGTATGAACTCCACTCCAGCAACCTCCTTCATTGGCATAATACTGTAGAGCAAGCTGCTCAACTCCGCATTGTTCTCCATCTTCTCCGTAGAACCTGCTCTTTTTCCCCATTTCACGGTTCAAAGGTCTCCCTTGTACATGAACCTAATCAATGACCAAATGAAACAATATCAATGCCTATAAGATCAAGTTCTGCGAACTAACATAGTTAAGGCTTTAATAATTGAAGAAACTCCTCCAAAGTCTTGATTCTTTAAAAAAGCAATAGTCCCATTACTTCCTTAATTTTCCATTTTGTAATCTCAAAGGAACGGGGAATTTTCCAGCGCCTCGGTGGTTTTCCTAAGCGAAGAACCCGCTTTTGCAGTGCTATCCTTGAACCAGCACGCACCCATGGATCCAAGAGACCATCCTCTGCAACTGAAAGGCTCTCATCCAGGAATCCCAGATGCTCCAAGTCAATAGACAGCCTTACAGTCCAGTATCCTCTCCTTCCGTCAGATATAAAACAGTCTAAAAGCCGCTTCAGTAGATTTATTGCGTCTTGGTACCTAAGCATGAAAATAGTCTCCTTAAGATGGTCTAAATTAAAGCATTCAGCTTATCTTTAGAAAAAGGGGGCCAATGGAATCGAAGGCAATCAGCCAAAACCTAGTCTAAAGTGAATACTTAGAGCATATGATCCAATACGTGCGGCAAAATATGCAACCGTCAACTATACTAATACTAGGCTCTTCATCTCTCACCACCAATGCTTCAAGAAGTCACAATCGAACTTGCTAAAACATTAGTAATGACAATTGTCGACTTCACAAATTAATAATTAAGGTCCATACTAATGGAAGTAACTTAACAAAACCATAACAATTACATGTCTTAATTTCACTACTGGAGTGGCACATTCAAGAGGAAGCAAAAAGCATCAAATTCATTGCTCAATCCATACCTATGTTCACGTTCAAGATAGGAGATTCCTAACAAAATCACCTTGGAGTAGACCCAAGAAGCTGTGAAGCATGAAATAAAGGCAGCTTCTGAACCTGAAATGGATGATCTAGATACATTTTCGGAAGGAAGATCCACACGAGAGTCTGCAATCTTTAAACATCTCAACACTTGGTCTGCGTCATTCTGATCAAGTGACTCATCCATCAACTGTGCTACTTCAATAGCCTGCCACATGCACAGATCCCATGTAATAAACACAATCAAAGTCCACATATCATAGTGGCACCAAAAGAAATAAGGACCTCTTCATAATCTAGGAGGTGACTTCGAGAAGAGAAAATTTGTTCTGAATTTGTGCAGTTGTAAGTTGGATATTTGACTGCTCCCAGATCAACTAGAAGAAATGTAGACAGATCCTGTTCTCCATTCAGGAAGAAAATTCTCTGCCAATAGAGACTTAGGTCAGATGCCAACTACAATGATAATTAGGGTCACCAAATCTGTCAGAAGATGGCATGCCAGTACCTCAGCACGCCAGAAGACAGTTTCAGCTCTCGGGGATATTTTTACACACACACCAGCTTTATCCAGAAGCATACTTGGAAGAACTGGGCTAGATGTGGAAGATCAAAAATAAAGAATGAAGTAAATACTCATATACTCAGCTAACAAGCCAGTAAATACCATCACCTGAAACTAGTCGTACCATAATCCATCTCTATACAAACATAGAGCAGATGCAATAAGATCCTTCTTTGTTGAATACTGGCTGCCTTTCTGAAACCTCCTCCATCAAATCCAAAAGGCATAAGGCAGACTCCATCAGATAAGGAAGAAATAACATGCCAAACTGATACAGAATTCAATTTACAGCTGAAAATTTCGTTTCTAAAAGGTTTTCCTATGCCAGCACAAACATCAACTTGCCCATGATGTAAGTTCAAATCAAGTTGCAATTCTATCCTCCTTTTTCACATAAAAAATTCCTGACAAAAACTGCAACTAAAACCTTATCTCTGCAATCTAAGCCCATATTCAAAGAATGTAACAACGGTAGGGCTGAGGGATTCTAGGTTCCGTCCAAATTCCAAGTGGAACCTAGAACCTGCCCATTGGGACAGGTTCTCTAATTTTTAGAACTTGGAATCTACCCTACATGCCTAGAAACTGGAAGCTATCCTGTCACGGATTCAAGATCAGTTCCAAAGTTTATCTAGGTTCCATCTGTACTCTTAATCAAATTATCACAGGGAATCATCACCTCTAATGACCACCATTTGCTACAATCCACTAATTACAACTCATATTTAGATAAATGAAAATTATAAAATATTAACAAAGTAAAATTAAAAGTCTCAGTCATAGATATCGCCGAAAATGGAAGTTCAAACTAGTGGTTTCAAATTACACTCATAATTGGACGCCATGGAGTATTGCAGAATCGCGCAAAGACATAGAACAAGAAAAAACACAAAGACTTGTTCTAAGTAGAACCTAGAACCTAAAACCTACCTGTCGGAATAAGTTCCCCAATTTTTAGAACCTAGAACCTACCCTACATATCCTAGAACCTAGAACTGAACCAGTTCCCACCAGTCTTATTCTCAAGTTCCCGATTCTACCTTGGAAACATGCTCACCTCTAAACAATAACAAGCATCGACTGCTCGACAAAATCCCTAGAAACTATTGCACCTTTTCTGTGAACTGGAAATGACAAAGCTCATAGAATTTAGATGAAATTTTACACTAGGACATAAATATAGCATCAGGTTGAACTCTTCTTTGATGTCATATAGAAGTTAGTTGAAATTTCATTAAGTTCCTCCATATTCTTCCTCTAATTCATTCTCTAACCAAAAGATGCATCCTTATTGGTTGCTAGCAAAAAATTGGTTCCCCATAAGACTAAGGGGATGCCCTCACACCAATATTACTTGGAGGAAGAATAGCAAAACAGAAAAGTACAGCTCATTTAAAGATCCTAAAGCTTTATCCTTCTTTTTTTTTACTTCATCTCTATATTTGACATTTTTATGGCTTAGCTGGCAAGAGATATTAGGAAACCTAACAAGCATATTCTGTGGGAACGTGTGGGCTCTAGAGTTTGCCATCCTCTGGTCAACTCCTTCTTATATAGGAAAAGGTAGAGAACTTATGGTTCATGCTGGAATGTGCTGCAAAAGCATAACTATTCCTCGTAACAAACAAAGTTAAGTCGTTGGATCCTAATCTCTTTGGTGCACTTCAAGGAATCAGATGTTGGACTGCCAAAAAGTCTGAAAGGATCACACGTGGGCATGCTTGTTAACCAATATGAGGTAATAAACGCACTGCATTTTATAGATGTATCTGATTGTCTGATGCACAAGAAGCATACACAGGCCACAAAATGAATACTCAGAATCCAACAAATTGAGGAAAACAGTAACATGTGGAACTTCATGGTCGATATCGTCCCGATCGAAAAATGACATAGATACATCACATCACTTAAAAAAAAAGACCTTGTGCTGGCCAAGCAGAATTCATACTAATATCCTAAGGAATGGATAAAATATCTGGCCCGTATCTGTCCACATAGTTAATTTTGACTGTGTGGTCATCGAAAGCCAACTAGCTCTTGGAGCATAAACTGCGGGTGCAGCCAATTTTAGAAAGACCCATCCAAAATGCTCCATTTTAGATGGAAAACCTGTACAGCATATAAGGATATGAAAATGAATTCAGCCAGACCAGACTTATGTGAAAGGGGTTCTTGCTGAAGCAGCTTAATTAGACAATTATCACACTAGAACTTAACTGAAGCTGTGCGGCACCAAATGGAAGAAACTACTAAATGGCATAATAAAAGGCATCTGAAATGCAAAGAAAGAGCATACAAAGTAGGATTAAGACCAAGTTAAGCTGAGTTTTAATTCCAAGGAACTAATCTATGCATTGGTCGAGGTGGAACTAATGTACCAACACCACTTACAACTCTCAAGTGATTTCATCCAAAACCAAAAGTTTGGACTGCCTCTTGAAGAATGTGCAAATTTATATAATTTCCCCAGAAACGTGTACAAGGGGAAGAAAAACAACTAACTAAATCTTTTCAACATATTGATTATTTTATCATCAAGAAACCCCTGCTGTCTTCATCTAATTTATGTCTCACTTGGACTCAACAGATGGATATTAAGTAATCAAATGTCAGCTTGTTTGACATATGACTCGAAAGGCAAAAAAATCAGTACAAATGGATTTATTTAGGGTATTTGTTTTTCCTTGCTTAATTCATGAAGGATGTCACATAAGCTCTCACGTTTTCTTCTTGCCCCAAAAGTGGCACTACACAATCATTTGCATACTTAGAACATTGAGACTGTATATTCAGGACAAACAACACGAGCAGACCTTCTTTGGTATACAGGAGATCTCACGAAGTTCAGAAACAGTAAGCACTCTTAAGATACCCATCATTTCATCTGTTTGTAGGCCTTCTGCACAATCAAATGGAACCACATATCCTTTCCCTGCATTGGAAAAGACAGAATTTAATCAGCAACTGTTATTTAGATGTCTGCATGTACTAGACAAATGAACATTCCAAATAACCAGAGAGCTCATTGACAGCTTGCAGAGCATCAGAGATCTCCGGATAGGAAATGTTGGACAACCGGAACCATGGCCCTGCAGTAAGACAGTTGTGCAGAATAAGTTCCAAAAGGTCTAGAAACAATGAACACTAACCAGTTTGAATCATTCAACACATTGAAGAAGCATATGACAAAAATGGTCATAAAACGAGCAGTGAATAGCAAGTTGGATTACATAACCAGCTTTTTAGGTTGAAGTTCCGCCGGATAAAAGGAAAAGCAAAAAAATCAACATAATGATGATGACTTTCATAATCTTATTGCTGGCGAACATACATGTGGAGCCAATTTATACTAGTATGCCCAACGAATTTGTTAAATTAAACATAAACATCAAATAGAGGGAAGAACCTTTCCGTGAATAAAGCCGGACAAAAAGCCTCTGACTATCATCCAAAAGTGAAGTGAATGATTCTGCAAAAACAGATATGGGGTTATAACCTTTTTAAAAGGATGTAGCAGACAGATGCTGATGACATTAAGTACTGAAATCCATACCCATGAACAGTTTCTCATCATCTGTAAAAAGATTAGAACTTCTGATTAAGACCTCATGTATTAGTAGACTGAAATTCTGTTGATACTTTGTCATACTGGGTGGATTTTTCCTCACTGCTTCAACTTCTTGCAAAATACTTGTCCACAAACATTTGATACCATTGACATCATCATGCTTCCCCTCACCACGTGGTATCGTCCCATGACAACATATCTTTATGGGAACAATGTCATGATTATGGTTTGGAAGAGAAGTCACACTTCCCTGCATAAAACACGTAGTGGGTTGAGCTAACCTTTAAAAAGCAATGCATCAAGTCTAGAGTCCTCTTGTGATTGCCTCTTTCCCCCCCTTTTCTACCATAAGGTAAAAGGTACCAGAGAGCACAGCATCCACAAAGAGAGCATTTCTAAAGGAGCAGCATGCCACACAGAGAAATATAACAACACACTAGAGAAAATTTTTACCTATTCTCTCAATCTTTTTCATGAAGTATATAATTAAACCGAGAAGAAAACTCATAAAGCATCATCAAATGTGCTTAAACAACAATACTTGGTTTGATATTGCGAAGGCCCTAGATTCTTTGTTCTAGCTCAATCAAAGAAATGTAATGTAAAAGCCTAAAAGGTACCAGAGAGCATAGCATCCATAAAGAGAGCATTTCTAAAAGCAGCATGCCATAGAGAGAAAAATGGCATCAGACCAAAGAAACTTTTTACATGCTCTCTCAATCTTTGTCAGAAGTATATATTTAAACTGAGAAGAAAACTCATGAAGCATCCCCAAATGTGCTTAAACAATAACACTTGGTTTGATATTGCGAAGGCCCTAGATTTCATTGTCTAAGCTCAATCGAAGCAATGTAATGGATGATAACAGAAGCAGTATTCTCTTTTCCTTCATGACAGACATGCAACTCCAAGCCCAAATTCTATCGCCTGCCAATTATGCCTCTTTTTACATACATATTTGACATTGCCAAAGCAAGACAGTCATCTCAAACACAAACATGGAGAAATTTACTAATCATTAAAGCGTAGCGCACAACTAGCAGCCATTTCTCATGCTCTTATTCCTACTTTGAAGGTTAGGAATGGTAAGAGTTCACCCTACATAAATCTCCAGCACCAGGTAGGGAGTCAGGTTTCCAAACAATTTCTGGTGACTGATCAAGGGAGTCACATTCCCGAACCATTTCCAGGGAGATAGGTACACTAAAGGGAATCCATACCTCAGCATTAAAAAAGACTTGACAGAAATAACTGTACCTCATAAGCTTCCACCATGCATTATCCTCCATTCCACGGTTCAATTTCACATTTAACTAACTGGACTCCAGCAACCACTTAGATTCACATTCTCCATCCACCATGCTACCCATCAACATTTACATCAACCCAATGAACTTGTCTTCAACCGTTATCAATAAATTTTCAAAAAACAAAAACATCTCATGCAATTTAATATCAGTAGAAAAACGGACAAGAAAATGCAAGAAGATTGTACAGAGATATTGAGTCAACATATTCCTGTGTAGCTAAGAAATACCATACCTCAAAACTCAAGCAGTGCTTCTCTATAAGTGGCGATACATATTGAGCCAAGGAACGGGGAAGATAACCAAGGCAGCATCCAGAATCAGCAGATAGAACCTGATTCAAGAAAACCAAGCAGTCTATCACTAGCAGAAAGACAAAGCAAGTGAAATCACATTAAAATGCATCCACAGTTATACGGACCTTGATCGCGCTTGGATCCTTGACATTTTCTGGTTCTCTAGAAAGGGAGATTGCCATCCCAAGTTTTAACTCCTTTTCATCACTAAACTTGCGACCAACAATAAATGTATCAACAACTGTCCCAAATATATCCTCGTTATCAACACTGATATCACAGTGAGTAGCCACCTTCTTGGGAGACAGCGAGGCTGACCTGACCTTCCTAGCTATTTGGCATTCACTGCCAAGACTTCTAACACAGCCATTTAGAAGCAAGCCATCCCCATTTTCAGGGAAACCATCCCCATTTTCAACCCTGTCAAACTCATGCCCTCCATTAACTGAAACTCCATGAGGATTATTGCAAACTACATCAACAGCCGATTGTTCCAAGTCTGACTCAACAGGGCAAACCTGAACTTTCAATCGTGGAGAAAAATTTAACTGCAAAAGTGTGCGCTGGGTCACTTTCCTTTTGGTTCCTCTAGTCAAGCATGTATCTGGAAGTAATGAGTCAGAAGCTAAATAACCAAAGAAAGACAATTGGAAAGCTAACAGCGCTATAAACAGAGTTTTATACTATGCAGACACGACTCCACGTGATAAGAAATTTAGTAAACTCAACATTCGGCACATGGAAATCTAGTAACACCAGCAACCCCTATTTTTTCCCTCAACTGTATTAGGCTTGTATCGTGTTCGAGTCAAGTCTATGCGCTCGAAAGTAGAGAAATACAGTAGCCAAACTCGGAGAAAGTGAAGAATGCCACCTAACTCCTATATTCTCAAATTATGCTTGGCAAATCAAGAAATGGGACGATGGATGAAGCAAAGAAAAGGCCTACCCAAATGCGAATTGATGCCGTAATCTCCCCCGCGGACTCTCTTCCCACAAACAGGGCAAGTCACCCAATCAGAAGCCGGCGTCTTCGATGCACACTCTCCAATCTCAACCCCATCTCCCGAATCCTTCACTTCACGCTCCGGGAACGACAATCCCTCCCGACCCTCCAAAGACACAATCTTTCCACTCCCGTCAGTTCCCAGATTCAGACAGCTCTGCCAAAACACAAGGTCGACCGATGATTCATCAGCCATCTCTCCAAAACACCAACCAATCAAATCCGGAGAAATCACGCCAAAAAAAAAAAGAAAAAAAGGGAAACGAAAAGGGGGGCCAACGCGTACTCCATCGCGGCTTCTACCTGGAAAGCAGAGGCGGAGGAAAGGAGCGAGTGGCGATTGGGGAGGAACCGCCGGCGCTTCCCGATCAGGCGGACCAGGCTCTCTCTCCCCGTCAGCATCGGGAAGGTGCCAGGCGATCTCCTCATCCCCGGCGGCTCCGTCGGGGGAAGCGCTCAGCTTGGACGGGAACGGCGGCGGCTCCTCCTCCTCCTCCGCGCCGTCACCGTCGCCATCCCGGCATCGCCGCCGCCATCGACGCTCGCTTTCTGGACCTTCCGAGCGGCGGCTTGCTGCAGAGAGACGGCGGATGGTTTCGGTGAACGGGGGAGTTTTATATACAGCCGGGGAAATGATCCCGCCAATTTGACGATTTGGAGTGAGACCGCTTCGAGGGTTGTTCTCTCTTACTTGTCTTTTTGGGCTTTCTCGTTTTCGAACTTCCCGGCTTGTCTCGTACGCTGCCGGAGGTTCTACACGTCGCCGTTTCATGGGTGTCACTTCATCCTTCTCGCGTTTGGGAAGGACTTTTTCTGGCCCGTTTGGTTCGGTTTTAGAGAAATGCTTTTAGCCAAATACAAATACCTTTGAAATAAAGAGATTTTCGAAAATGCTTAAATGTTTGGTAAATTATAATTTAAAGGGTAGAAAGTGACTTTGGTGTAAATACCGTTTAATAAACTCAACATTTACAAAAGGCTTTTATATTTTTTTAAAAAATAAAAATAAAATTTGATGAAACTCCGTTGCCAATCAATGGCGGGCCAATCACTGGTGACCAAATATGACCGCCGGCAAGGCTAGCTAAGGTTGCATGAACCAAGATCTCGCTGCCTGCGAGGCTGCCTAAGGTCGTGTGACTGCAAGTGATGCCGCCTAAGCCTCACTAGTGGCCAAATTTAGGCTTGCGCGACCTCACGACACCGCTTGAGGTCGCGCAACGTGCGACCTGGGCAAGCGTCACCTAAGGTCGCGCGGACCCAGATTTGGCCACCGACAATTGGGGTATGGAGAAGATGCTTAGTAAAAAAAAAAAAAAAAGGTCAATGAATGAACAATAGAGGTGAACTCGCATTTCTAAAATGTTAAAAGCCCAAAACAGATCCCCACCCAAGAAAACCTTCAAATACTGAACCAAACACCTAGTATTTTTTATTCAAAGCCTTTTGAGAATGCTGAACCAAACGGAGCCTATCCTTAAGGCGTTCAAAGCCTCTTAAGCTAAAGATGGTGTTTAGAAGAATTTTTTGTAAACATCATTGAGGAAAAACATGCCTTTGGAAGATTGAAAGCCCCAGCCAAGTATGAGGCTATCTTGGACTTTGCAGCATTCTCGGCATTCACGCATAAAAAAAAAAAAAGAGTTCTTTTATTGATTTATTTGTTTTTAAATTTTCTTCTGACAGGTACACAAATTGACTGCTGCAGCTTTGCCATAACCTTTAACAAATCTCCCTAATTGTAGTGGACAGGATTAGACTAACTACTCAGGGAAAAACGCTCTGTTCACATTCATCAACGTACGACTGCCGATGAGGGTAGTCACTATATGGTAGACCCGTGAATATCTATTAAATAATTCTAGAGAGCTGAGTTCAAAGAAAGACAAAGTTCTAATATAGAGCTGGTGAAATGATCCCGGCAATTTGACGATTTCGAGTGGGACCGCTTCGAGGGTCCTTCTCTCTAACATGTCTTTTTGGGCTTTTTGTTTTCAAACTTCTTGACTTGTCTTGGACGACTGTCAGAGGTTTTACACATCGTCATTTCAAAAGTGTCACTTTGGATGCGTTTGGGAACCGTAGACCTCTTGGGCCAAATAAAGGGTATTTGATTTTATTTTATTTTTAAATTACATTTCCCAAATGCAAGCCTTCAAAAAGCTAAAAATCCATGGCAGCCCCTACGTTGTCTTGGCATTCTCAGCATACTAGCCTTAGGCTAGTAAAAAAAATATTCTCTTGAAATTATTCCCGCTAACCTTTTGTTTTTTTTTTCATTTTTGCCCTTGACGATTGTTCATCTTCATCTTCTTCCCTTATCTTTGTTGAGCAAGACTAGCATTTGCACGTGGTCACTGGAGAAGGGTAGGTGGTCTGGCGAAGGGTAAACAGTCCAGTGAGGGTCACTGCGACCTACATCGCGACCTAGGTCTCCACAACCATTGCACGGGGGTCGCCGCAACTAGATCGCATAGCCCTAGTGACCTTTGCAAGGAGGTTGGCTCTTCTTTTTTTTCTTTTTTTTTTTAATAACAAAAATCTTTTGCAAATATAATTTTTTTCAAACATTATTTTGCCCAAAAGTACTTCATAATAAACTTTTACGATACAATTTACCAAACATAATTTGTATTTGGGAAAACTCTGTTAAATTAATGGCATTCGCATTTCCTTCAAAGACTTTCCCCAAAAGCCTTCCTAAACGCACCATTCATCGTGCTTGCATTTGGGAAGGGCATTTCCAAGCCTCCTCATCACGCATCCAAAGCTCCTTATGCTAAAAATGGTATTAGGGAAAAAAAAAAAAACTTAAACATCATTGAGGAAAAGCAGGCCTTTAGAAAGCTAAAAGCTCAAGACAAATATAAGACTATCACAAGCATTTCAACATTCTCGGCAAGCTGTTGGGAGAGTTACTAAAACAAAAAATTCTTTTGAAATTATCCTCACTGACTTTTTTTTTTCCAATTTTGCCCTCGTATATGACTATTCATCTTCTTCACTGAGGACGGCTAGCGTAATTACACGAGGCTGTGAGGGGTTGGTGATGAGCTAGAGAGAGGCCAATGTAGTCATGGCGACCATCGTTGGGGGGTCGCTCAACCTCCACATGATTTGGGTCGCGAGGGGCCATGCCATTTAGGTTGCCACAACCTTAGCAAGGGTCGTGCAACCTAGGTGAGGGGTGCCTTGGGTTGCGCCACTAAGTTGGCCCTCACCTAGGGCGCACTACCTCAAGCGGCTCTCACTTGGGTCACGCGACCCTGGCCAAGTACCACCTGACTTCAGGCAACCCTCCCCGATGGTATTTGGGGGTTGCCTAAGATCTTACAATCTCAAAAGACAACTGCCAACGACAAATTTGGATTGCCGGTGACCACCCGCTCTTAGTCAGCTAACTAGATTTTTTCTTTTTTTCTTTTTTATAATAAAAGTCCTTTATAAATATAATTTCTTAAAACATTATTTTTGCTCATAGGTACTTACAATTTACCAAACACTCATTCACCTTAAAGTCATTTGCATTTGCCCAAAAACTTTTCCTGAAAGTCAAACCAAACATACCCTTAGGTTCTTTTATTTATTTATTTATTTTTAAGTTAAGGGATAATAACACAAACAGTTTCTAGATTTTGGTCTAACATGCAATTTGGTCATTAAACTCTTAATTTGTTTAATGTACTTTCTAAATATTAGCCAAATATGCAATATGGTCCCTCAATGTTGTCCTTTCATTAATTCAAGACTAAGGATTACATTGAATATTTTCATATAGTTCAGGAACTATATTGAATATGTACCGAAAGTTTATAAACTTTATTGAACAAATTAAAAGTTCAGAGACTACATTGTACAATGAACTAAAGGTTATGAATTGTGTTGAATAAATTAAAAATTCAAAAACCAAATTTCACATTTGGGCCAAAATCCATGAACTATCTATCCCATTGTCCCCTTAAGTGAAAACTTTTTTACTTGCCTTACTTACAAATTGTTCTCTAAAACTAAGTTACCAATTGGTTTTGCCTTACTAAATCTTATTTGAATTAGTTATCAACATTCATTTGATTTTTCTTAATTACCGACTTCTCTCATCTTTGAAAGAAAAAATTCTTATATTTTGCCCACTTTTATTTACATTTACGATCACGTTATGTTTACTGACTATTATATGAAGTTACTGATTTTTGTTTGAGTGACTTAGCAATTGTATCTAAGTTGTACATCCTAATAAAGAGTTGGTAAATTTAGAAAAACACATGTCATTGATAACTAACTCAAAATGAAAGTTTGTAATTCGGGAAGTTTATAAATCATTTGGAAAAATATTTGATAAATTACTTGAATTACAATTAGTAATATCATAAAAGAGGTAGATGAATTGAAGATGTTGTAAAGAAAGATGAATAAAAATTAGTACAAGATATGAAAAATTAGTCATTGAAACTAGACTAGGGGTAAACAGCTCAATGTTCCGTTTAAATTTCACTTTAAATTTAGGACCAATCAATCGAAATCAGTTCCCCAATTTTTACAGCCTAGGAATCTATCCTACGTATCCAAAACTCGGAATCTACCCCATTATAGATTCTGGGGTTTATTTGAAACCAATCAATTTTATTTTTTTTCTTTATTTCATTTTTTGTTAAGTAAATGAAAATGAATGCCACAGCAAAAATCAAAATCAAAAGAGATAAGTTTGTTTGAAACAAAACATAAAATTTTAAAACCCGTTGACAGCTCAAAATAATTGCACAAAGCACAACACCATTGTCTGCTCCTAGTTATCCGTGAATCATTTATTTAAACATCCTCGATACTATGACAACAATTTCTTTAATCATGCATGGAATAAAACAAAATGTGCGACAATATTATTTATTTAATTAACCAATCACTAGCATTAAACAATCACTGGCATTCAGCATGATTTTATAATAGCAACTCTACAAATTAAGTTCTTTAATAAAGCAATCTTGTCATTCCTAAAATCTTCAATTTCCTGTCATTCGTCATTTCTCACTTTGCCTTGGTTACGTGCACGCCCGCATTGCCCCAGATCGTCTTCTAGCTGCTCTATCCTCTCGTTCATCTGATCCACCACCTCTCGCAGCCTCCGATTCTCTTGCCGGAGGGACTCGAACTCGTTCAAGATGCTCTCAACCTGCGCCTCGATGGCCCCATCACTCAGCTCAAATGCGCCTTCGACAACCCGCAAGATCCGCCACAGGCTCACCACCACGATCAGCCCGCTGCCCTTCTTCTTCAAAAATGCTTCCAAGAACAAGGCCCCAATGGCCACCACACCGTCGACGACATAGCCCGGTCGCCGGAAGAATGAGCCCCCCAGTGCGACGGTGAGAGCCAATGTCTTGGCAGAGAGGAGGCTCAAGATCGCTATGCCCACCCAGTGGTACCAAGGCTCTCGTCCCTCCGTCCGGGTTTTCGGGCACGCGTTGGTTAAAGAAGAAGAGAGCTCATAGGAGGTTATGATCGTGTCCGCCAGGAGCAACAAAATGGAAAAGCTGTGGCCTAAGTCGGAGTCTAGGAATTTCCCCACGCGGGTCCGCCATGTCGGGATGCTTCCGCTTGTGGCGTTCCTGTCACGTGATTCTCCAAAGCCAAAGAAGAGCTGCCATTTCCGCCTCCGGTTCCAGCTTCTGACGAGGCCTCCGATCGACGATTCGACCGCCTCAAAGGCTGGGGAAGCGCTCGACTGCAGTCTGACAGTCCGAGAGGATTCCGCAATGCGATTCGGGTTCATATCGCTCCTTGTGCAAATGTGTAGAAACGCTGAAGGGACAAAAGGCGAATGCCACAGCCTGTTAAAGAAACGGAGGTGGAGTGAATGCAGAAAGGAGGGGACTTGAAGTCGCAGCAAGGATGAGGTTGGCATGGCTTGTTGTCCCTCTTTGGACGATGCGTCAAGAGTGGAGATTGTGCTGGGAGGTCAAACACATGCGGTAGCTTCGAATTCCATGCACTCCAACCCCATGGGGATTGGCCTAGTTCATATGCCAAATATGTCACGCCCTAATCCTTAGGTACACGCACATCTCTTACCTTGGTCGATTTTAAATGCGATATCCTAGGATTAAGTATCGTCGACCCTTTCATTTTAAATAAGCACATGCGGAAGCAATTATAAATCTCCAGACAATAAAATAATGGAATAGAAAAGCAGGGCCATATTTTTCATACTGAAAATTCATACAAACAATTCATAGTATTCTACAATACTATATACATAAGTCTGATCTAAAATCTATTCGTATACGAACAAGGTTTGACAAAATAGGATGGGATTTCAGTCCTCATCCGGGTCGTACTCGGGATCATCATCCCTATCCTCTTCAGACTCTTCTTCACTAAGCTCGTTTCTTTCAAGCTCTTCGTCTTTTTCTGGCTAATCGTCCTCTCCTAGTTCCTCCTCAGGCTCATCTACGAGCTTGAAATAGTTATACAATAACCATTGAGACAATGTCTCAGCAAGTTTTACCCCTAAGACTCGATTAGTAAACAAATATGCTAACCGGGTTGCCTATACACACACGGGTCAGAGGACTTACCTTGACCTCAGATCTCGCCTACATATTAGCACATCAAAGATCGATATCTCGATTAATCGACTTAGTCGATTACAAGTTAATTAGACCGCTCATCGGTCATTTCAATTCAATCAATCAATTTATAACATCAAATCAAAGCAATGATCAATTGACCTAGTCAACTACATGTCAGTCGGACCATTTCTAGGTCATTCATTCCATCCCATATAACCTCCAATAGTACACTTAGTCACAGAGCTCCATTAATACTCTCGGGCGTCGTTTTCGCCAATGTGACATAAGTAACAAACAGTTTACGTGAGTTCTTTAAGGCGCCATTTTCGCCAGTGATATTCCTCATCGCCAAACCACACCCGCCATAGATCATAAATAATCTACGTGTGTTCTTTAAGGCACCGTTTTTGCACAGTGATATCCTTAATCACCGAACCATGCTTGACACAAGTCATAGATAGTCTACATGCGTTTTTTAAGGCGCCGTTTTCGTACAGTGATATCCTTAATCACTGAACTATGCCTGCCACAAGTCATAGACAGTCTACGTGCGTTCTTTAATGCGCCGTTTTTGCACAGTGATATCCTTAATCACCGAACCACGCCTGTCTATACTTCATATCTAATCGGTCTTAGCCAAGAGAATTTCCAATTCACTCTTACGATTCTTTCCACTTTACAACTCATCAAAGCATTATAAATACTAAATAACCATACTCAGTCATTTGCCGATCAATCATTCAATTTCACTCAATTTCAATCAATTTAGGAATAATTCCTCAAATTGCACGATTAATTCAATTCAGCACAATGTAGAGCTCAAATAAATAAACGGATTGCACTATGACAATTAGCATGAAAATTCGGTCGTCGGCTATCCCTGCCTAATTTCCGGAAAATAAATAAATAAATAATAAATTTCGAAAATTCATAAATAAATATTAAAAATCCAATTTATGCCCGTAATGCCTAATCGAAGCCCGATAAGGGTCGGGAAAAAATCCCGAGATGCATTCAGTAAATAGAAGTACGTCTCTATTTGCTAATTACACGAACCAAACACCTAACATGCATCATTAAGTCACTAATTAAATTACTCTAAACTAATCTAACCACCTAATTGCACTTAATTAAATCTAATCAACCCTTAGACATAATTAGCAAACTAAGAAAGCATTAGTAAGCAAAACTCACTTGATTAAAAGCGGAGACCGGATCACTGCGACGACGGTGCGACGGCGGCCGAACTTGGGCTCGCGACGACATCAACGGGCTTGGACCGAGCCCAAGGCTTGCAAGCCCACAACAAATTGCTGGGCTTGGGCTGAACTCAACTGGGCTTGCGGGCTGCTGGACTTGAAACTAAGCTGAAAAATGGGCCCAACCGTGGACTGATGGGCTGACTCAATTCGCTGGACTGTTGGGCCAAATTCTTGCGGGCTCTTGGACTTCAATTGGGCTGGAATGGGCTGACTACAGGCGCTGGAATTTGCTGGACTGATTCGGTGGGCCTGGTCTTCGATGGAGATGGGCCCACGACGGGATTTGCTGGCCGCGAGGAGGAAGCCGCTGGGCGATGCACGGGCGAAGATGGAGCTGGAGAAATCGGCTTTGCTTCGGCTTGTTGACTCACGCGTAGCAGAGAAATCCGGTGGACGTTGAAGATGCTGCAGTGTTGACCGATAGGTGGAGATCTCGGTGGACTTGCTTCGTGACTTCGGTGGAGTGATGGAGTCAACAAACCGGTGGAAAGCTCCACTGGTTGACCGAACGAGAGGAGGCTCGGATGCGTGGGGCTGGCGTGGCTGCAAGATGGAGATGGAGCGGCTACGGATGATGGCGCGGCTGCTGGCAGGAGCTGATGGACGCGCGGCAGCGCTGCTGATGGTCAACGGTGGCTAGCTGGACTGAAAATTTCGGTGGAGGCTTCGGTGAGTGGGCGACAAGAGCTGGTGGCTTCGGTGGAGTCTTGGGCAGCTGGTGTGAGGAGAAGACAGCGAAATGGAGGGATCAATGAAGCAGCAGCGTGGCGTGGAGGAAACCTGGATGGGTGGCAGCTTGATCGAAGCGTTGGGGTCAACTTTGCTGGAGTTTTCTTTCTTTGATTGACCGAGGAAGCTAGGTGCTTGGACGTGTGGCTAGAAGAGAATTCGGTGGGGTGTGGGTCCTCGGTGGATAGCAAAGAAACGTGGAGAGGTGGGCTGCTCGATGAAGATGGATACAGAGAAGGAGTTGGCGTGCGCAGGAGACCAACGAAGAAAGAGAGAATCGGATGAGGGAGAAAAATGGTGCAAAAAGTCAATAAAGACTATGCTTGGTCTCCCAATTAGCCCTCAAACTTATCCATAGTCCCCCATTACTTTCTTGAGAGATAATCCACGATTAATCACATTTTGAAGCCAATTTTTCGGCCCAAAAGTCCAGCTCCGAATTTCTTCAATTTCGGCTCCAATTTCTTCACGAAATTTCCCAAATCGAGGTCCGATTTGAATGAAGAAAGAGTCTACAAAGTTTCTACAAGTCCCTATTACCCGAAGGCTTGGTTTGGAAGTCCATATTTCCATCAACTCAGCCCATCTAAATTTCCGTTATTTTTTCGCGGCATTCGAATCAATTTTCCATAAAAATCTCGGGATCTCTAAAAAATCTGTAGAGGATGAGTCGACGTTCCTAAAATTGGTCGGGACGTGAGAAGACTTTTAATTTCTGAAATCGGACTCGAATTTATGGTTAATTTCCATTCGACGCATTTTTAGTATGACCTAAACTACTAGGTAGTTTTTAGAACTTTTTAGGGCAAATGACTCGTGGTCGATTTTCTTCGAGCCACTATGAACCCGCTCGACTCATTGAAGACTCTCGATTTTCGTGAAAATCTTGAGAATCCAATTACGGACACAGGCCACCAAAACGACAGTAAAATTATATTAGTGCCGGTCGACGAGAATTTTCCAATTTAGTGGAGTCACCCACGATTGGCCAACATCTCAGTCGAACAAACCTATCTTTGATTTCAAATTGATTTTATACTATGCCGAAATGGCCTCTAAAGATGAGCACAGTCGAGAAGTCGATTCCTGATCGAATTCTTAAGTTTATTGCCTTAAAATTCCTTAATGGCTTCCCTAGATAGTTTAGTTATCTTGAGAGTGATCAGCTTTGGGAACAGCCCTATAGACACGTCAATGAAATACCCGATTTATTTAGTAGAAAACATGACTGAAAATCTAGGATGTTACAAAATATATGCATCGAAAAACATGGGACCTGTATCCTACTAATTGGGTAATTCGACCCCTAAAATTTTTGGGAATTACTTTGAAAAATCAAAAAATATTTTTCAAAATATAACTAGGTATCGCACTTGAAGTCGAAACTATTTGCTTCAATATGGGAACCCTAAGTTTCCATTTCCAAGTCCCTAGTGTTCAAGATCAAGTCTTTGGCACTATGGCCCGATCCATCAAGCTAGGCTTGGGGACCCAACACCCAGTCCATAGACAGTGAACCCCAATGTGTGACATCCAGAATTTTTAAAATAATACTTAGAATATAAAGATAAGTGTTATCTAATATGGAGTTACAAAGGTTGTTAATTTGTGAAGTGCAAAAGGTGCGAAGGATGATTTTCCATTACCGTAATCGTCAGAGTCTAATGCATTAAGCTTAGTGATAGATATTGACATGTATGTTAGTGGTATAGAGTGATGGTCTTAATTTACTGCCATGTTAGTTGTAGTCCTCAAATTTCATATTCGACGATATTCAAGTTTTGAATTTACTAAATCGATGCTTTCTTAGCATATGTTATTTTTCACCAATATTTTAGCGAGTTAAAAATGTTTTTTTGATTTGATCAATACTTGAAATGAACACTAATTTTCTTGTTTACATATTGATTTATTAGATATTTCGATAATTTACGAAATATCTACTTTGGAAGCTACAAGTGGGCCATGTCCCTCTTTAATTTATACCATCTCTCTTCAATTCTCCACCAAGTGTTTTAAGTTACATCTCCTTAGATTGTAATATTGAACTTAGTTTAGTGATGACTTCATGCATTACATCACTCATGACGACATAGCGCATTATTGTCTTGATGATTTACTCACTTTACTTGGCTAAGAAAAAGCCATCTTTCATTTGAATCAAAATATCTAATTGTGGCTAATCTTATTAGGTCCTTGCACCCTAACTACTCACTTAGGGCTACTTGAAGCATTTTTATTGGAACACCTATCCTTTCTACCTCTAGATCTAGTGATTTTAACTTAAGGTCATTATTGCTCGGTTCATCTCCCTTACCTTATCATTGGATGGAGTCATGCAATCATGCTACTTGTGAGTATTTAACTTGACCACCTCTCTCACTTCAACCTAGCATTTTCTTTAACTTCACTTCATCATTTCTCTTAACTTGAGTTACTTGTTTTTACCTCTTTTGGCCTATAAATAGGCCCCAATATGTCTTTAAATTTCAAAAAGAATTCCAACTTACTCTTGCAAAGAAAGAAAAAGAGATGTTCCTCTTTTATTTTCACATTCCGATCTTTTGTGTGAAAGAAATGTTTTATTCTTGTGTTATCAATATTTCAAAATTCCATTTTCAAGAGCTTGAAGGTGAACTTGTGGCTCATTCTATTTTATTAAACTAGTTTTGATAATAATAAAAAAAAAAGGTTAAGAGATGTTAACCTTCGTTCTTGATTATATTGTTTTGAGGGTGACTAATATTTTGATTTTACCCAAGCCTTCCATTTGAGGTAAGTGAAGACTCTGTGGACTAAGTTGGCTTGATCTATTTAGTACTCTTGATTTGGTTGATTGATGCTTGTCAATTAAGTTTGAATTTTATGGTAAGCGAAACTAAACCTAAAAGTGAGATATTTGGGACTTGATTAAGCTACTGATATACTAGCTAAGCGTTGTAAATGAATTGCGTGGTCAATTTTTTGAGTTGTCAATATTCATGTAGTCAATTCTTTAAGTTGACAATGTTAACGTAGACTATTCTTTGAATTGTTGATGTTCACGTTATTGATTATTTGAGAAGTTGATGTTCATGTTGTCAACTATTTGGGTTGTTGATGTTTGCGTTGTTGATTTATAAGTATGGGTCTTAAGTTATCGATTTCCTACTTATGGCTGCCAATTAATGATGATGGCTTAACATGGAAATAGAAGGAAGTTACATGTGTGCACGTAGTTATTTGTGGCATGAGAAAGGACAAGTCATTGTAATGCATATGGTAATTGTGCATATCTTTGATGCCCCTTGATTAAGATATTTGGTAGGACCTATTTGCCATCAAGCGAATTCCCTTGTATGAGTATATGGATGAGCCTCTAGAGTTAGTTAGATGTTCTACCATACATAATAGTTCTCTACAAGGTTGAGATTACAAGAAATCTTAAGATCACATAAATTTTATAATCATGGGATGACATGACTTGTGTAATCTTTGTATGATGTTAAGAAATGACCATCATCATATAGACATACAACGATGTACTTATCATCGGGACACTCGTGATGAATAGGTTGAGGTGTAGTAAAATATATGTATAATTTTGTCCCCATGAGTTGGTAATGATGATGCCTCGTTAGTCGAGATGCCTTATGAATTGGGAGGGTCTTAACCAATGACAAGTATGGAATCACTTGTGTGCATTTGTAAGCTTTGTGACAAGTATGAACTTGTCTATGTATATTCTTGTGTATAATGATGAGCCATTAGGTGATACTAGTGCATCATGAAATAATATAATGTATGCTTGCTTTTGAGTAAATGAACTTGTAATGTTGTTAAAGGTTTTCATTAGAGGTTTTCATCAGCATATCATGATAGGCTAGATAGGGCATTTTCTTTTGCACTTGTCATACATGATCATTTTGTATCCTTTGAACTCATGTTGTTTGTTGGTACTAGGTTGAGTGGTAATATGATATCCTACCTTATACTTAGATATTTCATTTATTAGGCTTCGGCTCACTCCTTTTTTCTTTTTTTTTTTCTCTCCAATGTTGTAGGATGATTCCCCTAGACATGGTGATGGAGGGGCTGAGTTGATATCGGAAGCCACTAATCCTTGAGTTGGATGGTAGTTTAGTTAGTATGGATGTAATGGTATTAGGTGACCCCAATCTTTCCTAGGACTATATATTTTTTTGTGATAATTACTATCGATATTGTATAAAGCCAAAGACGCTTTTTTTTTTTTTATAATAAACTTATGCATTTTTCTGGTAAAGGATGTTGTGAAAACTTTATTGTCTTTTCCATGCGTAATTATAACTATGAGTATAAATGGAGATGACATGTGCCGCATGTGATGTTCCAAGGCGTCACATAATCCCTAACACTTGAATTAGGGTCCATTAAGGCAGTGCTTGAGTCTATGATGCTCAAGCTCTATTCGATAGCACTTAGGCTCGGGTCCAACAAGATCGTGTGTCAGTCCTCAATGCTCGGGCTCGGCTTGTTAGTTAATAAAATGTTTGTTCTTATAAAAATAATTCTTTTTAAAAAATCTTTTTTTTTATATTTATTTGTTTTCTTTCTTTTTCTTTTTCCTTCTTCTCGGCTGGTTGCCGACTGGGCCAAGAAGACTTGAGAACATGACGACAATCGCGGTTGAGAACAAGCAACGGATGAGCTAGCCCAAGGCCAAGAAGACTTGAGATTGCTGATTTGGCAAGCTTGAAGTTGGTTGATCAAGTGACGCTGAAACTCCTTAGCGTTGGGCAAGCTTGAGTTTCGCCCCGTGGCTAGTCGCCAACTACCACCGTGGCGAGCGATCAGTTGAGAAGAAGAAAAATAAAAATAAAAAAAAAGAGAAAATAACTAAAAATCTGAATATTTTGGTATTTTCTATAGGGAAATCAAATCAGATTTTTCCATATTAATCGATAAAAAATATTTTCTAGTTTATTTTTAGGACTTAACCAAATATTAGAAATGACTTATGGTAAAATATTATTTAGATACGTCATACTTTTTGCAAGACAACAGTACATAAATCTTTAGATTTGATAATTGTCCATGTTAATTAGGTGCACATTATCTAACTCTTTGTTTTGGTGCTAAACATCTCTAGATGAAGCTTGACTAGTCTCAATAGGCGGCTTGACTTTTGCGCTTCCTTTTCTTTTTTCTTTTTAACTCAAAACACTCAAAACTTTCCTGGGATACGACTTTCGACATGCAGAGTTACAATCACTTTGAATAATGGGCCTCCGAGCAAGCTGAGGGCAATGAGAAGAAATGGAAGATAGAACATGACTTGTGTATGAAGAAAGGCTACAAAAGGGTCATATGGTTCGCGTTTCACTGTTCATCTCCTCTCCCAAGACAGGCGATCGTGCATTGTTCACACTGAATGGTTTCCTGCTCGGCCTAGACGTCTCGGCCTTCCTTTTGCTCCGATTTTTGGGGGGTTTTCTTTCCCTCACCTTCCTCCATCCTCACTATGAGTGGATCCGCTCGATTTCACCCCCAAGACGAGATCTCTGCTGCCCTATTCGGCTCTTCGACTATCACTTGCTGGAGCTGCTCGGCTTTGGTTCGACGGTCACTTGCGGGAGTTGCTCGCGCTTAGGCCCTCTCGGCTCTGGCTCGAGACGGCTGTGGAGGACCCGAGCGCCTTTGCTTTGGTCGGACGGTGCGTGTTGAAGTTCCGCTCGGCTCTGCTTCGAGACCTATGGAAGCTGCTCGTGCTCGGGCCTTGCTCGACCCTGGTCTGAGGCGGCTGGGGTGGTTCAGAGTGCCTCCTCTTCGTAGCTCGGCCTGGTATGGAGCGCCTTTTGGCTGGTATATAGAGGGTTGAGTGATTCTATGGGGTTCGATGGCCTCTTCTTCGGCGGAACCTCAGCAAGGTGGTGATAGGGGGAAGGGGCCGAGTTCCCCTCCTCACAAGGCTGTAGACCGGCAAGCTAGCAAGTCAGGCCAGCAATCCCGACCCGTAGGAGGAGCTTCATTGACAGGGGATGGCTCGAGCCATGGGCCGATCTCTCGGCCTCTTCGGGAAGGCCGATCTCGGGGATGAAGTCGAGCTCGAGATCCTACTAAGAGGGCCCCGAGCAAGCCAAGCTCCTCAAGGCCCCCCCAAGCCCAATCGTGGGCCAATGTGGCGCAGTTGGCCGCAAAGGGCTACGAGTTATCCTATAATCCTCCTGCTGCTGTTGTGGGGAAAAAGCATTTGTAAATCTGCCAGGAGAAGCACTGCAGGCTGCGGATCCCAAATGGAAGGATTTCTTCGTAGTTTACTTTGTTGGGAGGAAACTTCCTTTTCAGATGACTGAACAGACTTTGAAGAATATGTGGGGGACAAAGCTAGTAGATATGTTGGCCGATGATCAAGGTTTCTACTATTTCCATATCTCGGACTCGGTGTTCCGGAGGAAGATCCTAGAGGAGGGACCGATCACTGTTGCTCGGATCCCCCTCATTTTGCAACAATGGAAACCTCTTATGGAGTTGAAGAAGGCTAAGCAAACCTCCGTTCCGGTGTGGATAAGACTCAAGAACCTCCCCCTTGACCTGTGGTCTGCACCGGCGATTATTGCTATGGCTAGCTCCGTTGGCAAACCCCTTCATGTGGATCAACGAACCGAGGATACGAGGATAATTTCCTTTGCCAGAGTGTGCGTGGAGATCTAGGTAAATCGGCTGAGAATTTCGACGGTTGAAGTGAATGTTGATGGGGTCATTAGATCCATTGCTGTGGACTATGAATGGAAACCCCTTGAATGCTCCGAGTGTGGGGTTTTTGGACATAAATGTGACGCTGCCCCTCCCCCTGTTCGTCCTCTTCCTGCTCCTGTGGCAGATGCTCGGCCCTTTAACCAGCCTTCCGGGGATTCTGAAGCCCCGGAGCAGGGCTGGAAGCAAGTGGCGAGCAAGAAGAAAAAGGCTTAACAACCTTTGGAGGGAACGCCACCCAGATGGGTCAGTCCGAGCGAAGGAGAGAGGTCTTTGAAGCTCAAGACTGTGGCTGTAGAGAAGAGGCTGCCTAGTACGTATTCACGCAAACCCCCTAGGGGGCCATTGATCACTTCGGAGCAGGTTGATACTGTTCTAACTACTTCAGTTGAAGCTATCACCACTTCGGTGCCGGTAGACACTGCGGTGCCCCGACCGGAGGTTGTAGGGAGTTCAGACATCTCTTTTTCGGATGATGATCTCCTCTCCCCTGTTCCTTCACCGAAGGCATCTGAAGAGGATAAGAGGCTTGCTGAGACGCCAGAGCCTCTTCAGGACAAGCTGCTTGACATTGCCTCGGATCCTCTTCCTTCGACAGTCCGAGCAGCCCCGCCTTTTACTAGGCGTAGCGCCTCTAAAAGGAGGTAATGCTCTTGCCATCTTCTTTTGTATATATATGTATATAGGTTGCTGGAACATTAGAGGGCTGGGTGCCCCTCTTAAGCAAGCAGAAGTGAGAAACTTTGTCTTGACGAACCGGTTGGCTTTGATTAGGATAGTTGAGACTAAAATTCCTCATAACCTCTTTAATGCCATCTCTGGGAAATTGATGTCGAATTGGTGTTGGTGGGCTAATTCTGAGTACTCTAATTGGGGTAGGATTTGGGTTGGTTAGGATCCTACTGTGGTTTCCTTTGAAGTTTTATCGGTCTCAGATCATATGATTCTTGGGAAGCTTTGCTGGGTGGAGATCGGAGTAGCCTGCTATGTCTCTTTTATCTATGCCGAGCATTCTTTTTCTAATCGTCGTCTTCTTTGGGAGGATTTGGTGGTGAGAAGCTATTCTTTGCAGGATGTGCCTTGGCTTGTTTTGGGAGACTTTAATGCTATAAAGGATCCCTTGGACAAACTGGGTGACTCGGACCTTTGGTTGCCGTGCTTTGATGAATTTCGACAGTGTCTGGATCAGGCGGAGCTGGATGACCTTCGTTATGTGGGGTTTAGATACACTTGGTCGACCTCTTCAGGGCCCTCTCGAAAGATGAGAAAGATTGATAGAGTACTGGCAAACCCTTGTTGGAGCCAGGTTTTTTCTTTTTCGGAAGCGTCCTTCCTTGCGCCTGGGATTTCTGACGACTCACCTATGGTGGTTAAAGTGGAGAACCCGATCCTTCGGAAAAGGCCGTTCAAGTTCTTTGACTTCTGGATGCAACACTCGGACTTCGACTCAATTGTGAAGCAAGTTTGGTGCGCAAACTAAAAATCTTGAAGGGTCGGCTCAAGCAGTTGAATAGAGATTCCTTCGCCAACATCTCCGAAAGGACTTCTGAAGCGAGGGAAGCTTTAAAGCAAACTCAAGTTAGCCTCCTTAATGACCCCACTAGCATGGTCCTTGCGGACCTGGAGAGGGTTCAGCGGCGTACTTTAGTGGAGCTTAGGTCTCAGGAAGAGTCGTTCTTCAGGCAGAAAGCTCGTATAAGATGGCTCAAGGAAGGTGACCGGAACACAAAGTTCTTTCACTAATATGTCAGTAAAAGACAACTAAGAAACATAATCCTCTCTGTGGTAGATTACTCAGGTAACCAAATCACTGAGTCTCAACAGGTCCATCAGCATTTTGTGGAGCATTTTCGTGATCTCCTTCTACCAAGGATGAAGCTGAACACCCCTCAGGTATCGGAAATTCGGGAAGTTATCCGTTCTCAGCTGAATGATGACCAAATTACCTCTCTTGCTCACCCTATGACTGATCTTGAGATTCGAGATACTCTCTTTTCTCTTGCCAAGGGTAAGGCACCAGGATCGGATGGCTTCACGGTTGAGTTCTTCAAGGAGAATTGGGATACGGTGGGTCAGCTAGTCATGGAAGCCGTGAAGGACTTTTTCACATCAAGGAGGCTTCTAAGAGAAATCAATAACACCATTTTGGTCATGGTTCCGAAGGTTCCCAATGTGACTACCGTTGATGACTACAGGCCTATTGCTTGTTGCAACACGATCTATAAGATTATTACCAAAGTGTTGGTGAATAGGGTTGCAGCAATGCTAAAAGACCTTGTCAATCCGTCTCAGAGTGCGTTCGTAAAGGGACGACGAATCGGGGATAATATTCTCTTGGCGCAAGAACTTTTCTCTAAGTTCTATGTCAAACCCTATTCTCCCAAGTGTGCTATCAAAGTCGACTTCAGAAAGGCGTATGATACCGTGGATTGGCGGTTTCTCGATAGTGTACTTCTTGCTTTTCGATTTCCTGATCAATTGGTTTACCTCATCATGACCTGTGCGAGGACTCCTCGTTTTTCCATCGTACTGAATGGGGAGCTACATGGTTTCTTCCTTAGTGGGCGAGGCTTACGTCAGGGAGACCCCATCTCTCCCCTACTTATTCACGTTGATTATGGAGGTGCTCTCTGGGATTCTTGGGAGGTGCTTGCTACAGCCGGATTTTAGATTCTACTGGAGATGTAAGTCTACTTGCCTCTCGCACTTGTTTTTCGCGGATGATGTCTTCCTATTTTGCGAGGGCCACCTGCCATCCATGAAGCTTCTCAGGGAGGGACTCCATATGTTTTCTTCTTGGAGCAGACTCTTCCCAAACCCAAGGAAAAGTGAGGTATTCATCTCGGGAGGCTTGCCGGCCTTAAAAAATCAAATCCTCCTGGAGCTTGGCTTTGTTGAGGGTAACCTTCCAGTCCATTATCTTGGGGTTCCAATCATCACATCGAGGCCCCGAAAGGCAGATTGCGTTGAGCTTGTGAAGCGCATCACCTCTAGGGTGCAGTCCTGGACTCATCGGTTTCTTTCTTTTGCTGGCCGACTTCAGCTGATTAGGTTAGTCCTCCATGTCATTTAGGCTTTTTGGGCGAGTGTCTTTATTCTTCCTGCAGCTGTTCTAGACCAGATAGAGCGTATTCTCAGACAATTCCTTTGGAAGAAACCTGAGTTGGGCAGGGGGTGCCAAAGTCTTCTGGGAAGAGGTATGCCTTCCTAAAAGGGAGGGAGGTCTTGGCATCCGGAGATTGCGTGAGTGCAATAAGGCGGCCATGCTCAAGCATATCTGGAATTTAATTTTAGATAAGGAATCGTTATGGTGTAAGTGGATCCACTCGACCTTCTTAAAAACCAAGAACTTCTAGGTAGTTAAAAAGCTAACTTGTTGCTCTTGGGCGTGGAAAAAATATTACAACTCAGGACAGATTGTCAGCTTCACTTCCACTGGAGGTTAGGCGATGGCTTATCAGCGTCGCTCTAGTTCGATAATTGGCATCCCAGGGGTCCTTTGAATTTATATTTCACGGATCCCCTCATCTATAGCTCCGGTCTCTCTAGGCAAGCTTTGGTTGCCAATCTCTTCTCAGAGGATGGACGAGCTATTAGATCAGAGATTGAGTCTTGGGGTTCGCCGCTTCCTTCCTTGTCTGGAACCCAAGATTGGTTCCGTTGGAGGGAGGACTCGACGAGCTTGTTCTTGGTGGCCTCGGCTTGGGAGACCTTAAGGAGGAAGAAGGCCAGAGTCAATTGGCATTGTTTCATTTGGAGTAATGCCATCCTGCCTCGCTACCAACTGAACTTGTGGCTCATCACCAAGAGGAGGTTACCTACTCAGTCTCTTCTCATGACTTATGGTAGGATTGATGCTGCTTCCTGCCCTTTTTGCAACGAGGTGCTTGATTCAATCAATCATCTCTTTTTTGGTTGTCGCATTACCTTGAGTATTGCCTTTTTCTGGGCTACTAGATGCAATCTCCCCTGGACCAACAGGACTTGGGAGGAGACTCTCAGTTGGGCCATTACCTTGCTCGGGGGCAAGGAGTTTTATAAGTGTGTTGCCCGGTTCTCCTTTGGGGCGCTGTGTCACATCATTTGGAGAAACAAGAACAATATTCTTTTCAGGGGGGAGCCGTTATCTATTTTGGCCATGAAGAAGCATCTCCTCAAAGTTGTTAAGGATAAGGCCCTTACCTTTAAGAATGTTGAGGACTCTCCCAGGAACAAGCGGATGCAACGCTCGTGGGATGTGGACTCCATTGTCTTCGCTTCCTCTGATCGTAGTTTGACATAGGCTTTTCGATTGTTGCTTAGGTGGTTTTGCCAGGCTTGTTTGCCGTTGGCTTTCTGTTGGTCGTTTGTTGCTTGTCCGCGACTTCCTTTCACTCTTAATGAGCGTGTTCATTTTGAGTGTAAGCTTTTGAAGCCGTGTTGTTTGTACAGTTTGACCCCTTTAATATATTGCTTACTCTTACAAAAAAAAAAAAATGACCTGTGTATGAAAGAATTGTAGATCCTGAACAATCAATGGAAATACCTCAGCTCTGATATTCTTCTTCAAAACTTCTGGTTCATCTTTTACATGACTTCAACTATTATCGAATACAAAAGTAGAAGAGAGAAATCTAAAGATGAATAGAGGAAAATCAGAAGTAGAAACAATGAACTAATACACTTAACTCTTCTCTCCTTCACTTATCCTTTTATACTCAACACTTGTTTAACAACTTCTGTTATAGAACTGTTACAACAGAATAACTAATATGAGAAGCACGTGCATTTCCTCTGGTTATGCAGCTCCTTCAATTAGCTTGATCAGCTTTTGTGTTCCAGGTTTTGATGTCATGGATCGCTAGCTCATCAGTTCAGCTCAAGATTGCCAGCTCATCTTATTTTCTACTTTGAGCTTCATTTAGAAGTTTGCGACCTTCCTCTACTTCAGCTTCCTCTGCCTTAGTAACTTCCTTTTGCCTTGCCTTAGTAACTTCCTCAGGTTCAGCTTTTCTACTATCACCAGCTTCTTCATTCATCTATACTTTTAATGTCTGTTTTATTTCTTTAACATCCCCCCCTCAAATTGGGAATGGATAGAGCACAATTCCCAATTTGATTCGCATATAAGAATATGCTCTCAGATAGTGGTTTTGTAAAAATATCAGCTAATTGGCAATAACTTGGAATGTGTCTGACATGTAATGATCCTGAGGATACCTTTTCTTGAACAAAGTGGAAGTCCACTTCAATATGTTTGGTTCGAGCGTGTAAGATAGGATTCAGAGTAAGAGAGATTATTGATTTATTGTCACAGTACAGATGAATATGAGGAGTAAGAGAACAACCTATATTTCGTAATACAAAACTGATCCAAGTGAGATTAGCAGTGGTTGATGCAAGATTACGGTATTCAGCTTTAGTGGAGGATCTGCTCACTGTGGGCTATTTCTTTGCTGCCCAGGATATAAGATTGGATCCAAAATATGTGCAGAAACCAATTGTTGATCTTCTGGTTTCTGCACACCCTACCTAGTCTGTATATGAGTAACCATAGAGATGCATGGTACTTTCAGAATGAATGAATAAGCCAAGCTTTATAGTACCTTTTATATATCGCAAGACCCTTTTTAATCTGTTGAAGTCTGCAATTGTGGGTTGCTGCATTTTCTGGCAGAGTATATTTGTGGCATAAGCAATGTCTGTTCTGGTTAATGTGAGGTATTGCGGACCTCTAACTAGGCTTCTGTACTTAGTAGGATTGTTCAAAGGTATAGAATCATTGATCAAAATAGGTGGTTTTAATGAAAGAGGAGTTGAAATTGGTTTGGATTCTAGCATATGAGGTCGGGTGAGAAGGTCTAAGGCATATTTAGTTTGGCAAAGAAATAGATAATCAGGGGTTCATTTATCTTCAATGCCAAGGAAATAGTGTAAGGAGCCTAGATCCTGCATAAGAAAATGAATACTCAGAGAAGTAATGAGACTAGAAAGCATTTAAGAGGAGCTTCCAGTTAGAATGATATCATCTACATATGGTAATAAGAGAATAGTTTCTGTTTCAATATGCAGGATGAATAGGGAAGGATCAGTGGAGCTGTAGACAAATCCATATTCTAACAGAAAGCTGCTAAACCTATCAAACCAAGCTCGAAGAGCTTGTCGAAGTCCATAAAGTGACTTTCGAAGAAGACAAACATGGTGAGGCTTTTGTGATTCTTTAAACCCTGGAGGCTGCTCCATATACACTGTTTCACTTAAGGTTCCATGTAAGAAGGCATTTTTGACATCTAATTGATGAATTTTCCACTATTTCATCATAGCTACTGATAGAATTATTCGAATTGTTGCATGCTTCACTACAAGGCTGAAGGTTTCTGTGAAATCAAGACCTTCTTCTTGATGGAAGCCTTTAGCTACAAGTCTAGCTTTGAGTCTATCTAAGCTCCCATTAGGTGCAGGTTTTGTCTTAAACACTCATTTGCAACCAATTACATTCATGTGATCATTTCTTGGAACCAATTCCCAGGTTTTGTTTTGATATAAGGCATCCATTTCTTCTTTCATTGCTTGGTGCCATCCTCTGTCTGCTAAGGCAGACTTTACTGATTTTGGTTCAACAGGAAGCTGATACTCAACTAGACATGCATATTTAGGATTTGCTTTATCAATTCTAGATCGAAGTCTAGTCTGCATAGGATGAGTTGAAGAAGTACCTTGTATATTTCCTGTTTCAGAACTGATTTGTATTTGTCCTGTATTAGCATTTGATGTTGAAACATGCTCTTGATTTGTAGGCATTTGTTCCTCAATGCTTGGAGATCTCTGATGAGATTCAATATCACTAGGAGCATTATTAACATCAATCTGCATCTCAGCATCAGGTACTATATGCATCTGTGATATATCTGTAAGATTAACTATACTGATCTCATTGTCCTGCATTTCTGGAGTTATTTGAGTTAATCTGGTATGCTGCAAATATCCCCTCGATATATTGTCTTGTCACTGAGCTTACTTAGTAGAGTTGGAAATAGAAGATAGTACTCCTCTTATCCACTATTTGTATAGTTCAGATCCCTGTTGATACTCAGTATTTACTGTATGAGTAAAAGGGAAGACTTTCTCATCAAATATTACATGTCTACTGATGTAGACTCTCCCACTAGTAGGCAAGAGACACCTGTATCCTTTATGCTTCTCACTATATCCAAGAAAGATACATGTAAGAGATCTTGGATCAAATTTATGTTGTGTGTAGTGCCTGAGACATGGATAACAGGCTGATCCAAAAACTCGAAGATGAGAATAATCTGGTGTCTTATTGTAGAGCTTATAATGGGGTGAATGCATATGCAATTTTGTTATAAGAAGGAGATTGATAACATAAACTGTTGTTTTGAATGCATCTACCCAGTATCTCGGTGGTACTTTAGCATGATACATCATTGCTAGTCCCATTTCAATCACATGTCGATGTTTCCTCTCAGAGACACCATTTTGCTCTGGTGTATGAGGACAAGAGATATTCTGCTTAATTCCACACTTTTGTAGATAGTTCTGAAATTTATTACTAGTGAACTCTCCTCCTCCATCACTTTGGAAGACTTTGATCTTGTGATCAAGCTGATTTTCTATAAATCTTTGAAACATAATGAACACATCATAAACTTCTGACTTTTGTCTCATTGGATATATCCAGTTATATCGAGAAAAATCATCCACAAAAATGACATAGTAGGAGAATTTCTGAACAGATTGAATTGGTGATGGTCCCCATACATCACAATGTATTCTTTCTAATGGAACATTAGAAATATGGTTTGAGAAAGGAAAAGATAGTGCTGAGCTCTTAGCAACTTGACAGCTGCTACATATATTTTGAACTTTAGAACTGTACTGAATGAGATGTTGTTTCTGTAAAATCTTCACTGTTTTTAGATTGGTGTGAGCAAGTCTTTGATGCCAGACATCTTCTCCTACTTCCTGTTGAGTCTGGGTGAAGAAGACTTCTGCAACTTTAGGTTCCACCTGGTATAGCCCCTTGACCTTCCTTCCTAGCTTCACTATTGTATGATTGTAATTGTCCTTCATATATACCCCATGTTTATCAAAAATAAAAGAGCAGGGATAATCATCTATTAGTTTTGATACAGATAGAAGATTCTTTTTGATTGTAGGAACTATTAATACATCATTCAGTGGTAATTTGCTATTTTCTGTATTCAATATTCCATTACCAATGCATGAGATTGACAAATGAGATCCATCTCCTATCATGACAGTGTCATTACCACTACATGCATTGTAGTTTCGAATCATACCAGATTCTGAGGTAATATGTGAAGTAGCTCCTGTGTCTGGATACCATTCTGAACCATAGGGTTCTTTAATGTGCACAGCTGCCAATGCAGTTGGTATTTCGTCTGCCTGGTACGAGTTATCAAATCTATACCAACATCTGAGTGCTGTATGACCTGATTTCTTACAGATCTGGCATTGCAGAGGGCCATTACTTATAGGCTTTGTAATCTGTGTTTGTCTATCACCATTTGAACTTTGTGGTGGATAAGACCTAACACTTTGATACTTCTGTGAAGGGTTTGAATATGGTCTAAATCCTTGTCCATAGTTAGACCAGTTATCCTTATTAACCTGACCTTGCTGAGTTGAATTCAAGTTATTCATTTTATTTTGTTGATTCCTTCCTGCTTCTGTAAAATTATTTCCATATTCCCTTCTATTGAGAGACTGACCTTTGCCATAGCTAAATTCCCCCCGAATATTTTCTCTTTGATTTTTGGGATTGACTTTCTGCAGATTTGTTCCAATTCTTCTTTGCCCATAATAGGCCAGGTTAGTATTGTACTCGTTCACAGAATATGTTTGCAATCTGGTTTCAAATCTCTCAAGTTGTGAGATAACCTCATCATACTCTGGCTGGGGTTTAAGGCAATACATGGTTGTCCTGAAGGTTTCATATTCGAAACCTAACCCTTCAGGTATGCCAAACATTCTGGTTATATCATCAACAGGCTTTCCAATTGCATTTAATTGATCATAGATGGTTTTGAATTCTCGAAGGTATTCACTTAATGATCTGTTTCTTTTCCTGCAAGCCTGTAATTTTCCTCTTAACTCAAATTCCTTTGCAACAGACTTCTGTGTAAATCTATTTATGAAAGCCTGCCATACTTCGAATGAGGTTTATAAGCCAATTATCAGACTTAGAATATTTTCTGATACCGCACCACTTATCCAGGATGATATAGGCTGATCAGTTTTTATCCAATCCAGGTGATAATGATTCATCACTTCTCCTGTCTCAGTCTGTATCATTTGAGTAGGAGGTAATGTTTCACCATTAGTAAAACCAATCAGATCTTGGCTTTTCAGAAATCTGTTGAATTGGGCTTGCCATAACAGGAAGCTTTCTTCATTCAACTTGATGGTGACGAAGTTAGCTATATTCACATGGATAGGAAAAGGGTACTTTTGCACTCTAGTTGCCATTCTTATATGTTCAGAGACTTTGAAGATTCGAAGAAACAATCCAGTAAACTTTGAAGGTAAGCTAACTAAGAAACAACAAGATCTTTATAATATCTTGCAGTAAGAACACATCAGATCTATCATTCCTAGGATTGTTGCTCTGATACCATTGGAAGAAATGGAAGATAGAACATGACCTGTGTATGAAAGAATTGTAGATCCTGAACAATCAATGGAAATACCTCAGCTTTGATATTCTTCTTCAAAACTTCTGGTTCATCTTTTACATGACTTCAACTATTATCGAATACAGAAGTAGAAGAGAGAAATCTAAAGATGAATAGAGGAAAATTAGAAGTAGAAACAATGAACTAACACACTTAACTCTTCTCTCCTTCACTTATCCTTTTATACTCAACACTTATTTAACAACTTACGTTATAGAACTGTTACAATAGAATAACTAATATGAGAAACACGTGCATTTCCTCTGGTTGTGCAGCTCTTTCAGTTAGCTTGATCAACTTATGTGTTCCAAGTTTTGATGTCATGGATCGCTAACTCATCAGTTCAGCTCAAGATCGCTAGCTCATCTTCTTTTCTACTTTGAACTTCGTTTAGAAGTTTGCGACCTTCCTCTACTTCAGCTTCCTCTGCCTCAGTAACTTCCTCTTGCCTTGCCTTAGTAACTTCCTCAGGTTCAACTTTTCTACTATCACCAGCTTCTTCATTCATCTGTACTTTTAATGTCTGTTTTATTTCTTTAACAGGCAATTGGTCCCCCTAGAAATTGTCATGACGTGGAACTCTTGACTTTCATGAATTGAAATGACTTTTCTCTGTCAAGGAGAAAAAATAGTTACTAGTCAAAGATTGTGCCACATCTCTCCATCTCCATCCATGTCCTCCACGTCCGGCCCCACTGATTGGACTCCCCGACAAAAAGAATCAAGGACACATGGCTGGATCTAGAAAGTCACAGGTTTGAATTGTCTTTTTTTTTTTCCTTTTTTTTTGGGTGCTGGAGAAACCGCTTTGGCCGACAGTCGCCACGTAAACTCCCAGATGACGCTAGCCTAGGACCCACCACCAGGGCGTCATGCGTAAATCACCTAATGGCCTGCTTGCGTTGTAGGGGCTTGGAACTCCTTACCTTTTCCTTCAAAGGTCAGGAGCCTATCCAGCAGAGCCACCACGGCCGGTGGATTGACTTGTCTATTGTTGTCACTATCCTTTTGCAATAATTTTTTTACACCCGTCTAGCTACCGTGAGTTCCTCTAACATGCTAATTGTGGGGATATGGTGAACTTGAGACTTTTATAATCTGTCCATATAAAAAATTTAAAAAGGGCAAATGCCGCCTCTCGTTGTGGAACTCCACCCACATTTCTTGCAAACTTTCAAACATTAGTTCTAGGTCCTCCAATCCAATTGAGCCTTGTATGGTCAAATATCAAAGTACTCTAGAGAAAAATTAAAAGAAATTGTAAAAATAAGAAATAAAGAAAATGATTCAGCCCTATAATTACCCTGATAGGAACGACGTAGTTAATTAGAGCATCAAGAAATCATAGGTCGCTTGTTTAGTTCTCGCAACTTACTTGCAAATTGCTTTAGAAGTGCAAACTTAATTGATTTATGAGCTTGCACGATATTTTATGAGTTTCTGAATAAGCAACTTTTGTATTCATGCTTGTAGATTATAATAAAATAATCGGATGTCGTGGGCAATCGAGAGTGACACCGTTTTCGCCTTTTTTTTAAAGAAAAATATGTGAAGTGTTGTTCTGTTTTTGTTTTCGTCACCCTCCCACATGTGCCATATTTGTTAGGTCTCCTCGCCAAGAGTTCGTCACTTTATGTTCTTGACCTCTTAATTAAATACAACAATACCTTCATGGACCACTCTTCATAAAGGCGCGGATTGGACGGCCGGTGACCAATATAGCAGCCTCTGCCCCTCCCTCGGTCTTGCCCTTCGCATAACTTTTAGAAAACATGCCTGGTTAGACAATCAATAGTGACTTAATTCTAACCCGTATCAATGTTACCCAATTAGCATCTCTTAGTAAATGTAAATATTTGTACGCCGACGACAACATTTTGAAGAATTTACAATTGATGTACTTTTATTGAGTATGATTAATACTACAAAAAATCTTAGATTGGTATATTTACGACAAACTTATCCCAAACTAATTTTTTGACGACAAAAACCGTAAACTAATACATTTGTAATAATTTACCTCAAACTAATTTTTTTACTGTAAAAAATCTCAAACTAGTATATTTGTAGCAAATTTACTTAGTGTTAAATTATATTAATATTATGAAAAATCTTAAACTGGTACATTTATGACAAACGAAGGATAAAATCCTAAATCAATAAACTTGTCAACTATTATGTGTTATTCAACTAGTAATTTAACAGTAAAATTTAATAGAAATTAACGGATGGTTAATTTGTCAAAGATGTATCAGTACGGGATTTTGGGTAGCAAATGTACGAGTTTTTCATGGTATTAAACTCTATTGCATATGATCAAAAGTCCTAATTTCTACTATTTTTGTTGGCCTAATACCTTAAAAAACCTTCGACTTCAGCTCTTATCCTAATTCTATCTTTTGTCTTATAAGACCTCTAACTTTAGATCCTGTCCCAATTCCACCCTAATTATTCTTTTTATAGAAAACCCCATATTTTAGTTCTAGTCCCAACCTCATCTAAACATTTGTTGTCTCATAAAATCCCTCAAATTTAGGTCTAGTACCAATTCCACCATAAACGTTGTTTTGTCTTATAAAAAGAATCCTAGCTTTAGGTCCAATTTCATTTTCACTCTATTTTTTTTTTATCCCATAAAAGATTACCAACTTTTACTTGAGTCCCGAATCCGCTCTCCATTAACCCTCCATCAAAATTGCCCTTAGTGATATTGTGCTTGGTTTTTGATCTCTTGTGCTTGGAAATATTCCATCTCTCTTGAACAACTTGTGCTTGAGAGTTTTTCATCTCGCGATGTCAGTAGGAAATTTTGCACGAAGGGTTAATGGTGGTAGATATGTGATTCAAGCAAAATTTGTAATTTTTTCATGAGACTGTAAAAATTTTACAGTAAAATTGAGAGTGGACAAGTTTTTCATAAGACAAGAAAATGTTTAAGGTAGAATTGGAATATTACTTAAAATTGAGGATTTTTTATGGGATAAAAAAAGTTAATGATGCCCACCTTGCGGTGGACGCACTAATTCACGCCCTACCCCCTCATCCGGGAGGGGAGGGGTTCGAAACACCGTGCCCTCATTACGCGACTAAAGTGGAGTGTCATGAGAGGTGGGCCCCCACACTAGTGCTCTTTCTAGTTTACGTTGCCGATTGCCGGCTGAACGGTGATTCCAGGGTCAACAAAAAAAAAGAGTTAATGATTGAATTGTGAATGCCTATAAAATTAGTGATTTTTTTATGAGATAAAAGGTAAAATTAGGAAAAAAGCTAAAGTTGGAGGGTTTTTTTAGGGTATTAGACCTATATTTGTTAATCATATGACATCAACATTATCTTCTTTTTTTTTTAGTTTTTTTTCAATTGGCTGTTTGATCAGTTCTATTCTATTTTTATTTTAATTATTACTTTCGAATTTTTGTCTTAACTCATTTCAGGCGTGAGAATTAAAATCACATTTGATGCTAAATTGTCCCTAGGCAGAGATTCGAAACCGCTCCTAAGAGTGGCTTTCTCGCTTTACATTAATAGAAAGAGTGATCAGTGACGCATCTCATTAGTTCAATTGACGTGAGCACGTGCGTCCTCCGTACGTGGGAAGGGTCGTCACTGGGGGTTGAATTGACGTGAGCACGTGCGTCTTCGCAGCTACTGCCGCTCCCCTCCTAACCCTTCGTAGCTACTGCCGCTCCCCTCCTATAAATCTCGGCTCGCCCGACGCTTTCGCCGACGCTTTCGCCATCGTCTCGGTGCATTGCAGGAACGAGCGAGCTCGAGCTAGACGACGGCAATGGCGACGGTGAGGAGGATCAAGCTGGGGTCGCAGGGCCTCGAGGTGACGGCGCAGGGGCTGGGGTGCATGGGTATGTCCGCCTTCTACGGCCCTCCCAAGTCCGACCCCGACATGATCGCCCTCATCCACCACGCCGTCGGCTCCGGCATCACCTTCCTCGACACCTCCGACGTCTACGGCCCCCACACCAACGAAATCCTCCTCGGAAAGGTCGGTTCTCTCTCAGTCTCTCTTTTGCCTCCGCATGAATTCTATACGGAATTTAGCTTCATCGAGCAGTGTGCTCCGATCCTGCGCCTTGGTGCTCCGATCCTGCGCCTTGGTTTTCTGATTTCGGGGTTGATTTTGAGCAGGCACTGAAGGGAGGGGTGAGGCAGAAGGTGGAATTGGCGACTAAGTTCGGAATGAACTTTGCGGACGGGAAGAGGGAGATCCGGGGCGATCCGGCGTACGTGAGGGCTGCTTGCGAGGCCAGCTTGAAGCGGCTCGACATCGATTGCATCGACCTCTACTACCAACATCGCATCGACACTCGCGTCCCCATCGAAGTCACTGTATGGATCCCTCATCAAACCTTTACCTCTCTTGAGACTTTGTCCGAGTGATCAGTTGCTAAATTAGATTGGTGTTGATGATGCATCATCATCAAGATATCGTTAAATGGGACTTGAGTTCAGATGATAGCAGAGTTCAAGATGCAGCACGGTGTTGTTCAAGGGATTGTGGAATTTAGTAGTTTATATGGCTTGAGTTTTTGTTTTATGGGTCAACAAGCATGAAAATTATTCGAAATCCAGGGTTCATCCTGATTTATATCTGAGAATCACATTTGAAGTTGTTCCTGGACTTTCTGCGGAGACATTTGGTTCTTGACATGTCATTGTGAAATATGACAAGTACTTGGAATACTTCTTTAATTTGCCTTCTTCTGTAATAGATTAGAGAGATCCACCTCCGTTAACGCAATACCTTGCGACTTTCTTGTTGCATTGAGATGCATAAAGATTGACTATTTTTTGCTGGGAGCTACCTAGTCAAATTGTAATGTTTGAGAAGTCAGGGAACACAAACTATTCAGGCATCAGGACACAAGAAAAACTAATGATGTTCAATAATTTCTGGACTTAACATGTAAGATCTTGACGATTGTTGTTTTGTCATGTGAATATGCACAGATTGGAGAGCTAAAGAAGCTCGTTGAAGAGGGTAAGATCAAGTACATCGGTTTATCCGAGGCCTCTGCGTCAACAATCAGAAGAGCACATGCTGTTCATCCCATCACAGCGGTGCAATTGGAGTGGTCGCTGTGGTCAAGAGATGTGGAGGCAGAGATCATTCCCACGTGCAGGTAGGATATCACTGTTTATTTGTTTATGCAGTAACAACATCTTTCTTCTGACTCTGCTCTTCCTTTAAAATGTTGACTAGGGAGCTTGGCATTGGAATTGTTGCCTACAGTCCTCTTGGACGAGGATTCTTTTCTGTTGGCTCCAAGTTGGTGGAGAATCTCTCCAAGGATGACTTCAGACAGGTCTGTTTCTGCTGGTCAACATAATTAGATGCTCACAGTGACTGTCATTCCCATTGAAGTGCTGGAAACCTGTTCTTATGCTATAAAGAAAAAGTATCTGGATGTTATGAATAAAAACTTTATGACACAAACGCTTCATATTCTTATTCGATCCAGCACTCGCCAGTCATCCCACCTCTCGTGATTCTAGATAAATTTAAAAATCACAAGTAATGGCTTTAATGAGCCTGAAAGGGGCAGTTTCCCAGATTCTTGTGCTTTTGGGAATGAATAAATATAGGTTTATTTGTAAGTTGCTCCGTTTCCCAGCTTTCCCACCATTTGCTAATCACTATCCTTCCCCCGCTTTCCACCCACCCTTTTTCTCTCAATTCTTTACAAGATTAGCGATATTTGCTCAAAATAACCGACACCAATATCGGGCCTTGGCCTCCGTCCTTTTTTTTTTTTCTCATTTTTCTTCACAAGATAAATTATATCTTGACACAACCATTTCTTGAGTGAGGACTCCCTAACACCCTTCTTATGGTAGTTTTGGGATCAATTTCCCATCTGACATAAAGCCAATTGTGTATTACTCCCGGCCATTAGTGTTTGACTAGCGATAGTGCTGGGCAAGTGAAGTAGCTATTTTTCTTTATAGCTAAAAGAGCTTTCGTCGGATAACATTCTTCTACACGTCATCTACCTTTTGTGATTTTTTTTCTTATGTATGACTAATGTTACCATCACACGTACAAAACTTAGATTGTCGAGTTTGTTTCTGTTTTCAAATCCTACATCAAACCCATCAGCCTTGTGTGGTAGTTGCTAGATCACTTCGCTCGACGTTTCTAATGCTTATGATTTGGGGCTAGATTTTTTAATCATTTCAAGATAATCTATAACTGATCGTGCTTTTCCAGGTACACAACAATTGTGCACTTCTAAATGCTTATTATGTCAAGTAACAAGGCAATCTGTTGGCATGCAATGCGATCACTTTTGCACCTGTTGCTGTAGAATTTGGCCTTAAAAGGAAAATGATAGTTGCTCATATGCTTTCTGCTGAGACATTGCTCTATGTTATGCAGTACCTACCAAGGTTCCGGCCAGAGAACTTGGCTCACAACACGAAGTTATTCGACCGAGTGAATGAAATTGCACAAAGAAAGGGATGCACCCCATCGCAGTTAGCCCTCGCCTGGGTACACCACCAGGGTGATGATGTTTGCCCGATTCCCGGCACGACCAAGATCGAGAATTTCAACCAGAACATTGGAGCTCTGTCAGTGAAGCTTACACCAGAAGAGATGGCTGAGCTTGAATCAATTGCTTCTGCGGACAATGTCAAGGGTGGCAGGTACGATGGAAACGTCTCTACATGGGAAACCTCCGACACTCCACCCCTTTCTTCTTGGAAACCTGCCTAGAAACATGTCTACTTCTGTTGCTGCGTCTTTGATATGCAGAGTTTGTGCATTTGCCGCTGAAGTAATCTGAGGCAATGTTGTGTGGCTGTTATGTGTAATAAGAGAGTGACTGTTTTCGTTTTGTACATGTGACATTCACTATGAGAAGATTATGGATATGTACTAAGCTTACTAGGGAAAGATCACTTGATAATCACGAGAGCGAGTTGAATACGAACCGAGCCTGCCGTGCCAACTTTATCAGGGTGACTTTTAGAATCTGAAAAATCGGGATTTTGAAGAATTCAAACTCAGTCGTACATACTAGAGTGACGCTTTATTCTCCTCCAACCATGAGTTCAATACTAACACCGTGTGCAACATACTCTTAAGACTGGATACTACACAGATACAAAGCTTCTCTTTGTGTTTGGTTTGGTAGCGAAGTTAAGGAACAGTAAAATGTTACCTGATGTTCTCGCGAAAACGAAGTTGGGGATAAAATGCTGGCGCGGTTGATATGAGTGTCGGGGAAATCGAAGGTTTCTTGGTCAAGTTTCACCACCTACAGTTCATGAGCTTTTATGTAGCTTGATACCTTCGCTCATGCCTCTGCATTATTATAAAACAGTTGGAGATATTGCGCAAATTTCCTAAAATTAAAAACGACACTTCTATTGTTTTTTATTTGGAGTTAGAGTGGAGCAATGTTGTTTTGTTTTGGTTTAGGAAAATAACAGTCATTGAATTTTGGTTCAATGTGTTGTGCTCTTAGTGAACTTTTAATTTATTTAGTATGGTTGTCGAACTTTTTGTACACGTTTAATTTAGATCCTAGGTTAGATAAATCCAATGATACTATGTTTGGTCGTTCGAACATCTTTGCTATATGAGATAATGATAGGATAAAAATCCCATCTAATATTTCTTGACGTCTGGATATAGCATAATTCAAATAAATATTTTTTAAATGAGTGTTTGATTTGTATAATTAAAATTAAAAATAAACCATGGAAGTCATAAATACTATTCATCCTTTCACACTCTTCATCCACATCAAACTCCCCCGTTCCATGTGACTTCAAGGACGCTCGCTCTTTCTGCAACACCCCTTTCGCTGCCCTTGATCAACTTGATGGATTACGCTCGCTCTACCTTTGACTTCGCCACATTAGAGGCCCCTGGGTTTGAGTTCTCCGCTGGTCTAGCCATCTTTACTTTCAACGCCTTTTCCTGCGATGAATCCATCCCCTTCGACGAGTGCGAATACTGCGTTGATTCCCTGTTACCGTGCCCCGACTTGTTCAGTCGCTTCAACAGCTTCCCCCGAGACAGCGTGCGGATCTGGTTTATGAGTGGTAGCACCATCGGTACCACTCGCTCCGACTGACGTGGTTGAGGAGCTCTATCACCTTGGCTGCCGCCTCTTTCGGATCATCTTCTTCACAGAGAAGATGTCCAGCTTTGATCGGGATCACAAAGTTCCCTACTAAAATGGAGTTAAGTGACATAAGAAAGAGGCGGGGCTGACGAGCTCCGACGCCACTTTTCTGAGGCAGCCAAGGGTGGTAAGCGGCTTGTCACTGGTAGGAGGAACGGTGGCCCTTAGAGTTTGCTCAGGTCGTTGTGGCGAGGGCTTCTCTAGGTATCTTCGTGATACTCATGCTCTAAGTTTGTGGTGGTCATTTTAGCGAGAAAAATTGGAACAAGAGAGAGATGATGGTGGCACTGGTAAAAAATGAGGATAAGCCATCAACAAGCGTAGGAGTGGGGGAAAAACTTGTATCCCTTATTTTTTCAATTTTCCAAATTCCACATATCCTATCTGTATCTATATCACTTTCTAGATGGGATTTTTTTTATCCAGACTATATTTGAATTTCACTAACATCGGGACCCCTAGAGTGCCAAAAGTTTGCACAAAGAGATACTTAAGTGTCAAAAGTTACGAAAGTGACATTTAAGTGCTAAAATCGGAACAAAATAGATCATTTAAGTGCCAATCCGGCTATAATGTAGACATTGCGATATTCCAGCAAAGCAAGTGCAAAACGGTGTCGTTTTTGTGTTGACATGGAAAAAATTAATACAAATATTAATTAAATGAAATTTAAAACTAAATTTAATTAAAACATTTAAAAATAAAAATACAAAAATTTTAAAAAAGGAGAGAGGCGGTTGAGGGCCGAGCACTTTGTTGGAGAAATCTATCCAGAATATTTTGTTCGACAAAACGTTTTATCGCCCTCTCCTGGATATTTGCAAGCCTTGTTTAGAGTTTGAAGACTTTCGCATCACTGGGACTCAAGACTCAAGACTCAAGACTTTTCTCATCGGTGGTGAGTTCTTCTAATCCAGTGACGAAGGAAATCAGAGCCGAAGTATTTGGTTGAAGATTTATTCCTATCCTCCGGAGAAGATCTCTTGGCTGGATAATTGTAACGGATTCATTCATTCGTTATCAAGATCGTTTGAAGATCCGATGATCGACGAAGTATTCTTGGAAGGTTCTATTCTTGGAAACCAAGATCCTGATTGTATGGGCGAACAGGATTGATGGGCTATCGTCAAGTTGCTTTAATAGCTCGAATGATCTCTTTGATTGATTCCGTCCAACGGGTAGATTGGAGGAATTCCTTTGGTAAGTGCCAACGGGTATGATGGCATAAAGGAGTATAAAAGGAAGTTGTTCTAGCTGCTTTAGAGTATGATTGATAGAGAAATTCCAGAGTCTGAAGCACCTTGATTATTAGTCGATACATTCTGAGCGAAATTGTACACACAAAGAGTGTCTATTCTTAGTGATACCTTGAGCGAGTGTGGGAGATCATCTACACCGAGAATTCAAGGGAGAACAACGCTGTAACATCTCTTTGTTCATAGTGGAATCCAGCCAATAAAGGCATCGGTCAAAAGGGTGGACGTAGGCTTGAAATAAGCCGAACCACTATAAACCGCTTGTTCAATTCTCTCTTCTCTCAGTCTTACTTTGATTATTGTTTGTCTCATATCTATCAACTGTCTAGTATTGTGCAATTATAAAGAAAAATCTTGCATATACCTATTCACCCCCCTCTAGGTACTTAAACTAGCTATATCAATTGGTATCAGAGCTCGTGTACTAACTTTATTTGAAATGTTTTACTTCAGAGTAAAAGATCCATGGCTAGTATGCTAGCACGGGGCTGGTGGAAGGGCGAGCAATACTGACCACCCTACTTTGATGGAAAAGATTACAACATCTGGAAAAACAAGATGAAAGCCTTCCTACGATCAAAGGATCCTCTGGAATGGGACGTTGTAGAAAGATGAATTACTCCTACAGCTACATCAGTCTCAGAAAGAGGAAAAGAAACTGTTGAGACCAGCGGAATGACTCAGGAAGAGATTATCAAGAGACAAGCACTCGATGCAAAAGCAATTTACTCTTTATATTGTGTTTTGTCACCTACTGAATATAACAAAATATCTTCTTGTATTACAGCAAAAGAAGTTTGGGATAGATTGCACATCACCTATGAAGGAACATATCGAGTGAAGGAGACCAGAATTAACATTCTCCTCGGTCAATATGAAGCCTTCAAAATGAAACCAGGAGAATCAATAACTGACATGTTTAGCCGTTTTACAGATATTGTCAATGGTCTTGAGAATTAAGGACAGAAAATTTCTGATCCCATGAAGGTAAACAAGCTACTGCGTGGACTCTCCAAGGATTGGAATCACATAAAGACTTCAATCAGAGAGACGCAAAGAATTATGCCACTATCTGTCGATGAGCTGATTGGAACTCTTCAGTCTTATGAAGTGGAACGAATCAATGAAGACGAAGATCCAAAAGGTAAGAAATCCATTGCATTAAAATCAATTGATGATTCTGATGATACAGATTCTGAAGATGACATGGATGATGAGGAGCTTGCTCTCATGATAAGAAGATTCAGAAAACTGAATAGAAAAGGAAGAAGGTTCAACTTAAGAAAACAAAGTTTTCAAAGACAGCAGACCAAGTCTGTTGATGATGAAGAACCAAACAAAGATGTAGTTTGCTTTGAATGTAAGAAAAATGGACACATCAGACCCAACTGTCCTCTTCTGAAGAAAAAGAGAGGAAAAGCTGAAAAGTTTCGAAAAGCTCTCAAAGCCGAAACCTGGAGTGATACATAGTGTGAAGAAAGTGATAATGAATATGCAAACCTATGTCTGATGGCACACTCAGACTCAGATTCAAACTCTAGATCAGACTCAGACAGTGAATTTGAGGTAAGTGATTTTAAAATTCCTGTCAAAGTTTCTAAATACATTAATAAATTGTGTTCTAGTCTTAAGACTTCTCTCAAAAGAATTTCTGAACTTAAAAAGGAAAACTCAGTTCTAAAACAAAAGGAAATCGTTTTAGAAGAAAGAGTTAAAAGTTTAGACTTATATGTCTCTTCTCTTAAAGAAAATAAAGAAAATCTTTTGAAAGAAAATTCTCTTTTAAAAACTGACTTATCGAATATTTCAAAGAAATTTTCAATAGGGCCCGAAAAACTTGAAAAAATTCTTTCAGCTCAAAGACCTTACTTCAATAAGTCTGGTCTAGGTATGACAGCAGAAACAATTCATTTGATTGATTTTCCTAAAGTAAAAGAAAGAATTAAGAAAAGACCCCGAGAGAGGCTTACAAAAATCATTTCAAGAAATTTTTGTAAAGTCTCGTAGGTCGAAATGCCCTCGGGTGTTCAAAGTGCAAAAGTCCGGATCACTTTGAAAAAGTGTGTCCTATGATTTGGAAACCTCGTTAAGAAATTATGGGCTGATATCTGTTTATTCTACTAACACTAAAGGACCCAAGAAAATTTGGGTACCAAAGAAAACTTGAGATTTTCTTTTAAATGCAGGTTTCCGTCAAGAAAAAGGTAAAGTGGTATCTTGACAGTGGATGCTCAAGACATATGACAGGAGACTCAAATTGCTTCATAAAGCTTGTGCAAGTAAATTGTGGAAAAGTTTCATTTGGAGGAAATAGCAAAGGAAGTATTGTGGGATTTGGAACTGTGAAAATTGGAAACCTCACAATAAGTAATGTTTCCTTAGTAGAAGGACTCAATTACAATCTTCTCAGCATTAGCCAACTGTGTGACACTGGTTTTAAGATCTTCTTTCAAGAAGGAACATGTTCTGGAACTAGTAAAGACTCTATTCAGTCTTTCATGGGTCGAAAACATGGAAATATCTATCTTCTGGATGTGAAACCAGATGAATCGCAATGCCTAATCTCAATTCAAGACGAAGCAAGCTTATGGCATAGAAAGCTTGGTCATGTCAATATGAAGCGATTAGCCAAAATTTCATCAAAGCAAGCTTGTTCGAGGTCTACCCAAATTACCATACCAAAAGTCTAATCCATGCACTCCATGTATTCGGGAAAACAGGTAAGAAATTCATTTAAACCAATAAATCATGTCTCTACTAATCATGTATCTTGCGGTTGTTGCATATGGATCTCTTCGGACCAACCGTAACTCATAGTATTGGAGGTAAGAAATATTGCCTAGTAATTGTGGACGATTACTCCCGCTTTACTTGGGTATATTTCCTTGCAAGTAAGTCCGAATCCTTTTCGTATTTTGAAAAATTTGCTAAAAAGGTTCAAAATGAAAAAGGATGTGTTATCTCAAGAGTAAGAACGAGATCATGGAGGTGAATTTGAAAATCAAAATTTTACAAAATTTTGTGATGAATCTGGATTTAAGCATGTGTTCTCTTCTCCATACACTCCTCAGCAAAATGGAGTTGTGGAAAGGAAGAACAGATCTCTTCAAGAAATGGCTAGAACTCTTTTAATTGAAAGTAAGATTTCTTCACGATTTTGGGCTGAAGCTGTTTCAACAGCGTGCTATATAATCAATAAAGTCTTTTTAAGACATTCTCTTGAGAAAACCCCTTATGAGTTATTCAAAGGTAAGAAGCCTATTGTTTCATACTTTCATGTGTTCGGTTGCAAATGCTTTATATTGAAAAATGCTAAAGATCAAATTGGTAAGTTTGAAGAAAGATCGATGAAGGCATCTTCCTTGGATATTCTTCATCAAGCAAAGCCTACGAGTCTACAACAAGAAGAGTCATCGTGGAGGAGTCAATGAATGTCAAATTTCAAGACTCTATGTTAGACGAATCCAGTCGAGACTCATCATGAAGAATCGAACCCGCCCTGCACCCTCCAAAGCTTACATCTCTAGAAGCATCTCAGACTCTGGAAAACCAGCATCAAGCTGTTCGTGAAGATTCAAATAAAGAAAGAGATCATTAACCAGATAAATCAACCAGTAACTGGAAGCATAAGTCCAGTCATCCCAAAGATCTTATCATTGGCGACATCAATGAAGGAATACGCACAAGATCAAAAAGGCATGAAGAGTCTAGTCCGTGGCTCTCATTTCGAAATTGAACCAAAGAGCATAGAAGAAGCTTTATCGATGAAAGCTGGATTGAAGCTATGCAAGAAGAGCTCGAGCAGTTCAACATTAATGATGTCTGGGAATTGACATCTAAACCTAAAGGTAAAACTGTTATTGGAGACAAATGGGTGTTCAGAAACAAGATGAATGAGAAAGGAAAAGTCGTATGAAACAAAGCAAGACTCGTGGCGAAGGGATATACGCAAGAAGAAGGAATAGACTATGATGAGACCTACGCTCCAGTAGCAAGGTTAGAAGCTATTCGACTATTACTTGCGTTTGCTTGTTACAAAAATTTCAGGTTATTCCAAATGGACGTCAAAAGTGCCTTCCTAAATGGATTTATCCATGAGGAAGTTTATGTGGAACAACCACCGTGGTCCGAAGACCCAAAGAAGCCGAACTCGTCTTGGACCGAAAAAGGCCTTGTATGGTTTAAAGCAAGCACCTCGAGCTTGGTACGACAGCTAAGTAAGTTCTTAATTCAGAATGGTTTTGTAAAAGGTAAAGTAGATAGTACTTTATTCATCAAAAAGGAAAACAAAAGCTTCTTACTTGTTCAAATATATGTGGATGATATTATTTTTGGATCCTCTAATGAAATTCTCAGTGCAAGAAATTTTCTAAGTCCATGCGGGATGAGTTTGAAATGAGTATGATGGGAGAGTTAACATTCTTTCTTGGATTTCAAATAAAACAATTGAAGGAAGGAACTTTTATCTATCAAGAAAAATATGCTAATGATCTTGTCAAAAGGTTTGGTCTAGAAAAGTGCAAAAAGACCGATATACCGATGTCAAGTTCGATGAAGATAGATAAAGATGAAGAAGGAAAGAAAGTTGATCAAAAGCTGTACAGGAGCATCATTGGTTCACTTCTCTATCTTACTTGCTTCTTCTAGACTCCGACATTTTGTTGAGTGTTTGCATATGTGCTAGGTTTCAATCGATCCAAGAGAATCTCATCTCGATCTCTTGCGAAACGTATTATTAAATACGTTGCTTCATCTTCAAGCATCGGTCTTTGGTATCCTAAGAAGGGAGACTTTAGTCTTCTGGGATATTCAGACGCAGATCTGGCCGGTTGCAGAGTAGATAGAAAGAGCACTTCAGGAACTTACCAGTTGCTTGGAAGCAGGACAGTGTCTTGGTTTTCAAGAAAGCAAAGCACTGTGGCTCTCTCAACAACAGAAGCAGAATATGTAGCTCTTGGAAGTTGCTGCTCGCAAATTCTATGGATAAAACAACAGCTACAAGACTTTGGAATAGAAGATTCAAGCACAGAGATCAGATGTGACAACACCAGCGCAATTAATCTCACTAAAAATCCAATCCTCCACTCAAGAGTGAAGCATATAGAGATTCGACATCATTTCATCAGAGATCATGTTCAAAATGGAGAAATCTCGATTCAGTTTGTTGATTCAAAAAGCCAACTAGCGGATATATTCACAAAGCCTTTGGAGAAAAATCAATTCAATTTTATCCGTTCCAGACTCAACATTCTAAAGCTTGAGGAAGTTAAAGTCTAGAGACTATCCAATCCTCAGACTCAGACATTCATGGCTATTAACTGTAAGTTGTTATATTCAATCTCGAAAAGGTACAATCATTAGTTCAGTTAATTTATAATTTCCGTGATAAATGGAATCGTGTCTTTTCAAAAAGACTAACTTAAAATTGGCAGTTATCAATTTCAAAAGATACGTCTGTTCACTTTCCTTGTGCCGATTGGTTATATATATATATATATACAGTTTTTCTCGATTAAACTCCAAAACCCTAAAAAAGCATTCTCCTCCCAATCCTGTCTCCACTTTGTGTTCATATTCGAGAAAGTAGTCAACTTTTCTTGGGAAAGCGAGTGAAGGAATCTTTCATCGACAAAGAAAGATGTCTTCTTCAAGAAAGTCATCAAGAATCGCGAACAGGGGACCACAGAGAATGGGAAAGGGGCCTACCCATTTCGATCTCACCAAGGAGGAAGATTTACCGAGTCGGCCGACGAGCTCCGATTCACTCTCCTCCACGTCAATCTTCACCATCTACCCCACAAGGTGTGGGTCATCAACTGGAGGAAGAAATAATCGAGGACGCCGACCTTGTAAGAGTCCAAAAACCCGCTTTTATTTATAAGCTCTATCGTTCGTTGAAAAGCATTAGGATTCCACTGAATATCGTAGATGAATTTCTTCAGGATAAGAATTATGGGAATGAGTATATTTTTCTGAGGAAAATGGAGGATTTGGGAGTTGCTCCCAAAGGAAAGGCCGAGGAAGCACTTGCGAACATTCCAAGTGACCCTCGTGTACTAGGACAGAATCGGCGAAGGGAACGATGATGATAGAATGTTCCTTGAATTCCAACCTAGAATGGGTGTGGCAAAGCAAAGGTGAAGGGAAATCGGATGGATTTGTTCAAATCAAAGGATCGGGAGAATCAGTATTTCGATCGTTGAAAAGAGGGGTGATAAACCCTAGGAGTGTTGATTTCGACTTCTTAGATGCCATCAACATCGTGCTTCACAAAATTGTGATCAACTGTCTCAGGCCAAAGTCTACATCAAAGACTGACGTGTCTAACTCCGAAGCAAAATTGATGTACGCGATCAATTCAGGAAGGAAGTTCTCTCTCCCTCACACCATTCTCTTTCACATGTACAGAGCAATGGTGAAGGACAAGGGCCAATTGCTTTACGCAGGTCTTATGACCAAGATCTTCAGACACTTAAACATTGAGCCTCCACATACTCTTTGTGTTCGACCATGCGACAAAATGGTGGTAGGTTTGAAAATGATGATAAAAATGCGTCCGAAAGAGCTTAGCAAGGCAATGGAGAAATTCAAAGTGAAGACTCCAGCATCTTCTGCATCAAAGAAGAAAGGGAAGGAGCCCATGAGTGCTCCAATCAAAAAGAGAAGAACCCTTATCTTGGAGGATGAAGATGAAGAGGAAGATCTCTCTATTCCTGCATTGAAAAGAACTAGACGTTCTGTACCAGAATTAACAGAACAGAGAGAAACAGAGGGACAAGCAAGGAATAGAGAAGAAGAGGAGCAACAAGAAAAAGAGAAAGAGGTTGAAGAAGCAGAAGAAGAAGAAGCAGAAAAAGAAAAGTCTACAGATGAAGCAGAAGAGAAAGGGAATCAAAGCGCTGAAGAGCATGACCATCACTCTTCCCCAATCGAGGTCTTAGAGACAGGGGGAGATGGAGAGCAAGAAAGGACTACACCAGAAGCTGTTCACAATGAAGGTGTGAGTCGCTTACCAGCAAATCTAGAAGATTTTCAAGCTTCTCAAGTGCCTGAAGAAGGACATGATACGTCAGCACCAGATTTGCTCGATGTCACCGAAGCTCCATCGTCTGCCGGCACTCCATCTGATAAAGCTCATGCAAGCACGCAGACGGACAATTCAGCAGATTTTCGTCGTATCCTTGATGTTCTTCTGGAAATGCGTGGTCAAATATATGCTCTGGACTGCGAAATTCAAGTCCTGAAGAATGCTGGACAAGCATCTTCAGCTACCCTGGCGGATCAAATGAAAGATATCGCTCTTCAAATTCAAGCCAATGCCAAAGGAGAAGAGGTGGCTCATTTACGAGAAGACTTGAAGAGGCTGGAAGGCATCGTTCAGTCGATGGGAGATTTTCAGATCGTGCGCATTCCCAAGCAAAATTGACTCTTTTCTCACATTTTTAATGATGACAAAAAGGGGGAGAATTGCAATTTGAACTCAACTCTCTAAAATCTTTGCATTTAAATTTCTTTTTGTGTTTAAATGTTTTTGTTTTTTGAGTATGACTTGGGTGTGAACTTAAATTTGGCTGATTTAGATGTGGATTTTGATGCTTGACTATTTGCATTTATATCAAGTATTGCTATATGGTTTTACTCATGAAAGACTAACCGATTTTCGTGGATGCGAGTCGGTTGTTAATTTTATTAATCTTTATGAGATAGCCATATTGCTTGAGTAATATTTTGCAGGTCAAAGTTGTTCAAATCTACGGGGAAAGTTTTGTCACCATCAAAAATGGGGAGATTGTTGGAGAAATCTATCCGAATATTTTGAAGTCGACAAAACGTTTCTATCGTCTAGTCCGGATATTTGTAAGCCCTTCGTTTAGAGTCCGAAGACTTTCGGATCACCAGACTCAAAGACTCAAGACTCAAGACTCAAGACTTTTCTCATTGACAGTTCTTCTAATCAAGTGACGAAGGAAATCCAGAGCCGAAATATTTGGTTGAAGATTTATTCCTATCCTCTGGAGAAGATCTCTTGGCTGGATAATTGTAACGGATTCATTCATTCGTTATCAAGATCGTTTGAAGATCCGATGATCGACGAAGTATTCTTGGAAGGTTCTATTCTTGGAAACCAAGATCCTGATTGTATGGGCGAACATGATTGATGGGCTATCGTCAAGTTCCTTTAATAGCTCGAATGATCTCCTTGATTGATTCCGTTCAACGGGTAGATTGGAGGAATTCCTTTGGTAAGTGCCAACGGGTATGATGGCATAAAGGAGTATAAAAGGAAGTTGTTCTAGCTGCTTTAGAGTATGATTGATAGAGAAATTCCAGAGTCTGAAGCACTTTGATTATTAGTCGATACATTCTGAGCGAAATTGTACACACAGAGAGTGTCTATTCTTAGTGATACCTTGAGCGAGTGTGGGAGATCATCTACACCGAGAATTCAAGGGAGAACAACGCTGTAACATCTCTTTGTTCATAGTGGAATCCAACCAATAGGCTGTCAGTGCAGAAGAGTGGACGTAGGTTTGAAATAAGCCGAACCACTATAAACCGCTTGTTCAATTCTCTCTTCTCTCAGTCTTACTTTGATTATTGTTTGTCTCATATCTATCAACTGTCTAGTATTGTGCAATTATAAAGAAAAATCTTGCATATACCTATTCACCCCCCTCTAGGTACTTAAACTAGCTATATCACACTTGCCGCTAGGAAGGGTCGGCAATGGAGGGGGGGTTAGCTGGGGTTGCCGGGCCCTATGCCAGGGGCTGGCGACCCTGGCCAACCTGCGGCGAGGGCCCGCGAGCCCTCGCCTTGTTTTGGGGTGAGGGTCGTAGCCCTCACCTAGCCGAGCCAAGGGCCATCGACTCTCGCTGGATTTGGGCGAGGGCCGCAACCCTTACTAGATTTGGGCGAGGGCTCGTGAGTCCTTGCCGTCGGTCAACCGGGGTCGCCAGCCCTTAGCTAGGACACGGCGACCCTGGCCGACCCTCTCCCTTCCCTCGTCGACCCTTCCCGGCAACGGCAGTGAGGGCTCAATCCTCAACTGCCTCCCCCCCCTCTCTCTCTCTCTCTCTATATATATATATAAATTTTTATAATTTTTTTAATATTTGTATTTGTATTTTAAAACTTTTAAATAAATTTAGTTTTACATTTAATTTAATTTGATTTATATTAATGTTTTACCATATTAGCACTAAAACGACGTCATTTGTGCATTGTCTAGCTACATTAGCGTGCAAAATGACGCCATTTTGCACTTACTTTGCCAGAAATTGCATACGTTAGAGTCGTGGTTTCGTTTGTAATAATATTCGTTCTATGTGCTTAATAGGTGAATCCAATGTTGAGAAGGTCTCTTCACATCATGACAGATCCAGAAATATTAAAAGCACCTGTTTCTCTTGCTGCATCTCCATCTTTTTCAACCCCTTCAGATTTTCGTGTTTTAAATGCTTCTAAGATATATTATCTCTATGAAATTTCTCTTAGTGATGAAACCAAAATCTCTGAAACTTAACTTTCCCTGATGAACTCATATTCTACTTTCGCTAAACCCACCTCATCATTTTCTCCCATTCGCTCCATTCGCCAACTTATTCACCAAACTCCAAAGGAAGTCAATGAGTATGTTCAGTCCTCAAAGTTCGACCAATATCCCATTCCTGCCATTGAAAGGAGTACTTTGTTACTCTCCAGATTCCTCCAGAGTTTCCTAGGCAATAGATTCAAAAATGATAGTCTCATGTTCATTATGGAGCTGTTCGTCTTGCTTTTACTTTTCATGGTTGCAAGGGCTTGCCAGTTGTGGCAAGAATAGTGTTACTGGATACTAGATTTCTAGAGTACTAGCATACTTGTATCGGTACTGTCCAAACCACTTTGAATGCTGGAACAGTCTTTGTGACTTTGTATCCAAATTTCAATATTGCTCTTTCAGATCCATAGTTACTTTCCTTTTTGAAAGTCTAAGTTCAGCTCACTGGAGCACCTCAGACAGTTGATTCTGTTGTTGCAACACTACACTACTAGATGGTTTATCAAGTGCAGAACCATGCTCTTGACTTGAATTTCCACAATGAAAATGAATATGCTTTATTTATCTCCATGCAAAATGATCATGCATCCTGCATTCATGTTCCCAGACATATCCCAAAGGAAAAGTTGGCCAAGCTTATTCTAGAGACTTGGATCACTAACTATGAAAAGTTACATCAGAATAATAAGCATTTCTAGTCTTCAGACTCTGAATTTGTCAGAAAGAAAGATGGAACCGTTTCCATCAAATTCGGCAAGGAAAAGAAAGAAAGTCTTTCTATCTTCCAAATCCTCTTTATGATTAAACCATGTGTTCCTAAGTTAATTTCCGAGCCAGATCTAAAAAAACTTGTTCAATATTTCAAAAGTGATTGACATCATGTCCATTACTACACAGACCGGTATGGTCATTGTTTCTAGGATCTTTTTTGTCAATGTTCTTATTGCACAAACTCTCTCGACGAGGAAGACCCATATACAAGACCTCGACAGAAGCATAAAAAGCCAAAAGATCCTATGTACCAAAGGTACTTGAATAGAGATCCCTTCGTTGATACTCTTGGTGAGTGTGATAAATTCTAGTTTATGGTTTCCTATACATCAACTCCACCACCAGAGTTCATTACTCCAATATCACCAATTCCATCACCATCACCTGCTCCATCTCCTCCAAAAAGAAAAAAAAAAACGAGCTCTTTCCCCATTTTATAAGCCAATCTTAAAGTAGGTGAAGAAACATTCCTACCCATTTGAGACTTTAGCAGAAACACCACCAAGTTCTTCCATAGCCATGTTCCATGAGACATACTTTCCCCCTTTTGTCTGAGAAAGTTTCAAACTCTCGTTTCCTACTCCAAAAGAATTCATCGATCCACAAGGTAGATTTGGCATGCCCCTAAGATACTTGCCCCCACTAATGTGAATGAACATAGAAGATAGAAAAGGACTCTCGTTGTTGAAGCTGTCATAAATTGGCAATCGAATACTCTTTTAGCATATAACAATGCGCTCAAAGTAATTGATTCCAAGATTGTAAATGTGCAATAAGATTTTCGAAATACAATGAAACCACCAAGAAGATGCTTTTAGATTTCCAAAAGAGGCTTCATGCCTTGGAATTTGGACAACATTTAGGGTGTCATCATCTCGAAAGTCCTAAGGTAGAAATAGAGAAGCTCAAAAGGCAAATCCAGCTCCTTGAAGAAGAAAGATTCAATCCATTTCCGACTACTTTGCGGACAGAGCATCCCCCTCTTCCACTAGCCTAGAATACGTCTATCTTTGCTGCTATCACAGATGTTCTTGTCAGGCAAGATAAGACAAATGTGGCTGAAATGCGAAATCTTCTCAAAGAACTGGATTGAATAAGAAAAGAAAAGGGAAAAGAGAAGATGCCTAAAGAATCCTCGTTTGTCATAAGGGAAAAGCCAGATCAATTGATGCTGTCGAATCCATTAGAATCTTTCCGAAGAGATTTGGGTAATCAGGAACCATAGTCTGATCTTGTTACTCAACAGCCTGATCCTGTTACTCAACAGCTTGATCCTGTCATTCCAACAGATCATATTCTATTTTCAGCAGAACTAGCTTTTCCAAATATCTTTGATACTGAATTAGATTCAGTATCCCTCTCGTCTTCCTCATCCTTCTCAATCCCTACCATTGATTTCTTCCCTATTATACTAGTAATTTCATCAATATTCATGACCGATCCTCCAGACCAAGATATGGAATCAAACCATTCTGAACCAGAGGTTGTTTAGCCAAACGATCCCTCCTAGCACATGTATTCTGCATCAAATAGTTTTTTTTCACCGTTGATGACATTCCCTATCACAAATGGCTAGAAAGACTTTGAAGAATTTCATATTTGGTTAAATGCCTAAGCCCTTACCAACCATGATAAGTATGATGTCCTTTTTGATTTTGTCACAAGGTTTACAAGTAGCCTCAAACATTTGTGGCAATCTGTGTTAGAACAAGACCAGCTTCAATTTTTACTCTCACTTGATTTTGGTCATGCCATTATCCTTCTATATCATTTCTTTGTGGGAAAACCTTCTGACCTCCAAGAGCTTAAAAGGAGAGAATTTTTCGAAAGAAGATGCTGCTTTTTCCAGGAAAAACATCTTGATAAATATTATCGAGAAATGCTTAAGCTCTTCTATGGTATTGGAGCTGATCCAAACCTGAAACACGTCTTCTTGACTTCCATCCCCAAAGAATTGTCTCAATAGGTGGAGAGAACTTTTCTCAGCAAACAAAGAAGGTTCAGGATATTCCGTTAGGAGAAATATAACAAGAAATTCATTTGTGCCTTGAAGAATTGTGTATCAAATGCCAAATGATCCAGACTTATGTCGACGATAACAGAGAACTTGATATAGCATGTTCCCGCTAGAAGCTAAAAATCAAATGTTTCAAGCGAGATTGTGATGGTTCTTGCGGAAAATTTTCCAGAAAAAAGAAGCACTTCAAGAAGCTCTAGATAAAGAAATCCAGGCATGGCTCTAAGCACTTTCGAAGAAAGAAGAAATTGCGATACCTACGCAAAAGAAAAGATTGCTCAGGCCATAAGAAGTCAAATCAATGCTTCATCTGCAATTAGAAAAGACATTTTGCCAAAAATTGCCCCTAATCGAGAAAATATCAAAATCATCTGATACATCATATAAAGAATGAAACAGGTATTTCTCTTGAAAATGATAATATTGAATCTTTATTCTTTGAGGATGAAGAACCATCTGAATAAACTCTTTGTGTCATCCCTTGTTACGAAACTTCTAGTGAAATTGATTCGGATTCAAATCCTGAAGATATTTTTCACATATTTCTCACTTCTTCAGAATAAAGCACTAACATATTTTCAAGTTAAATTCATTGTCCCCATTTCCCTGTGAAAATCTTCACTTCAAAGTTTGCCAAGCCTATCACTGTCATTGCTCTCATAGAACTAGAGCAAGTTCTTTAATCTTGGACACCAAAGTTATTCTTGAAGAATATTGGACTTCCTGTGTTTGATATTTTAATTCTATTTCAGGAGATACTTTTTTTACGAATGTAAGAACTACCATAGTAACCATCCAATTTTTTCCACAGTGTTCCATAACCATAAAAATCTTTGGTTCCAGTCTTCCCAACAAGGATTTGATCATTGGCTGAGATATCATGACTCAAATTTCTCAACTTCCTATCATTCCTAGAAAATGTCTTAAGTATAAGGACTAATTCTCTGAATTCATCAATATCCAAAGACTTTTTTCCATCCAAATGAGCTTGCTAGACCCCATCATGCAAAAGTTGTTAAAATCATATTCGGAATCTCATTCTGAATTTGTTCAAAAATGTTCTTACCCTTTATGGGAAAATCCAGAGTTCTTTGTTCGCTTTCCTTTAAAAAAAAAAATGAGGATATCAATCCAATCAAGGCGAGTCACATGGGAATGAAATCGGAACACTTGGTTTTAGCTCAAAGGGAATGTTCGGAACTATTGCAGCAATACCTTATTGAAATCTCCAATTCTCAATGGGCTTGTGAAGCTTTTTATGTCAACAAGCGTGCTGAACAAAATAAAGGAAATATGAGACTGGTAATTAACTCTCAGCCTCTTAACCTTTTTTTTCCAAGATGATAAATTCCCTTTACCTTCCAGAAATTCCCTCTTTACTGGATTATCCAAAGCCTACATTTACTCTAAATTCAATCTCAAAGCCAGATTTTGGCAATTGGGCATCCATCCTGAAGATGGACCCAATATAGGGTTCTGTATCATGAACCAATATTTCCAATGGAAAGTTCTTCCTTTTGGTCTAAATGTGGCACTATTTCTATTCCAAAAGGCCATGTGTCAAATTTTCCAACCAATTCTGTCAAGTGCAATAGTATACATCGACGATATCCTGCTTTACAGTCTTAATGAGCAATCACACTGCCAACTTCTTAAACGGTTTGCAGAAATTATGAAAAAGCATTGGATCATGCTTTCTCAAATAAAGATGAACATTGTCCAGACAGAAATTGAATTTCTTGGTATGCACTTTAACAAAGGTACGTATTATCCAGGGCCGCATATTGCTCATGAATTGTTGAAATTTCTTGAGGAAAATTTCACAACAAAGCAAGTTCAGCAATTTCTTGGAATAATTAATTATCTCAGAGACTTCATTCCAAACATTGCAGAACTGCTGATTCCATTGAAATTGATGCTGAAAAAGAATCCCCCACCTTGGAGAAAATCCTAGACTAAAGCAGCCGTTGAACTTAAGGAGATTATGCAGACTCTTCCTCTATTACAAATCCCATCAACAAGGAAGATAATTCTCTAGACTGACGCCGGTGATGAATATTGGGCAGCCATCCTGTTTGAAGAAATTGATGGTAAGAGACATTTGTGTGCCTACAAAAGTGGAAAAATTTCCCAAGTTAAAATGTATTATCATTTCACTTTTAAAGAAATCTTGGTGATGAAAAATGGAATAAAAAAATTCGAATTCCATCTCATTGGCCATCACTTTCTGGTAAAATTGGATATCCTCATATGACCAAGTTCAAATAGAAGCAAGTTTCGAGTTCTTAACTGCTTCAATGGGCTGAATGATTTTCAAAATACTCTTTTGAAACAAACATATTACCGAAAAGAAGAATGTGCTTGCCGACTTCTTGTCAAGACCAAAAGCACTAGTGGAAATCAACATGTACATCGTGAGGCATGCTTTTCATACTCTTCATAACAATGAGAAGTATAAGATTGAAAGAATACAAGATTAGCCAAGCTAGCGATATTACTAGGAGATTGTGGAACAAATCCAGAATGACTGCCTTATTGAAAATCTGGATAATCTCATGTGACAATTTCATACAGATCTGTTCAAATTTAATGGAGGGTCGATTCTTTATCATTTTAGATTAAATTCGGACTATCCGTTCATACATCCTTTAATTTTGAAGGAAGATGATTTCCCTGACCAATTTCGATGGTTATTATGGTACTTAACCAATAAGTATTGAATAGCTATCAAAATTCCAACCAGAAAATTCATTATCAACCTCACTAGGATATTTGGACTCGGCAGATGAAACATTAAAAAAGAGAGTGACAGAAATCTCATAGATTTCCTTAATTGGTTTTATCCTCCTACTCACTAGAAATACTTCTTGCAAAAAGAGCTTAGAACCACACAACTAAACCCTGAGGTTCATACTATTTTGTTTTTTTGACGACTATGGGCTTTTGTCACAAATAATGGTAGCAGTAGCAATGCCCCCCAAATTATAGGTACCACATCCTATAAACCTCAACCACACAGTGCAAAAGCTCGGATTCACAAATCTTATCTAGGACCCGTTGGTTGCCGCAAGCATCAGTATCGAAAACTCCAAAGGATTTTGTATTAGGAAAATAAAACCATTCCTAAAAAATGGCAGACACAGATGACATTGCACTATATGGGATTATTATAGTCTCAAACTAGAAGTCAAGGAAGCACTCGAAAAATTCAGACAAGTTACATCATCATAGGAGCATGAAATGGCAGACACAGATGACATCGCACAGTCCTCTCAAGACCTCTATGTCAAATGGGGAGGTCCTCTTTCCCAAGACCCCTATGACCAAGAAACTTTGTCCTTATCTTAAAGCATTGACACATCCTATTATACTCAGTTATCCAATTGGTCTCAGCCAAGCATTCCTGCCGACACTACAGGCTTCTCTTAGAATCAAGCGAAAGCATCCTCGTTAAACCAAATTCTCTCACCGGATTCACTTGTAGGACTTGAGAAAAAAAATATGAAGAACAGCTTGTGGCAATGCATAGTTCGGACGACTCAGACTATGACTATAATGCTCGCGATGGACGAGACTACTAACTGTACAAGTCACTGTTTATTTTCACTATAGTAGTAAGTTAGGGAAATCACTGTTCATTGTCACTATTCATACCATGCGAATAATTTCCTATGCTTCTGTTTGTTTCAAGACCCGTGAGTATGGTCCTTGTTTGTGTGTGACCTCTTATTGCCTATAAAAGACAGGAAGGATGTAATGTGTTGGGCAGAGTCCCTTGAAGTAAAGTGAGCATTTCGTGTAAAACTCTCTGTGGCTTTTTAAACTTCTCTTCTTCTCCAGCCTGGTAGGATCTTTTGAGAAATGCAACTCGAATAGTTAGAAATGTTACATCCTGGTGTTTCTAGGCTCTAAACTAAAGGGAAGAGTGGTTTTCTGTTAAAAGGCTGTCTCTGAAGGGCTTGAACAGAAGATATTCACCTACTGTGAGGTATGCCAACTTTTGGCACTTGAAATGATCTTTTGCCGAATTTCATGTTACTCTAAACACCGGATATGATCAAACTTTTAATATCAAAGTTTTATCTAGTCCATCAAAGGCAATCTTATGAGATAGGATGCAATGATATAATCTATGAATTAGATCAAACATTTATTAAAAGTTTAAGAACGATATTTCATTTTTTGATTGTTAGGATGCATGAGTAAGTTATGTTAAAACAATCCCACAATATATTGATAGCTTTGAAATAAGGCTTTCTCTTGGTGATGACAAAGATCCATATGGAGAAATTAATGGGAGGGTTTATTTGGCCTAACTAAATGGGAGGCTATATCAGCGGGAGGTTTTTCACTGTAACCTTGTGCTTAGTAAAGGATTTTGTTAGCATAATTGTTTTTGAGTTATTGTGAGAATAATAACTTATTACGAGTTACAAAATTTTCTCTTTCTTTTTTTCTTCACTTCCTTCTCCTTCCTCCAGCCAGTCATCACTAGTGATCAGCAAGAGGCAAGGTTGGTGAGGGACCTTGCTGGTCTTGAGGAAGCTTGACCATGGTTGGGCAACCTTGCTCGTGGCTAGGCGACCTCGCCTAGGCTGCCAACTGGGCTGGTGAGGGTCGACCCTCGACGGTCATGGGTGAGGACAAAGGCTGCTAGTTGGGCTTGCGAGGCTCGCCCTTATTGAATTTGGCAAGAGTTGAGTCTCATTGGCCATGGGCAAGGTCAAAGGCCGCGACCTCACGTGGTCTTTGGCGAGGCTTGCCAAAGGTTGGGCAAGGCTCACCGTCGTTGCACTAACGAGGGTCGAGCCTCGTCGGCCATGGATGAGATTGCAACTTGCCCATGGCTGGCGAGGCGAGCCTAGGCCAAAGGCAGGCGGGGCCTTGCCTAATCATGGCGAGGGTGGCCTCACCATCGTTGGGTGAGGCTCGCCCTTGCTAGTGGCATGTGGGGGTAAGCCTTGCCATTGGTTGGTGAGGTTGACTTTGCTGGCTTGAGTAAAATAAATATTATTAAAAGATTATCCACATCAATATTAGCTGGACGAGCGGTGTTGGTCGGCCAAAATTGCTGGATGAATTGAATTGTATAATTACAAAATGTTTAGGGCTGAATTGGCTAAAAAAAGGTTTAAGTCTGAATTAGAAAAATTACAATAAGTTTATGATTGTTTTGGTACGTCCTCCCTACATGGGAAAGATCGTGACTAGGCTTCAATTGACGTAAGCAAGTGTGTCTTCACAGCCACTACCACTCCCCTCCTACTCTTCGTAGCTTCTGTTATTCCCCTCCTATAAATCTCGGCTCGCCCGACGCATTCGCCATCGTGTCGGTGCAGTGCAGGGAACGAGCGAGCTCGAGCTAGACGACGGCAATGGCGGCATCGAGGACGATGGTGAGAAGGATCAAGCTGGGGTTGCAGGGCCTAGAGGTGTTGGTGTAGGGGCTGGGCTGCATGGGCATGTTTGCCTTCTACGGGCCACCCAAGTTGGAGCCCGACATGATTGCCCTCATCCACCATGTCGTTGGCTCCGGCGTCACCTTCCTCGACAGCTCCGACAGCTATGGCCCCCACACCAATGAAATCCTCCTTGGATTGGTCGGTTCTCTCAGTCTCTGTTTTGCCTCCGCATGAACTATATGTGCTTATAGTGTTACGGAATGTAGCTTCATCGAATAGAGTGCTTTGATCCTGCGCCTTGGTTTTCTGATTTCGGGGTTGATTTTGAGCAGGCACTGACGAGAGGGGTGAGGCAGAAGGTGGAATTGGCTACCAAGTTCAGAATCAGCTTCGCAAACAAGAAGATGGAGGTCCAAGGTGATCCAGCTTACGTGAGGGCGGCTTGTGAGGCCAGCTTGAAGCGGCTCGACATCGATTGCATCGACCTCTACTACCAGCACTGTATCGACACTCGCGTCCCCATCAAAGTCAATGTATGGATCCCTTATCAAATTTTCACCTCGCTTGAGACTTTCTCCGAGCCATATGATTAGTTGCTAAATTAGATTGGTGTTGATGATGCATTGTCATGTTGTTACAAGTTTGTTGAATTTTGTTAAATGACACTTAAGTTCAGCTGATAGCAGAGTTCAAGATGCGGCATGGTGTTGTTCAAGGGGTTGTGGAATTTAGTAGTTTAGGGCGCACATGGAATTGTTTTTGTTCCTTTTTGTTCCCGGGAACGAAAAAACAAAAAAGTGTTTTTGTTCCGGGGAACAATTTTTGAACAAAAGAACGCGTTTGGTAACGTTTGGTCCGGAATAAAAAGGAACAAAACACATTTGGTAAATTTTATTGTTTGTTTGTTTCTTTTAATTTTTTAAACATTTTTATTTTATTTTTCATTTTTCCTTTCTTTTTTATTTTTTATTTTTCGGCCGGTCACGGCCTCCGGCGACCGGCCGACGGGGTCGGGCACCTCGCCTAGCCACGGCGAGGCTCGCCGGCCCTTGGCGAGGCCGAGCCTCGCCGTGGCCGGGCGAGGCTCGGCCTCACCTCGGCTAGGCGAGCTCGGCCTCGCCCGGATCCGGCGAGGCCGAGCGTCGTCGGATCTAGGCGAGCTCGAGCTCGCCTAGCCATGGCGAGGCTCGGCCTCGCCGGATCCGGGCGAGCCCGAGCTCGCCTAGCCAAGGCGATGCTCGGCGTCGCCGGCGCGGGCGAGGTCGAGCCTCGCCGGGGTGATATAGCTAGTACGATTACCTAGAGGGGGTGAATAGGTATAAAAGATTTTTCTTTTGATAATTACACACTATTTAGATAAATAAACGATTTGTAGCAATTAAGAAAAACAATCGTAAGGCGAGTAAGGGAAAGAGAGAATTAGACACGAGGTTTATAGTGGTTCGGCTTGTGTCAAGCCTACGTCCACTCTTCCGCACCGACCAATTTTTTGGATTCCACTATGAACAAAGAGATGTTACGGTGATGATCTTCCTTGACTTCTTGGTGTAGACGATCTTCCACACTCTCAAGGTGTCACTAGAAATGAACACTCTTTGTGTTTACAATTTCGCTCAAAATGGTCTCGACTAATAATCAAGGATCTTCGGACTGGAATTTTTCTATCAATCACACTCTCTAAAACAACTGGAATGTCTTCATTTTATACTCCTTTATGCCATCATAGCCGTTGGCACTTACCAAAGGAATTCCTCCAATCTACCCGTTGGACGGAATCAATTACGAAGATCATTCGAGCTATTTAAGGAGTCTCGGCGATAGCCCATCAATCTGTTCGCCCATACAATCGGGATCTTGGTTTCCAAGAATAGAACATTCCAAGAATACTTCGACAACCATCGGATCTTTAATCGATCTAGATAAGAACAAACAAAGACTCCGAGATGTTTATCCAACCAAGGGATCTTTTCCAGAGGATAGGATCGAATCCTCAACCATAAGTTTCGGCTCTGGATTTCCTTTGCTACTGGAATAGAAAGAGTGTCAGTGAGAATAGTCTTGAGTCTAGAGTCTTGAGTCTTGAGTCTTGAGATAATAAAGTCTTGAGACTTTAATCTTCGGTCTCCGAATATCCAGACTTAGACTGATAGAAACGTTTTGTCAGCTTCAAAAGACTCTGGAAAGATTTCTCCAACAATCTCCCCCTTTTTGATGGTGACAAAACTTCCTTGTAGATTTGAACAACTTTGACCCGCAAAAACATTTCTCAAGCAATATGGCTAACTCACAAATATTAATAAAACAACCACATTCTCGCATCCACAAACAAATTGGTTAGTCTTTCGTGAGTAATACCATAAAACAACACTTGATATGAACGCAACTAGTCAAGCATTTAAATCCACAGTCAAGAGTACTCAAGTCAAACTCAAAAAAATGACTACACATAACCACAAATTCAAAGATTAAAAGATAAAATGATGTTTGAAGGTTGATGGTGTTGATTGTTCAAATTGATTCTCCCCTTTTTGTCATCATGAAAAAGTGAGAAAGGGATCAAGTCTCGCTTGGGAATGCGAACGATTTGGAAATCTCCCATAGACTGGACTAAGCCTTCTAGCCTCTTCAAGTCTTCCCTTAACCGAGCTACCTCCTCTCCTTTTGCATTTGCTTGAAGTTGTAGAGCGAGGTCTTTCATTCGTCCTCCGGGGTAATCGAAGATGCTTGGCTAGCATTCTTGATGGATTGAATCTCATAGTCTAGAGCAAAAATCTGTCCCCGCATATCCATAAGAATATCAATAATACGACGAAAATCTGAGTTATCCGTCGTGTGTACTTACATCAGCCTTTTCGGATGGAGTGAATGCGACGTTGTAGCTTCCGTGAAATCATGCAGATTTGGGTTCGAAGTATCGTGTCCTTCTTCGTGCAATTTAGAAACCCGAACTTCTTCGTCTCTCGCCGGAGATGATCTCGGACCTTCACTGTTGGCAGCATGTGGTGAAGACCTTTCTTGCTCGCCAACTCCCCCTGTCTCTAGGACATCACAAGGAGAATAGTGATGATCATGTTCTTGATCTCCCTTATCTCCAGTCCGATCTGATTGTTCTTTCTCTCCTCCTCTCTCCTTTTCTCCTTCTTTCTCCTTCTCTCCCTCTTTCTCCTTTTGCCGATCTTCTTCTCGATCTTTGCTTGCTCCTCTTCCCTCTCTGTTCTCCCGTTGAAGTTCTGTTGATCGAGGCACATAACGTCTGGTTCTTGTTAAAGCAACGATTGTGGGATCCTCATCTTCTTCATCTTCATCCTCTAAGATGAGAGTCCTTTTCTTCTTCCTCGATAGGGTTCCAACAATTTCTTTTCCTTTTCTTTTTGAAGCGAGATGGGACAGAGTCTTCACTCCGAATTTCTCCATTGCCTTTGCAAGCTCTTGTAGACGCATCTTCGTCGGCATCTTCAAACCTACCACCATCTTATCGCACGGTCGAACACAAAGTGAATGGGGCGGTTCAATATTCATGTGTCTAAAGATCTTGGTCACGGACCGGGATAAGGCAATTGTCCCTTGTCTTTTGACACCGCTCCGTACATATGGAAAAGAATCGTGTGCGGGAGAGAGAACTTCCTTCCGAGTTGATTGCATACATCAACTTTGCTTGAGAATAAGACACGAAGTCTTTGATGTAGACTTTGGTCCGAGACAGTTGATTACGATCTTATGAAGCACAATGTTGATTGCATTCATCCCTGGAATAGGTAACTCTCTTGTCGTGTCCCTATCCTTGACAAGATCCAGTAGTACGTGCGAGGTGAGACTTTGATTGGAAGATAACGCCCTCGTTCAACTCCAACAATGTCGCCAACATATTTACATCTACCACGTAGACTTTGTCTCGAACAGAACGAAATTCTATTCGCATCCAAAAGCTCGAGATTTGAATAGAAATAAGCGGTTAAATGAGCGTACCCGTCCGTAGAGTCAGAGCAAAAATTCTCTAGTTGAAGCAAGTTCAACTTCTCTCTCAAGTTCATGTTGATGGCGTCTAGAAAATCAAAATCAACACTTCGAGGGTTTATCACCCCTCTTTTCAACGATCCGCCATATACTTTCTCCTGTTCCTCGGATTTAAACAAATCCAATCGATTTCCTTTCGTCTTCGCTGCCACACCCATTCTCGGTTGAAACTCAAGGAACATTTTATCATCATCGTTCCGTCAATTAAATTTTGTCCAGGCACACGAGGATCACTTGGAATATTTGCAAGTGCATCCCTCGCTTTTCCTTTCGGAGCAATTCCTAACTCCTCCATTTTCCGCAGAAAAAGATATTCATTTCCATAGTTCTTATCCTTAAGGAAATCGTCTATGTAATTCAAAGGTGTACCGGTGATTTTCAACGCACGATAAAGCTTGTAGATATAAGAGGGTTTTTGACTCTTACGGGGTCGGCGTCCTCGATTATCTCTTCTTCAAGATGATGACTTTCACCATGTGGGGTAGGAGGCGATGAATGACGTGGATGAGAACGAATCGGACTTTGTTGCCGACTTGAAAAGTCTTCCTCCTCGCAAGATCGAAGTGTATTGGTCCCTTCTCCATTCTTTGTGGACCCCCGCTTGCTATTCTTGATGATTTCCTCGAAGAAGACATTCTTCTTTGTCGATTTGAGAGATTCCTTCGATTGCTTCCCAAAGAAAAATGACCACTTTCTCGACGATGAACAAGAGATTGAAACAGGTTCGGGGGAAGAGTACTTTTTTAGGGTTTTGACGATTGTGAAAAAGCTGTATATATATATTTAACTCACTTTTTGAAAAAGGAAGTTCAATCGTCGCAGGGAAAGAGTACGATCATTTCTTTTGAAAATCAATAACGCCAAAATTAATCTTTTTGAAAAGACAAGTTTTTGATTTTCACACGTATAATAACCGAACAACAAAATCGTACCTTTTCGAGTTCAAATAGCCACTTACGTCTATAGCCATGAATGTCCGAGTCGAAGATCTTGAGACCGAGAGATTAGAGTCTAAGGATTGTTGAGTCTTTAGACTTTAACTTCTTCAAGCTTCAAAATATTGAGTCTTGAACGGATAGCGTCAAATTGATTTTTCTCCAAAGGCTTTGTGAAAATATCCGCTAGTTGACTTTTTGAATCAACAAATTGAATCGAGATTTCTCCGTTTTGAATATGATCTCTAATGAAGTGGTGTCGAATCTCAATATGCTTTGCTCTTGAATGAAGAATTGGATTTTTGGTAAGATTGATCGCGCTGGTGTTGTCACATCGATTTCGTGCATGAGTCTTCAATGCCAAAGTCTTGTAGCCGTTGTTTGATCCATAGAATTTGCGAACATCAACTTCCAAGGGCTACATACTCGCTTCGTTGTTGAAAGAGCCACAATACTTTGTTTCCTTGAAAACCAAGATATGTTCTATTTCAAGTAATCGACAAGTTCCGAAGTGCTCTTTCTATCGACTCGCAACCGGCCGGATCTCGCATCCGAGTACCCCGGAAGATCAAAGTCTCCCTTCTTTGGATACCAAAGACCGATGCTTGAGGATGAGGCAATGTATTTGATAATTCGTTTCACGGCATTGAGATGTGATTCTCTAGGATCCGATTGAAACCTAGCACGAGACACAAACACTTAACAAAATATCGTGTCTAGAAAAGTAAGATAAAGAAGTGAACCAATCATGCTCCTAAATAGCTTTTGGTCTACTTTCTTCCCTTCTTCATCCTTATCTATCTTCAGAGAACATGACATTGGTATGTCGGTCTTTTTGCAATTTTCCAATCCAAATCTTTTGACAAGATCATTTGCATACTTTTCTTGATGAATAAAAGTTCCTTCCTTCATTTGCTTTACTTGGAGTCCAAGAAAGAATGTCAATTCTCCCCATCATACTCATTTCAAACTCATCCCGCATAGACTTAGAAAATTTCTTGCATAGGCTTTCATTAGGAGATCCAAATATAATATCGTCTACATATATTTGAACCAGTAAAAAGCTTTTGTTTTCCTTTTTGATAAATAAGGTAGTATCTACTTTACCTTTGACAAAACCGTTCTGTATTAGGAACTTACTTAGCCTATCATACCAAGCTCGAGGTGCTTGCTTTAAACCATACAAGGCCTTTTCGCCTAAAGACTGAATCTGGCTTCTTTGGGTCTTCAAATCCAGGTGGTTGTTCCACATAAACTTCCTCATGGATGAATCCATTTAGAAATGCACTCTTGACGTCCATTTGGAATAACCTGAAATTTTTATAACAAGCAAACGCAAGTAATAGACGAATAGCTTCTAACCTTGCTACCGGTGCGTAGGTCTCATCATAGTCTATTCCTTCCTCTTGCGTGTATCCTTTGGCCACGAGTCTGGCTTTGTTCCGTACGACTTTTCCATCCTCGTTCATCTTGTTTTTGAATACCCATTTGGTTCCAATAACAGTTTTATCTTTTGGTTTTGATGTCAAATCCCAGACATCATTGATGTTAAATTGTCTGAGTTCTTCTTGCATAGCTTCAATCCAGCTTTCATCGATAAAGCTTCTTCTATGCTTTTTGGTTCAATTTCGAGAGATTAGTGCCACAAAGACTAGATTCTTCACGTCTTTTTGATCAAAAGTGCGGATTCCTTCATTGATTTCACCAATAATGAGATCTTCGGGATGACTGGATTTGTGCTTCCGATTCTTGGTTGATTTTCTGGTTGATGATCTCTTTCTTTATTTGAATCTTCAAGAACATTTTGATGATGGACTTCAGACCGAGATGCTTCTTGAGTTGTAAGACTTGAAAGATCTCGGAGATGATTCGGACTCTTCATATTGAGTCCGACTAGATTCAACTTGCGTTGAATCTTGAAATTTGACATTCATAGATTCCTCCACCGATTGGCTTTTGTTGTTAAAGACTCGTAAGCCTTGCTTGTCATAGAATATCCAAGGAAAATGCATTCATCCGATCTTTCTTCAAACTTACCAACTCGATCATTTGCATTTTTCAAAATAAAGCATTTACAACCGAACACATGAAAATATGAGACAAGAGGCTTCTTACCTTTGAATAATCCATAGGGGTTTTCTCTAAAATGGGTCTTAGAAAGACTCTATTGATAATGTAACATGCTTTGTTGAAACTTGACTTCAGCCCAAAATCGAGAAGAAATTTTACTTTCAATTAAAAGTGTTCTAGCCATTTCTTGAAGAGATATATTCTTTCTTTCCACAACTCCAGTTTGTTCGAGTATATGGAGAGGAAAATACATGATTAAAACCAGATTTATCACAAAACTTTGTAAAGTTTTGGTTTTCGAATTCACTTCCATGATCTGTTCTAATACTTGAAATAGCACATCCTTTTTCATTTTGAACCTTTTTAGCAAACTTTTCAAAGTACGAAAAGGTTTCGACTTACTTGCAAGAAAATATACCAGGTAAAACGAGAGTAATCATCTACAATTACTAGACAATATTTCTTACCTCCAATGCTCGGGTTCTTGTTGGTCCAAAGAGATCCATATGCAGCAATCGGAGAACATGATTAGTAGAGATATGTTTTATAGGCTTAAAAGAATTTCTTACCTGTTTTCCTAGAATACATGGTGTGCATGAGTCAGACTTTTGATAAGGCAGTTTTGGTAGTCCTTGAACAAGCTTCTTTGATGATATTTTGGCTAATTGCTTCATGTTGACATGGCCAAGCTTTCTATGCCATAAGACCGCTTCATCTTGAATTGAGATGAGACATTGTGTTTCATTTGGTCTTACATCAAGAAGATAGATATTTCCATGCCTTCGACCCATGAAAGACTCGAGTTGAGTCTTTACTTATTCCGTAACATATCCCTTCTTGAAAAGAGATCTTGAACCCAAAAGATCACACGGTTGGCTAATGCCGAGAAGATTATAGTTGAGTCCTTCCACTAAAGAAACATTGCTTATTGTGAGATTTCCAATTTTAACAGTTCCAAATCCCACAATGCTTCCTTTTCTTTGTTTCCACCAAATGAAACTTTTCCACCGTTTACTTGAACAATCTTTATAAAGCAATTTGAGTCTCCCGTCATGTGTCTTGAGCATCCCTGTCAAGATACCATTTTACCTTCTTTTTGACAGAGACCCGTAATCAAAAGAGAGTTTCAAGCTTTCTTTGGTACCCAAATTTTCTTGGGTCCTTTGGTGTTAGTAGGAAAAACATTATTAGGCCATACCCTTTTAACAAAGGCTTCCGGATCATAGGACATTCTTTTTCAAAGTGATCTTGACTGTTACACTTTGAACACCTTAGAGCATTTCGACCTACGAGACTTTACAAAAACCCTTTTGAAATGATTTTTGTATGCTTCTCTCGATGGTCTCTTCTTGATTCTTTCTTTTACTTTCGGAAAATCAATCAAAGGGATTGTTTCGCTGTCATGCCTAAACCAGACTTGTTGAAGTAAGGTCTTTGACCGAAAGAACTTTCTCAAGTTTTTCAGACCCTATTGAAAATTTCTTTGAAATATTTGATAAGTCGGTTTTCAAGAAAGCATTTTCTTTTGAAAGTTTATCTTCATTCTCTTTAAGAGTAGAAACATTCAAGTCTAGACTTTTCACTTTTTCTTCTAAAATATTTTCCTTTCGTTTTAAAGCCGAGTTTTCCTTTTCAGTTCGGAAATCTTTTTGAGAGAAGTCTTAAGACTCGAAACATAATTCATCAATATATTTAGAGACTTTGACAGAATTTTAAAATCACTTACCTCAAATTCACCGTCCGAATCGATCCCAGTCCGAGTCCGATTGTGCCATTAGACATAGATTGGCATATTCTTCATCACTTTCTTCACACTCGTTTCGCTCCGTGTTTCGGCTTTGAGAGCTTTTCGAGATTTTTCGGTTTTTCCTCTCTTCTTCTTCAGAAGAGGACAGTTGGGTCTGATGTGTCCCTTTTTCTTACATTCGAAGCAGACTACATCTTTGTTTGGTTCCTCATCAGCATACTTGGTTTGCTGTTTCTGAAAACTTTGTTTTCTTGAGTTGAACCTTCTTCCTTTTCTATTCAGCTTTCTGAATCTTCTTATCATAAGAGCAAGCTCCTCATCATCCAGATCTTCTTCAGAATCTGTATCATCGAGTTCATTAGATCTTAATGCAATGGATTTCTTACCTCTTGGATCTTCGTCTTCATTAATTCGCTCCACTTCGTAAGACCGAAGAGTTCCAATCAGCTCATCTACGATAATGGCATAATTCTTTGCGTCTCTCGTATTGAAGTCTTTATATGATTCCAATCCTTGGAGAGTCCTCTCAAAGAACTTGTTCACCTTCATAGGATCGGTAATTTTCTGTCCTTGATTATCAAGTCCATTGACAATATCTCGTAAAACGGCTAAACATGTCGGTTATAGATTCTCCCGGTTTCATTTTGAAGGCTTCGTATTGACCAAGAAGAATATTAATTCTGGTTTCCTTCACTCGGTCCTGTCCCTTCATAGGTGATATGTAATCTATCCAGACTTCTTTTGCTGTGACACAAGAAGATATTCTGTTATATTCGGTTGGTGACAAAGCACAATATAAAGAATAAATTGCTTTTGCATCGAGTGCTTGTCTCTTGTTTATCTCATCTTGAGACATTCCGCCGGTCTCAACAGGTTTCTTTCCCTCTTTCGATATCGATGCGATAATAGGAGTGATTCCTCTCTCCACAACATCCCATTCCGAGGATCCTTAGATCGTAGGAAAGCTTTCATCTTGTTCTTCCGAGATGTTATAATCCTTTCCATCGAAGTAGGGTGGTCTGGTATTGCTTTGACCTTCCACCAGCCCTGATGCTAGCATACTAGCCATGGATCTTTTACTCTGAAGTAAAACACTTCAAATAAAGTAAGAACACAGGCTCTGATACCAATTGATATAGCTAGTACGATTACCTAGAGGGGGGTGAATAGGTATAAAAGATTTTTCTTTTGATAATTACACACTATTTAGATAAATAAACGATTTGCAGCAATTAAGAAAAACAATCGTAAGACTGAGTAAGGGAAAGAGAGAATTAGACACGAGGTTTATAGTGGTTCGGCTTGTGTCAAGCCTACGTCCACTCTTTCGCACCGACATGCCCAATTGGCTGGATTCCACTATGAACAAAGAGATGTTACAGTGATGATCTTCCTTGACTTCTTGGTGTAGACGATCTTCCACACTCTCAAGGTGTCACTAGAAATGAACACTCGTGTTTACAATTTCGCTCAAAATGGTCTCGACTAATAATCAAGGATCTTCGGACGGAATTTTTCTATCAATCACACTCTCTAAAACAACCGGAATGTCTTCATTTTATACTCCTTTATGCCATCATAGCCGTTGGCACTTACCAAAGGAATTCCTCCAATCTACCCGTTGGACGGAATCAATTACGAAGATCATTCGAGCTATTTAAGGAGTCTCGGCGATAGCCCATCAATCCCGTTCGCCCATACAATCAGGATCTTGGTTTCCAAGAATAGAACATTCCAAGAATACTTCGACAACCATCGGATCTTTAATCGATCTAGATAAGAACAAACAAAGACTCCGAGATGTTTATCCAACCAAGGGATCTTTTCCAGAGGATAGGATCGAATCCTCAACCATAAGCTTCGGCTCTGGATTTCCTTTGCTACTTTGGAATAGAAAGGCGTCGGTGAGAATAGTCTTGAGTCTAGAGTCTTGAGTCTTGAGTCTTGAGTCTTGAGTCTTGAGATAATAAAGTCTTGAGACTTTAATCTTCGGTCTCCGAATATCCAGACTTAGACTCGATAGAAACGTTTTGTCGCCTTCAAAAGACTCGGAAAGATTTCTCCAACACGGGGCCGGCGACGCTCGGCCTCGCCGGATCTCGGGCGAGGCCGAGCCTCGGCGGCCGGTCGCCGGCCATGGCCGAGGCCGGCGACCGGCGAAAGAAAAAAGAAGAAAAAAAGAAGAAGAAAAGAAAAAGAAGAAGAGAAGAAGAAGAGAGAGAATAGAAACGTTTCTTTCATTTTTGTTTCTGGAACAAGAAACAACAAATTGTTGTTTCTTTTTTCTGTTCCTATTTCGTTCCAGAAACAAAAAAACAAAAAAGGAACAGAAACGCAACCAAACGCGTTTCTGTTCCTTTTTTGTTCCCGGGAACACTTTCCGTACAGAAGTGTGCCGGAAACACTTTTTTGGAGTGTTTCCATGCACACCCTTAGTGGCTTGAGTTTTCGTTTTGTGGGCATCTTTTACAAGTTAAGGGTCAACAAGCATGAGAATCATTCAAAATCTTCCTTTGAGATGAAAGTGCTTCGGGGTTCATCTTGATTTTTTTTTTTTTTTTTTGTGGTGAAAGTAAGTAATTGTATTGAGCTTTGCCAACTATACAAGATGAAATCTTGGCACCAAAACTTGCACTTAGAATGACATGACGTCAAGGCAAGTGAAGGGTGCAGAGATGAAAAACAACAAGCAACAAACGGTGTTGACACCTAAATTTTAACAATTCGATCATTTATTTATTGCATAGAAAATTTATGGTTAATTTTATCCCTGAAAAAATATTAATTGCATATAGATTTAAGTGTACTTATTTTTAATTTACATTTTTGCATTTTATTGGATCGGTGGTGGATGGATTCAAATTAATAATTCTGAACTTTAAATTGACAAATCAGACTAAGTCCACGAAGAGAGCAAATTGTTGTAAACCTGTATTTGAAAATATCCTATTGTAATTTTTGAAAAATCAATAGAGAAATATTCATTTTTGTAAAGGAAATCAAAAGAGGTGTGGAAAATAAAAAGTGATATTTCGTGCGGAAATTTTTTTTTCGTATATGTTGATTTGAAAAGGAAATTAAAACCCTAATTTTTGGCCTATAAAAAGATTACTCATGTAGGGTTTTTGGGAGGCCACGCATGGAATACATGGCCAGTAGAGGGCGAAATTCGAAAAAATTTGGAGAGCAAACGTGAGGAGGCTTTTTCCTTCGGTTGATTGGAGTTGAGAATTCAAGAAAAAAAAAGAAAGAATTCGTTTGTTTGTGAAAAAAAGCAGCAAAAGTGTGCAGAAAAAAAGGAAGAGACAGAGACGGGACAGGGAAGAGTGATGTGAGAGCGAGACGTGGGAGTAGTAAAAAAAAGAAAAAAAAAGTAAAAACAGGGAAGACTGTTCATCATCCTTGCAAGCGCCTCAGCCTCTGTCGCTGGAAAAATCCCTTTCGCCCGCACCGGCCCGCGACCTGTAGCTGCCGCGCTCCGCTCGCCGCCTCAGCCGAGCCGCCGACCACCACCGCTCGCTGCTCACACTACCGCTGTCCCGATCTGCCCGCTCGAGCGTCCCTACGCCGGCAGATCTGAGCTGCTCGCCACTCCACCGCCGCGCGAGTTCCCGCACCGGTCCGCGCCTCCTCTGCTGCTCGTGCCGTGCCACCACCAGGGTTCCTCTCGTTCGCGAGCTCGCACCGCCGCCCCGCTGTGCTGATTTGCGACGACCCGCCGCTCCGCTGCTGCTGCTGCTGTACTTGCGCAGGTCACCCCACCAGCACCACCGTTCGTCGCCCTGGCTGTAGGCGCGACAACTCGACGCCGCCTCTGCTCAGTCACTCCTTCACCCGCTCCTGCTACAGCACCAGTCGCTGCAACCTCCGCCGTCGCTCTTGCATCCGACCCGACGCCAGCAGTAGCGATCCAGATCCGGCGCTTGCTGCAGCCACAGCCCGACGCCGCTCCTCTGCTTGCGACCCAAGACCGGACGCCCAGGTCCGACGCCCTGCAGCTCCCTCTCTGAGTGACTCCCGCGACTTCCCTCACCGGAGCAACCCACCACGTTGCCGCTTCGCTTGAAAAAAAAAGAAAAAGAAAAAGAAAAATCAATTTAGGTAATTTTTCCTTTTATTTATTTATCTTATTTTATTATTTTTGTTATTTTACTTTATTTGTTCTTTTTCAGTATAATTATTCCTTAGTGTAAGGATGAGATGTTCAACATGAAATAGCTCTGTGAAATTTGTGATTGTCGGTCCGATTTTCACGCTCAAAATCCGACTTGCAATCACTTTCAAAAAATCGCTAATTCGATCTCCCGCCCAAGATTCAATTTGTGATTTATGTAAAATTGGTCAACCCGATCTCATGCGCGAGATATGGTTCTTTAATTTGAATATCATCTTGCTTCGACTTTCTATGGTGTCGTTTAATTAAATTTGCTTTCATAAAAAAAAATCAAAAAATGTAGGTTAAAATTAGGTTTATTCCCTATTTTAGGGTTTACATATTTTGAATAGGAATTTTATTTCGAATTTTAAAAATAAAAATTAAAAAAAAATCAAAAAAAAAAAAAAAAATCAAAAATCATATCAATTAATTTAGGTTGCTAGTTTTTTTTTTTTAAAAACTTGGATTGCATGTTTAATTGTTTGGCAATTATTAATTTCGAAATTAATAAAACAAAAACGCAACAAAAAACCATCATGCATATGTCATATAGAATTATGAGGAATAAGTACACTAATGGTGCCATAAGTTGTGTACGGCGCTCACTTTGGTACCAAAAGTTTCCGTCGGATCACTTAAGTGCCAAATCGGAGGAAAAACGATCACTTTGGTGCCACCGGCAAGAAATTCCGGCCAAAATAATTACGTGGCCTTTATATTTTAAAAAAAAAATCGATGTGACTTAAGATTGTCCACGGTGGATAGCATAAAACAACGCCGTTTTCCTTTCTTCGTAAGAAACGACGTCGTTTCTTGCCATCCATCGTGGATTCACATAAGAAATGACGCCGCCTTACTCCATAGCAAAAAACGATGTCGTTGCAGAGGGAGTAAAATAGGGTTCGTATACGGTTCTCCTCGATGCTGGCCGTAGCTTGCTCACCCACCGTCGTTCACCCACCGCCGTTCGCTCGCCCGCCGTTCGCTCGCCCGCCGTCACTCGCCTGTCGTCGCTCGACCATCGCTGTAGTTGCGTTGTCGTTCACGATCGTTCATGTTTGTCATGTTCTCTACGTAGATCAATTTTGCGAAAAATTTAGGGTTCCGATGGGCAGGTTAGGGCACGGAGGGCAAATTGAGGGCTCGGCTCAGGGGGAAAGTAGTGGGAAAAGTGGTGGGGATGTCACTTTTATGAGGACAGAATAGAAAAATTGATTCTTCCATCGTTCGTTTGCTTTCTATTGTAGGGACCGAATGGAAAAACAGGGTGCGGAGGGGCTTGACTCGGATGGAAATAGTGGTGGGACCGAATTTGTTTGTTTAATTAATTGGACTGCTTTTGTGGGGGACCGAATGTGAATATGATTAAATTGAAAAATGGGTGGTGGGGACCTCACTTTGTTTATTTAATTCGGTTTCTTTTGTTTCTGTAAATGCATCGAATTGGGGAGATTTTAGTCGCATTTGTTCCTTGACAACAAAACGACAAGAACCTGCATGTGAAGTTGCCGATTCTGTCATATGTTTCCAACAAAATGACAATGACTCTTTTTTTTTTTTTTATTGGGTGTAGCATTGACATGGACGCAAATTAGGTAGGCGTCATTATTTGCTATGGTGAAGAGTTTGTTATTGGCACTGAAGATTGGGAATATAGTGGTGGAAATAAAGGTACTATTTATGTCAATGTTTGGAAGCCATCATATATTGATTTTATGAGGGATTTGGTATATTTTTTACGATACAAAGTGCAAAAACTACATTACTGTGTTCCTGGGAAAGAATTGAAGGATGGGTTGAGATTTTTTAATAACGATAATGGTATTAAGGATATCATTTACCATTATTTTCACGGTGAAGAAGCTAAGGTATATATTGAGTATTATAGTGAGGATGAGGATGAGGATGAGGATGGGGATGAGCAGACCACCACTGAAGGAGGAGAAGTGAGGGATCCTGTTCAAGCGAGTAATCAGGTTGGGGATGAATTTAGGTTAGGTGGAGAGCAAAATGATAGGGAAATAAGTCATATTGATAGAGATGAACAAAGAGGGAGATGTCTTGAAATCTTGGATGAAGATTTGGGTGAAGATGTGGGCGATGAAGACTTCATTGGATTAGAATGAGAAATTGCTTTATCTAGTGAATCGGAAGATGAATGTTTGGCATTAGTAAATTTCCCAAGTGATGAAGATGATGATGAACTCGCACAGTCAAAACAAAAGCAAAGGGAATTTCTGAGAAAAAAACTTGCAGCTTTAGCAAAAAGGCTTGGGCCAGTAAATAGGGATGGAAATCCAGCTGAGGGTAATAGAAGTGAAGATGAAGAAAGCTGTGGCGATAAAGTTGCTGGTTCAGAAAATGAGCTTGACAATGATGATGAAGAACCTGTTACTCGAAGAAAAAGTAAGTACCCTTGCTATGATCCGACTGTTGATAAACCTGTTTTGTCGGTGGGCATGAGATTTGATGATGCCAAACAGTTCAAGGAAGCTGTTGTGAAGAACTCAATTGGTAAACATAGGAGCGTTAAATTCATTAGAAACACGAAGGAGTTTGTAAGAGCTAAGTGCTCACAACCTAATTGTTCGTGGAAACTTTATGCTGCGCTTAGTAAGAATGAGTCATTCCAGGTTAGGTCCTTTTAGGAGGAGCATACTTGTCTAATTATCTTTAACAATAAAAGGGTAACAAGTGTGTGGTTATCAAAGCATTTTTTCAATACTATCAAAGCAATGCCAGAGATCAAGAGTTCTCAATTTCAACAGTTAGTGAAGGAGCAAGTGGGGGTTAATGTGTTGAGGAATCAATGTAAGAGAGCGAAGATGAGGGTGATGAAGATATTGATGGGTATGGGATTATGCTGGTGAATGTATGTTTCAAAATCCATCTAGTAGGGTATATGTAGAGGTTGTTGAGAGATCACTCCCTGATCTTGGGCCTAGATTTGATAGATTTTATGTCTGTTTTGATGCATGCAAACGGAGCTTCTTGGCTGGTTGTAGAAGAGTTATAGGATTGGATGGATGCTTTCTAAAGGGTTTATGCAAGGGGGAGTTGTTGGTTGCTGTGGGGAGAGATGCCAATAATCAAATGTTTCCGATAGCTTGGACGGTGGTAAATATAGAGAATAAGGATATTTGGTCTTGGTTCCTAAAAAATTTAATGGCTGACCTTGAGATAACCGATGGGGGAGGATGGGCATTCATGAGCGACCAACAGAAGGTAATTTCATTGTCAATTAATTCACTCCCTTTTAATATTAGTCACTTGCATATTTTTCTTGACTTGTATTTATTGGTTTGAATTTTTGTAGGGACTTATTCCTGCATTGGCTGAATTGATGCCACATGCTGAGCATAGAATGTGCGCGAGGCACATATATGCAAACTGGTCAAGGAACTTCAAAGGAGATAGGCTGCAGAAGCAGTTCTGGCAGATAGCAAAGAGTACGACTATGGCTGATTTTAGATTAGCCAAACAAGGATTGTTGCGGCTGACAAAGGAAGGTTTTGATGCACTCTTCCAAATAGAAGCTAAGCACTGGTGTCGGGCCTTCTTCAGCGAAGAATTCAAAAGCGATATCATTGATAACAACCTCAGTGAAGCTTTCAATGGTAGAATTTTAGAGGCCAAATGCAAACCAATCATCAGCATGCTTGATGATATTCGAGTTATGGTTATGACTAGACTGCATAGGCAAAGAGATGAGACTACAAAATGGAGTAGAGACTGTGGCCCTAGGATTGTGAAGAGATTGGATGCAAATATTGCTGCTAGTAGGTTCTGCCATCCAGTTTGGAATGGAGATAATGGATATGAGATTATTCAAAATCAAGATAAGTATGTTTTCAACTTGGATAGAAGAAAGTGTTCATGCCGAGCCTAGCAATTGAATGGAATTCCCTGTGCCCATGCCATTTGTGCTATTTAGATAAAGCAAGAAAACCCAGATGATTACCTACATGATTGGTACAAAAAAAGCTCATACTTTGCTTCTTACCAATTCATGATGCAGCCTATCAGAAGCAGCAAATTTTGGGAGCCAACAAATTATGAAAGCCCTCTACCTTTACCGTTGAAGAAGCAAATAGGAAGGCCAAAAAAGAGACGAAGAATGCAGCAGGAAGAGGCATCAAGTCAAAGGATGAGTAGAACTGGATCAAAGATGAAATGCTCCTATTGCCGCAAGAAAGGGCACAATAAGAAAGGTTGTGAGTTGAAAAAGCAGCATCAACAACAAGATGTAATGGCTGATTCAGTGCCAGGGACAGGACCTACTGAAGAGTTTCTTGTTGGGCCTATTGAAGGGAGGACAGAATGCCCTACTATAATGCCTATTGAAGGGCAAACAGAAAGCCATGTTGTAAGGTAAGTATCCTCTTTGTCTTAGTAACTTTACAGTTCTTATTCGATAGTGCTGTTGGTCATAATTCTAATATAGTACATTGTTGTAAGGCCTACTAAAGGGCCAGAAAAAGGCCCTGTTGTAAGCTCAAGTGCAGGGATAGGGACTGGAATGGGCAGGACAGCAACAACAACAACTGAGTCCACTGTTGAGCAAACAAGAAAAAAATATCCTGTAAGTTGTATATCACCGTGTTTGGTCTTTTATGGGCTAAAATTTACATTTGTTATGTGTTTCTCAGGTGAGAAGACGAGCAACTGCACAAGTTGCAGAGGTTGCTACAAGGATTATTGTTGTCGAAAATGATGCACCACAGCGAACAAGAGAGGCTCTTGGAAAAAGATTAAGGCAATATGGTTATGGGATTTACACAGATGAACGTACTCGAATGACTATTTTGAATGTAAGATTTATAGGCCTAATGCATTTAATTTGTTGTATTTCAATTCATTTGGTTGACAATATCACTATGTTCTTGTAGCTTGGGAGAACTTCGGAGGTACTTCTCTCTCAAGGTGGGCCAACTCAAGAATCAAGGGCGTAGCCAAAGAAAAGTGCTCCAAAGAAGAAGAAGACATCGGGTACAGCTGCGAAACAGCCATCCAAAAAGAACCCAGCACCAATTCCATCTCAACCAACGATTGGGAGCAGTAGTGATGATATGGACCAATACATGACACGTGGTAGAACAAAAATAGCCGCCGTCAAAAACAAGGAAAAGGAAAATGAGGTGACAGAAAGCTCAGCTAAAGAATCTGTACATCCAGTTCGAAAGAGTGCTCGGATTATGAATCAATTCAAAGCTCCAAGAGGAAAAAGAGATCAATGTGTTGTCAATATTGACTGATGGGAGGGTGCTGGACATGGTCTCTTTTTATGTGATGCTGGACATGGTTTTTTTTCATGTGATGCTGGACATGGTCTTTTTCATGTTTTCTTTTTTTAGGAGTGTGCTGGATTGATGGTAGTTGTTGCCTGCAATGCCATTGTTTTTTTTAAAGAGAGTGTTGAACTTTCGATGATTGGGGAGTGAAGTTAGACATGCTTTTTTTTTTTTCTTTTGTAAACAATCAATCAATATTAATGGCAAGTACTGGAATGACTATTCATTTTCCCTTGTGTTGGTTTCGGCTAGAATGCTAGCAAGTCAGTTATGCTGCTGTATATTTTATTTTTACTGTTACTGCAATGTTGCTGTTGCTGCACTGTTGATGTCAGCATTGTTGGTTAAAGTTGTGGATTATAATGAATTTGTGGGGTTCTGATTATATGTGTTGCTACAAGAACACTTTGGGTGCTGGTACATCTTATTGCATCTGGGCTGGTGTAAGAAGATGCACCAGCAACTCAACTGGTGCAAGAACAAGGTGCAAGAACAAGGTGCATTTATAATGTGACGTTTGGCACAAACATGTTCTTTTTTAAAAAACTTGTGCAACATAAGTGATCACTTTGTAATCGCGACTGGCACTTAAATGATCACTTTTATAAAAACTTGGCACTCAAGTGATCACTATTTACAACTTATGGCACTAAAATGGTCAATCGTGAATTTGCCACTATCCTTTAATTTCGGCCATGGTTTGCAGTTGCAGCAAATTAGCAAACCAGCAAACCAGCGAACTATTACCAAATAAAAAATACAGCAAACCATCATCAAATAAAAAAATGCAGCAAACCATCATCAAATAAAAAAATGCAGCAAACCATCATCAAATAAAAAAATGCAGCAAACCATTACTAAAAGCTTTCAATGCAGCAAATCATTATCAAATAAAAAATGCAGCAAACCATTACCAAAAGCTTTCAATGCAGCAAACCATTACCAAACAGAAAAATGCAGCAAACCATTACTAAAAGCTTTCAATGCAGCAAAGCATTACCAAATAAAAAAATGCAGCAAACCATTACCAAACAAAAAAATGCAGCAAACCATTACTAAAAGCTTTCAATGCAGCAAACTATTACCAAATAAAAAATGCAGCAAACCATTATATTTGAAGCAAAAACTAACCAAAACAAACATTGACAATACATAATGAAACAACAAAACTTTTAAGTGCTTACAACTAATGCATTCCAAGTCCAACCTTGCATTTCTACCTATAGATTACAACAACAAAACATTCTGCTCCATACAAAAATTGCAGCAAACCAAAAAACACATTTTACTTATAAATAATCCAATACAAGTGCATATTCCATGTCTTCGACTATGGTAGACATACAAACTTCTTCTCATTACTCACTTTATATTTGAATAAATTACTCAAGAGAATAAGAACACAACCAACGCTTGATAAAAGTTTCTTTCGATTTTCAGCCTTGAAACCTCCCTCTTCAAATGATCCACCAGAGATGTTAAACCTTTCATTTGAGCTTGCATTGAGTCGACATCCTCCAACTCATCCATTAACATAGGTGGAGGTTGATTTCAGCCTTCAAGTAACTCCAATATCACCTCTGTCGCTCAATCAGAGAATTTTCTATCAATCCATTTGAAATATTGGCACTCCGAGCCTTCTCTATATCTGCCGCACCCATGGAATCTTCTCCCGGGATTCAACCTAGTCCAAGATGTTCTTCTCGGACTTGGTAACCCACAATAACAGTAATACTCACCATCTAATTCCCTTTTCTTATAGGAATGTGAGCCGCTGCTGAAGTTTTTGTTCTCCATTTGCAAGAGCGAGCTGATAACTTTGGGAGAAAATCGAAGTATATACTCGAAATGATCGAATTGGGGATTTAGGGTTTTCAACTTCCGGTTCTAATCGAAATTGGGGATTTAGGGTTTCTTATTTGGGGAAAAATGGTAAACGACATCGTTTTATTCTTTGTATGCTGATTGTATTCTCCGGCGATCCACGTCGGCGTCAAAAATTAATAAAAAACTGCCACGTCGGATTTCCGGCCAACCAAATCGGCGATGGCACCAAAGTGATCGTTTTTCAAAATTTTTGGCACTTAAGTGATCCGACGGAAACTTTTGGCACCAAAGTGAGCGTCGTACACAACTTATGGCACCATTAGTGTACTTATCCCGAATTATGGCATCTTTTGTGCGTCATTGCATATTAGGGTAAAATTGCTAATATTTTTCTTAATTTATTATAAGTTTAGGTATTTTCTTAGATAGATTGCATTTTATGATTACTTGGGTTAGGATAATATTCTAGTTTAAATTAGGATTTGGCTTAACCTAATTCTTAATACAAATTGAATAGAATCTTAATCTAGTTAGATAATTTTCACACTTAATCTAATTTCGAATTTCATGAAAAATACAAAAAAAAAAAAGTCTTAGAATAAATTGGTTTTATTCTCGAGGATAAATTGCATTCTCTTTAAGGAAAAAAGAAAAAAAATATCATGTGCATGCCTTATAAGATTAGATTCCTCTACCGCTGAGTTATATCCCTTCCCTGCTCTGAAAATTTGATTATTCTTATTGGATCTGTTTATTTTTATTTTTTCGATTCATATGAGATGCATACCATTTAGTGATTGTTGCTAGTCCATTTAATTAGAAATTGCATGTCATTAGAATTAGATCATTTAGTTGTATTGCATTGCATATCGCATGATTTTCATTAAATAAGTGAAAATAAAGAAATTGTGTGTTGATTAAAAATCATATCTAAGACTATCGATGTGAATTCTGATATAACATTGCAGATGCTTTCGTTACTATGAGGTAAGTACTGCAATTTATTCATTATTTATCTGAGTGTTAAATTGGTGGTTTGCGCACTTGTATGATCACTTCACATGTTAGGGAAATAGATTTAAAATCAATCCAAACTGCATGTAAAAATATTTTTAAAAATAAAAAGAAATGGTACCGAAAGGGCATTAGAGAAATTCAGCATAACCAAGTCTCCGAATTCATAAATCTCTGGTTCGTAGGAGTGAAGTAAATCTCTCATTACTTTACTTGGATTTCTAATCGACCCATCAAAAATAGATTAGTGGTGACTCCTAATTAAAATATCATTTGCATGTTAAGAATTTAAACCCAATTCGCGAATTGGTATGGCTTGGGAGAGCTTGAGTTAGGTCTAGGCTTAACAATCCATTAGCCAAACCCTAGGTGGTTCACAATTGAAAATTTGGTCACGACAAATGGTAACAGCCATCACACAGCAAAGAAGAGCCAAACAACGACCACCACTAGCAACCAAAGCAAAAAACAAAAGGCAACTGAGGGATCAAACGGACGTAGCTAGATCACCCCAAGCACCAAACCAAAAAGGGAAAGGCACAGTTCAACCGTCCCAGTTGAGAGAAGCCGCGACTGACACGAACCAGGGGAGGAGGAATCTTCGGTGAAACAGCCAACCCCAAGGACCTCGGCGGTAGCTCAGCACAAGAATGTCCACCCTAGAAGGGTATCTAGTTCGAAGGAGACAGGCGATGGAACAACCATTCTCAAGGATCGAACTCGCCGCTGAAATAGCAGCTACATGGAAATCAACTTCGTAGATTCGGTCAAGAATCATCTGAAGAGAAAACAATCGGATCAATGCCCTAGGCATGTTGGAGTATCCTGTTCCTCGCGGTACTGTCAACATTCCTGAAAGTTAGAGCCCTATCCTAGACAACCTTAAGGAGATGGTTCTTTAGGGCTGGGATCGTAGGAGTTAGCTCTCTAAACAAAATATCATTCCTGTTCTTCCATATAATGTGACAGAGGGCTCCAAGGGATTCATCCTGAATTTATATACAGGAATCACAGATAAAGTTGTTCCTGGACTTTATGCGGAGACATTTGATTCTTGACATATTGTGAAATATGACAAGTACTTGGAATACTTATTTTATTTGCTCTCTTCTGTGAGAGATTCAGGAAATCTACCTCTGTTAACTCAATACCTTGTGACTTTTTTGTTGCATTGTGATGCATGATAATTGAGGGATCTAGACACATAAAAGGCTAATGCCATGCATAATTTTCTGGATCTTAACATGTAAGATCTTGATTTTGTTGTTTTGTCATGTGAATATGCATAGATCGGAGAGCTAAAGAAGCTCGTGGAAGAGGGTAAGATAAAGTACATCGGTTTATCCGAGGCCTCTGCATCAACAATCAGAAGAGCACATGCTGTTCATCCCATCACAGCGGTGCAATTGGAGTGGTCGCTTTGGTCAAGAGATGTGGAGGCAGAGATCGTTCCAACGTGCAGGTAGGATATCACTCTGTTAATTGTTTATGCAGCAACAACAGCTTCCTTCTGACTCTGCTTTTCCTTTAAAATGTTGACCAGGGAGCTTGGCATTGGAATTGTTGCCTACAGTCCTTTAGGACGAGGATTCTTTTCTGTTGGCTCCAAGTTGGTGGAGAATATCTCTAAGGATGACTTCAGACAGGTCTGTTCCCGCTTGTCAACATAATTAGATGCCAGTATCGGGCTTTGGCCCTCCGTCCTTTTTCATTCTCATCTTTCTTCACAAGATAAACTATATCTTGACACAACCATTTCTTGAGTAAGGACTCCTAGCACCCTTCTTATGAGAGTTTTGGATCAAGTTCCCATCTGACATAAAGCCAATTGTGTATTACTCCCCGCCATTAGCGTTTGACTAGCGATAGTGCTGGGCAAGTGAAGTAGCTATTTTTCTTTGTAGCTAAAAGAGCTCTGCGTCTGATAACATTCTTCTACACATCATCTACATTTCTGATTTTTATTTTATGTGTGACTAATGGTATCATCACACGTACAAAACTTAGATTGTCGAGTTTGTTTCTGTTTTCACATCCTACATCAAACCCATCAGCCTTGTGTGGTAGTTACTAGATCACTTCGCTTGACGTTTCTAATGCTTATGATTTGGGATAAGATATTTTAATCATGTCAAGATAATTTATAATTGATCATGCTTTTCTAGATACACAACGATTGCGCACTTCTAATGCTTATTATGTCAAGTAACAAGACAATCCGATGGCATGCAATGCAACCACTTTTGCACTCGTTGCTGTAGAATTTAGCCTTAAAAGGAAAATGATAATTACTCATATGCTCTCTGCTGAGACATTGCTCTATGTTATGCAGTATCTACCAAGGTTCCGGCCAGAGAACTTGGCTCACAACACGAAATTATTTGACCGAGTGAATGAAATTGCGCAAAGAAAGGGATGCACCACATCGCAGTTAGCCCTCGCCTGGGTACACCACCAGGGTGATGATGTTTGCCCGATTCCCGGCATGACCAAGATCGAGAATTTCAACCAGAACACTGGAGCTCTGTCAATGAAGCTTACACCGGAAGAGATGGCCGAGCTTGAATCGATTGCTTCTGCAGACAATGTCAAGGGTGGCGGGTACGATGGAAGCATGTCTACATGGGAAAACTCCGACACTCCACCCCTTTCTTAATAAAATTATGTGTTTTTCTAGTAAGGGATGTTGCGAAAACTTTATTGTCTTTTGCATGGGTAATTATAACTATGAGTATAAACGGAAATGACATCTACAACATGTGACATTCTAGGGCGTCACACAATCCTCGACACTCGAACTGGGGTCTGTCAAGGTAGTGCTTGAGTCTATAATGCTCAAGCTCTATTCAATAGCACTTAGGCTTGGGTCCACAAAGATCGTGTGTCAGTCCTCAATGCTTGAGGTCGGTTCGTTAGTTAATAAAACGTTTGTTTTTATAAAAATAATTCTTTTTAAAAAATCTATTCTTTATATTATTTGTTTTCTTTCTTTTTCTTTTCCTTCTTCTCGGCTAGTTGCCGACCATGGCGACGATTGCACCTGAGAACAAGCAATGGATGAGCTAGCCCAAGGCCAAGAAGACTTGAGATTGCTGATTTGGCAAGCTTGAAGCTGGTCAATCAAGTAATGCTGAAGCTCCCTAGCGTTGTGCAAGCTCAAGTTTCGCCCTGTGGGTAGTCGCCAACTACCACCGTGGCTAGCGTTCGGCTGAGGAAGAAAAAAAAGAAAAAAATAAAAAAGAAAATAAGTAAAAATCTGAATATTTTGGAATCTTCTATAGGGAAATCAAATCAGATTTTCCATATTAAACAACAAAAAATATTTTCTAGTATATTTTTAGGACTTAACCAAATACTGGAAATGACTTATTGTAAAATATTATTGAGATATGTCATATTTTTTGCGAAACAAATGGTACATAAATCTTTAGATTTGATAATTGTCCATGTTAATTTGGTACACATTATCTGTCTCTTTGTTTCGTTGCTGAACTGATGCTAATCTCTAGATGAAGCTTGACTAGTCTCAATAGGTGACTTGACTTTTGCGCTTCCTTTTTTTTTAAAACCCAAAACACTCAAAACTTTCGTGATACACGACTTTCGACATGCAGAGTTACAATCACTTTCAATAATTTATCTGAAAATTGTATAGTGGGCCATCCGAGAAAGATGGGGGCAACTGGTCCCCCTAGAAATTGTCATGACGTGGAACTCTTGACATGAATTGAAGTGACTTTTGTTAAGAGTTAACTAGTCAAGATCGGGCCACATCTCTCCATTCATGTCCGCCACATCTCTCCATACGTGTCCGCCACATCCGGCCCCTCCAATCGGACTCCCCGGCGAAAAGAGTCACGGACACGTGGCTGGATCTAGAAAGTCACAGGTTTGACTTGTCTATTATTGTCACTATTAGAAGTGTGCATGGTCTAGGCGGGCGGTTCCCAACCTAGAATTGGGAACTGCCTGCTAAGAATCGTTTCCGAAAAATTGAAACGGGGATCCATGGAACCGATCTTGACACTAAACAATTTTAGTTTTCAACATAGAATGACTACGTGATTTCCATAACAATAACAAGAGAGGTTGTAGAAGGATATCATGGTAGGCACTTACGATAATCGTGAGGAAATGATAGCAATTTTGGTTAAACTTGTTTTCTATCATGGCTATAAGCAAATTCCGTGTCCTAGGCATTTTTTTTCTCTCTTAGGTGTGATGCTTTAAAAACCCTCTATGTGATGCTTAGGAACCTTTGTTTGTGATGAAGCCTAAAGATTTATTCCTTGTTGTGGATTCGTTGTCCTCCATCAAAATCTCTCGATCAAACTTTTTTGCTTTGTTTTGGCAAGTCTGTATAAGGTATATTACAAAAGTTGCATTACGAGATATTTCTTCCTCATTGTCTTTTTAGTTTAACTAAGGCCAAATTGTTTTGGCATTTTTCTAGGCATTTCATTATGGAATGATGATAAGAAGCGATCTTGACTTAATGTTTTTAGTTATTTGATTTGGATTTATTAATTAGTAATTTCATTTTTTAATATTAAAAATTAATATATTATTTTAATATAATCGGTTCGGTCCAGGGTGGGCGGGTGGACGAATCTGCTCATGGAACCAGGAACCAGACTGGTACCCACCGGTTCCCTCAAGAACCACTGGTTCCGGGTCGTTCCGGTCCGGTTCTGGGCGGTCTGAGCGGGTTTTGGTTATTTTGCACAAAGAATTAAAAATTCGATTTTTTAAAAAATATTTAAAAAGAATTATAAAAATTTTCATTAAATTTGTATTGCATAAAAATGTTTTAAAAATACTTTTTCATAAAAAAAATCATAAAAACGAGCTTTTTAAGGTTTAATTAATTTTTTTATGTTATAGTTTTTAGTTATTCAAAGGTATGTTCACTTCAAATAATAGAAGTATGTGCATAGTTTAATTCTTTATAAATATTTAAATTTATAGGTTTTTTTAAACTTTTCTTATTTTATTTTATTTGCTATTTTAAATTTAATTTGAAGCTTTAATTTAATTAGCATATAATAGAAGTGGGTTTTCCTAGAATATTAAGAGGTTTTAGCAATAATACGAGTTGGGTCGGGTATGTATCGGGTATAGATTGGATTGGATATTGGTCACTTGATTTACACTATATGAATATGAATCAAAATAAGTTAAATGGGTCAAATATGGATCGATCATTTTTCGACCCGACCCAAATCCAACTCGATACACTCATTTAATTGGTCTAGGTTGAATTGACGTAAGCACGTGCGTCTTCGTAGCTACTGCCGCTCCCCTCCTACCTACTCTACGTAGCTACTGCCGCTCCCCTACTATAAGTCTCGGCTCGCCCGACGCCTTAGCCATCGTCACGGTGCAGTGCAGGGAACGAGCGAGCTCGAGCTAGACGACCGCAATGGCAGCGTCGACGACGACGGTGAGGAGGATCAAGCTGGGGTCGCAGGGCATGGAGGTGTCGGCGCAGGGGCTGGGTTGCATGGGCATGTCCATCGGCTACGGCCCTCCCAAGCCCGACCCCGACATGATCACCCTCATCCACCACGCCGTCGGCTCCGGCGTCACCTTCCTCGACACCTCCGACATCTACGGCCCCCACACCAACGAAATCCTCCTCGGAAAGGTCGGTTCTCTCAGTCTCTCTTTTGCCTCCGCATGAATCATACGTGCTTTTAGTGTTACGGAATTCAGCTTCATCGAGCAGGATGCTCCGATCCTGCGCCTTGGTTTTCTGATTTCGGGGTTGATTTTGAGCAGGCACTGAAGGGAGGGGTGAGGCAGAAGGTGGAATTGGCGACCAAGTTCGGAGTCAGCTTCGCGGACGGGAAGAGGGAGATCCGGGGCGATCCGGCGTACGTGAGGGCTGCTTGCGAGGCCAGCTTGAGGCGGCTCGACATCGATTGCATCGACCTCTACTACCAACATCGCATCGACACTCGCGTCCCCATCGAAGTTACTGTATGGATCCCTCATCAAACCTTTACCTCTCTCGGGACTTTCTCCGAGTGATCAGTTGCTAAATTAGATTGGTGTTGATGATGCATCATCATCAAGATATCGTTAAATGTGACTTGAGTTCAGATGATAGCAGAGTTCAAGATGTGGCACGGTATTGTTCAAGGGATTGCGGAATTTAGTAGTTTATATGGCTTGAGTTTTTGTTTTATGGGTCAACAAGCATGAAAATTATTCGAAATCCAGGGTTCATCCTGATTTATATCTGAGAATCACATTTGAAGTTGTTCCTGGACTTTCTGCGGAGACATTTGGTTCTTGACATGTCATTGTGAAATATGACAAGTACTTGGAATACTTCTTTAATTTGCCTTCTTCTGTGATAGATTAGAGAGATCCATTTCCGTTAACGATACCTTGCCATTTTCTTGTTGCATTGAGATGCATAAAGATTGACTATTTTTTGCTGGGAGCTACCTAATCAAATTGTAATGTTTGAGAAGTCAGGGAACACAAACTATTCAGGCATCAGGACACAAGAAAAACTAATGATGTTCAATAATTTCTGGATCTTAACACGTAAGATTTTGACGATTGTTGTTTTGTCATGTGAATATGCACAGATTGGAGAGCTAAAGAAGCTCGTTGAAGAGGGTAAGATCAAGTACATTGGTTTATCCGAGGCCTCTGCGTCAACAATCAGAAGAGCACATGCTGTTCATCCCATCACAGCGGTGCAATTGGAGTGGTCGCTGTGGTCAAGAGATGTAGAGGCAGAGATCATTCCCACGTGCAGGTAGGATATCACTGTTTATTTGTTTATGCAGTAACAACATCTTTCTTCTGACTCTGCTCTTCCTTAAAATGTTGACTAGGGAGCTTGGCATTGGAATTGTTGCCTACAGTCCTCTTGGACGAGGATTCTTTTCTGTTGGCTCCAAGTTGGTGGAGAATCTCTCTAAGGATGACTTCAGACAGGTCTGTTTCTGCTGGTTAACATAATTAGATGCTCACAGTGACTGTCATTCCCATTGAAGTGCTGGAAACCTGTTCTTATTCTATAAAGAAAAAGTTTGTCACACGAATGCTTCATATTCTTATTCTATCCAGCACTTGCCAGTCATCCCACCTCTCGTGATTCTAGATAAATTTAAAAATCACAAGTAATGGCTTTAATGAGCCTGAAAGGGGCAGTTTTCCGGATTCTCGTGCTTTTGGGAATGAATAAATATAGGTTTATTTGTAAGTTGCTCCGTTTCCCAGCTTTCCCACCATTTGCTAATCACTATCCTTTCCCCACTTTCCACCCGCCCTTTTTCTCTCATATCTCTTCACAAGATTAGCAATATTTGCTCAAAATAACCGAGACCAGTATCGGGCCCTGGCCTCCGTCCTTTTTGTTTCTCATCTTTCTTCACAAGATAAATTATATCTTGACACAACCATTTCTTGAGCGAGGACTCCCTAACACCCTTCTTATGAGAGTGTTGGGATCAAGTTCCCATCTGACATAAAGCCAATTGCGTATTACTCCTGGCCATTAGTGTTTGAGTAGCGATAGTGCTGGGCAAGTGAAGTAGCTATTTTTCTTTGTAGCTAAATGAGCTTTGCGTCTAATAACATTCTTCTACACGTCATCTACCTTTTGTGATTTTTTTTTCTTATGTGTGACTAATGTTACCATCACACGTACAAAACTTAGATTGTCTAGTTTGTTTCTGTTTTCACTTCCTACATCAAACCCATCAGCCTTGTGTGGTAGTTGCTAGATCACTTCGCTCGACGTTTCTAATTCTTATGATTTGGGGCTAGGTATTTTAATCATTTCAAGATAATCATAACTGATCATGCTTTTCCAGGTACACAACAATTGTGCACTTCTAAATGCTTATTATGTCAAGTAACAAGGCAATCTGTTGGCATGCAATGCGATCACTTTTGCACCTTGTTGCTGTAGAATTTGGCCTTAAAAGGAAAATGATAGTTGCTCATATGCTTTCTGCTGAGACATTGCTCTATGTTATGCAGAACCTACCAAGGTTCCAGCCAGAGAACTTGGCTCACAACACGAAGTTATTCAACCGAGTGAATGAAATTGCACAAAGAAAGGGATGCACCCCATCGCAGTTAGCCCTCGCCTGGGTACACCACCAGGGTGATGATGTTTGCCCGATTCCCGGCACGACCAAGATCGAGAATTTCAACCAGAACATTGGAGCTCTGTCAGTGAAGCTTACACCGGAAGAGATGGCTGAGCTCAAATCAATTGCTTCTGCGGACAATGTCAAGGGTGGCAGGTACAATGGAAACCTCTCTCCATGGGAAAACTCCGACACTCCATCCCTTTCTTCTTGGAAACCTGCCTAGAAACATGTCTACTTCTGTTGCTGCGTCTTTGATATGCAGAGTTTGTGCATTTGCCGCTGAAGTAATTTGAGGCTATGTTGTGTGGCTGTTATAAGTATGTGTAATAAGAGAGTGACTGTTTTCGTTTTGTACATGTGACATTCACTATGAGAAGATTATGGATATGTACTAAGCTTACTGGGGAAAGATCACTCGATAAACAAGAGAGCAAGTTTTTTTACAAACCGAGCCTGCCGTGCCGACTTTATCGGGGGTGACTTTTAGAATATGAGAAATTGGGATTTTGAAGAATTCAAACTAGTCATACATATTAGAGTGACGTTTTATTCTCCTCCAACTAGGGGTGAGCATCGGTCCAGGGTTAACCCTGGACTGGCCCAACCCTGCTAGTCTTGGTCAAGTTCCCAGAGAGATTAGGTCGGTCCTTGGTCCTAGAATTCCAAGACTAGTATTGTGCGGGTCGGTTCTCGATCCTGAGAGTTTTAGGTCGGTCCAATCCGGACCCACCTTGAATATATATAATATTATTTATAATTATTTTATATAGAGAAAATTTTAAAAAATAAACGGCGTCAACAACATTAAAGAGCTATTTAGTAAGGAGTTCAAGTAATTTTACATTGTTCTTTAATATTTTAGATTTTTAATGTCTTTTACGATGTTAATAGTCATAATTTATGAAGGAGGAAATTGTTTTTGTAAGGAGTCCTCATGGCATCTAAAAGGTATAAACAACTATTTATGACATCCTCCTTTAGTATTCGTTCTCTTTTGTTTTATTCGTTCTCTTAATTATCAATTTGCGAAAATTGAAAGAAGCAATCGCTCACTTTGGGTCACTCCTACCGCTTGCCGCTCAATGCTCGCTTGGCTTGTTGCTCCTTGCTCGACATTCGATATTCATTCTGTTCGACGCTCACCCCACTTGACCCTCACTGCTTGCCTTTCTTAGTTGATTTTGCTCATCATCGAACCCATTAGATCGGTATGGTCCTCAGTTGCTCTTTCAAGGATTACAAAAAATGAAATAAATTTTTTTAATTAGTCCTAAGTTGACCTTGAAACAGGACCAAACCCATTGGGTCCGTCTGATTTTCAATCGCTTTTTTTAAGGTGTACAAAAAATGAAATAAAAAATTATTGGTTGGTCCGGGTTGACCCTAGAACCGGACCGAACCCATTGGGTCAGTTTGGTCTTCGGTCCTAAGCTCAATAGGGTCGGTTCTCGGTCCAAAAAATTGAGGACTAGTACTGTGTGAGTTGGTCCTAGGGTTAGGGGGTGAACCGGCCCAACCTGGACCATGTTCACTCCTACGTCTAACCATGAGTTCAATACTAACACCATGTGCAACATACTCTTAAGATTGGATGCTACACATAGATACAATGCTTCGCTTTGTGTTTGGTTTCATAGCGAAGTAAAGGAACAATAAAATGCTACTGGATGTTCTCGCGAAAATGAAGTTTGGGATAAAATGTTGGCGCAGTTGATATGAGTGTCGGGGAAATCGAAGGTTTCTTGTTCAAGTTTAACCACCTACAGTTCATGAGCTTTTATGTAGCTCGATACCTTCGCTCATGCCTCTACATTATTATAAAGCAGTCGGAGGCATTATTATAAAACAGTCGGAGATATTGCGCAAGTTTTCTAAAATTAAAAACGACACTTCTATTGTTTTTTTATTTGGAGTTAGAGTGGAGCAATGTTGTTTTATTTTGGTTTAGGAAAATAACGCAAATAGTCATTGAACTTTGGTCCAATGTGTTATGTTCTTACTGAACTTTTAGTTTATTTAGTATGGTTGTCGAACTTTTTATACATGTTTAATTTAGATCCTAGGCTAGATAAATCCAATGATGCTATGTTTGGTCGTTCGAACATCTTGCTTTATGGGATAATGATAGGATAAAAATCCCATCTAATATTTCTTGACGTCTGGATATAACATGATTCAAATAAAAAAAAAAATTAAATGAGTGTTTGATTTGTATAATTAAAATTAAAAATAAACCATGGAAGTCGTAAATACTATTCATCCTTTCACAATCTTCATCCATATCAAACACCCCCGTTCCATGTGACTTCAAGGACTCTCGCTCCTTCTGCAACACCCCTTTCGCTGCCCTTGATCAACTTGATGGATTACGCTCGCTCTAACTTTGACTTCGCCACATTGAGAGGCCCTTGGGTTTGAGTTCTCCGCTGGTCTAGCCATCTTTACTTTCAACGCCTTTTCCTGCGATGAATCCATCCCCTTCGACGAGTGCGAATACTGCGTTGATTCCCTGTTACCGTGCCCCGACTTGTTCAGTCGCTTCAACAGCTTCCCCCGAGAGCGTGCGGATCCGCTTTATGAGTGGTAGCAACATCGGTACTACTCGCTCCGAGTGACGTGGTTGAGGAGCTCTGTCACCTTGGCTGCCGTCTCTCTCGGATCATCTTCTTCACAGAGAAGATGTCCAGCTTTGATCGGGATCACAAAGTTCCCTACTAAAATGGAGTTAAGTGACATAAGAAAGAGGCAGGGCTGACGAGCTCCGACGCCACTTTTCCGAGGCAGCCAAAGGTGGTAAGCAGCTTGTCACTAGGGTGGCCCTTAGAGTTTGCTCAGGTCGTTGTGGCGAGGGCTTCTCTAGGTATCTTCGCGATACTCATGCTCTGAGTAAGTTTGTGGTGGTCATTTTAGTGAGAGAAATTGGAACAAGAGAGATGATGCGGCACTGGTCAAAAGTGAGGATAAGCCATCAACAAGCGCAGGAGTGGGGGAAAAACTTGTATCCCTTATTTTTTTCAATTTCCAAATTTCACATATCCTATCTGGATCTATATCACTTTCTAGATGGGATTTTTTATCCGGACTATATCCGAATTTCACGTTACTCTAAACACCGGATATGATCAAACTTATCATATCAGAGTTTTATTCAGCCCATCAAAGATAGAATTATGAGATAGAATGCAATGATATAATCTATGAATTAGATTAAACATTTATTAAAAGTTTAAGAATAATATTTCACATTTTGATTGTTAGGATGCACGAGTGAGTTATGTTAAAACAATCCCATGTTATATTGATAGCTTCAAAATAAGGCTTTCTCTTGGTGATGACATAGATCCATATGGAGAAATTAATGGGAGGTTTATTTGGCCTAACTAAATGGGAGGCTATATCAATGGGAGGTTTTTCATTGTAACATTCCCTTGTGCTTGGTATTTGTATTTTAGTAAATGGGTTTTGCTAGCATAATAGTCTTTGGATTATTGTGAGAATAACAATTTATTGTGAGTTACAAAATTTTAAAATAGTAAATCTCAATTCAATTTTAAACCTTTTTTTTTCTAACTAATTCAATCCTAAATATTTTGCATTTGTGACAATTCAGTTTATTTAATCATTTTTCGCTAGCAGGCATTGATGTGAACTCTGGCTAATCGGCCAATACCGCATGAACAATTTTTTAATAATATTTTATTTTTCTTATTTTTATTAATTTTTTTCTTTTTATTTTTCTTTCTTTCTTTTTTTTCTTCATTTCCTTCTCCTTCTTTCAACCAGTCATCACTAGCGATCGGAAAGAGGCAAGGTCAGTGAGGGACCTCGCTAGCCTCGAGGAAGCTTGGCCATGGTTGGGCAACCTTGCTCGTGGCTAGGCGACCTCGTCGAGGCCGCCGATTGGGTTGGCAAGGGTTGATCCTCGTTGGCCATAGGTGAGGACAAAGGCCGCTAGTTGGGCTTGCTAGGCTTGCCCTTATTGAATTTGGCGAGGGTTGAGTCTCATTGGCCATGGGCAAGGTCAAAGGCCACGACCTCTCGTGGTCTCTAGCGAGGCTTGCCAAAGGTTGAGCAAGGCTTACCCTCATTGGACTGACTAGGGTTGAGCCTCGTTGGCCAAGAGCGAAATCGTAACTTGCCCATGGACGGCAAGGCTCGCCTAGGCCAAAGACAAGCGGGGCCTTGCCTAACCATGGTGAGGGTGGCCTTACCATTGTTGGGTGAGGCTCGCCCTTGCCAGTGGCGTTTGGGGGTAAGCCTTGCCATTGGTTGGTGAGGCTGACCTCGCTGGCTTGAATAAAATAAAATATTATTAAAAGATTATTACATCAATATTAGTCGGACGAGTGGTGCTCGTTGGCCAAAATTGGCCGGATGAACTGAATTAGTATAATTGCAAAATGTTTAGGATTGAATTGGCTAGAAAAAAAAAGGTTTAAGATTTAATTAGAAAAATTGCAATAAGTTTATGATTGTTTTGGTAATTTTTTCATATAATAACCCTAGTAAAGAAGACTCACTTAATTTGAGCGTCAAGAAATCAAAGGTCACTTGTTTAGTTCTCGCAACTTATTTGTAAATCACTTTAGAAGTGCAAATCCAATCAATTTATGAGCTTGCAAAATGAGTCTCTAGATAAACCAACTTTTGTATTCATGCTTCGGAATTATAATAAAATATTAGAGGTTTTCATCAGTGTATCATGATAGGCTAGATAGGGCATCTTCTTTTGCACTTGTCATACATAATCATTTTGTATCCTTTGAACTTGTTGACACTTAAATTTTTGGGGTTAATTTTTTGTTAAATAAAAAAATAAAAAATCATAACCACATGGCATATAGTTTAGGCAAATTTTATTTTTTGTTATATTTTGTTAAAATTTTTTATAGGTTTAGGTAATATACATTGAGAGATGCATTTTTTGCGCAAAAGGGGAATTTTTTTGATCGAATATGCAAAAAAATTGCATAGGGTGAAATGATATATTTAATGGAATTTTACACGAGCAAAATTGGCAATGAAATATACCACGAAGATACATTTTTTTGGTGTATAAAAGAGTCGCGTATGGTGGGGAAAAGGGGGTCCATTCTGTCGGTAAAAAAAGAGCAAAAGGTGAAAAAGTGAGTGGAGAGAGGAAAAGTAGAAAAAAAAAAGGAAAAAAGAAAAGGGGCTTCGTCTTCCTCGGCGAAACCCCCGTCCCTGCTGACGCCGCGCCGGCGTAGGGATCCGAGCCGCCCGCCAGTCCGCTCGAAGCCCGTGACGCCACCCCTCGTCCGAGCCGCCCTCCTTCGCGCCGTCGCAGCCACCAGTCTTCGTCCGCGAGCCCCGACGACCCGTGTCGCCCCGACGCAGAGCACCGCTGTGCGTCACCCTTCCCCGATCCGCTCGTGGAGCCACTGCCACGGCAAATTACATGGTTTTCATTAATTAAGTGAAAATAAAAAAAATTGCGTGTTAATTAGAAACCATATCTAGGGTTGTTGACGTGGATTTTAATTTAACATTGCAGATGCTTTCGTTGCTTGGAGGTAAGCTTTTTTGCAATTTATCTATTGTTTATCTGGTTGTTAAATTGGTGGTTTGCGCACCCGTATGATCACCTTACATGTTAGGGAGATATTTTAAAATCAATTCAAGCTGCCTGCAAAACCTTTTTGTCAAAATAAAAAGAAATGGTACCGAAAGGGCGTTAGAGAAATCTAGCGTAACCAAGTCCCCGTACCCAAATCTCTGGTTTGTAGGAGTAAAGTAAATCTCTCGTTACTTTACTTGGGTTTCTAATTGATCCACCAAAAATATATTAGTGGCGACTCCTAGTTAAAAATCAATTGCATGTTAAAAAACTTGAACCTAAAGTCGCGAATTGGTATGGGTTTGGGAGAGCCCGAGTTAAGTCTAGGCTTAACAATTCATTAGCCAAACTCTAGGTGGTTCACACCCGAAAAATTTGGTCGCAATAGCTTGGCGACTCCACTGGGGACTTGAGTTGAAACTCTTAGCGGACTTAGGCCAATTTTTCTTTTCTTTTGAAAATGTTTTTGTTTGGCAGCAAGGATTTTAGGTACGTCCCTAACATTTAAGGTGTTAGATGTTTTTGCAGGATTGGAGGTATAAGGGGAAGTGTTTGCTAACCTTTGTTTTGCAGGGAGGTGTAGGAATGTATGGTTTATTTTCATGAACGAAGTGTTGCTTGATATAAATTGTCGTGCATGCCTTGCATCTAGTACTACACTATTGCACACACAACTTGCTGCCGGACTTGGGCCGCATAGGATCATTTAGGATGGTGTTGAGATGGATACCACTCCGACCACATGCTCACGGTACGAGTCGCCCATCTCAATCCCGAAGTTTCTTTTATGGTGTCAAGAGTACCCACCTCGGTCCGCATGCCCGCGACCCAGGTCGGCTCTTTGACCTAGCCGAAGTCATGAGGACTCAACATAGTCCACAAGCCCATGGCTAGTCTGATCATCTTTGTGGCTCCACCTTGACAAGCCTTATAGATTAGAAATCGAACCACTTACCATGTGCATGTCTATGTGATTGCCGTCGATTTGTCTTGGTGAAGTAAGTCTTCTATTCCTATACTAATGCAATTTACTTACTTTGTCATACTCTTGGTCCGTCCATGACAATTTAGACCAATCATTGATTTAATTCATTTGTCGATTAGAAATGAAATGAGGAAATTGGCATGCAATCAATCATTTTTAAAAAAAATCTGGAGAATTTGTCTTCAATTCATGTCTATGAAATTTGATGAGCTTTTCAAAAAAAAAAAGAAAAATTGATTAGATCATTGTCATGGATTGGTTCTCTATTTACACATTGTGCTTACATATTTTCATTTAAATCACTTTAGGTGATAACGGATTCTCCACGCTAGCTTATTATCACGCGATTAAGAGCAAGAATGGCCGAACAAACCGAAATGCGTGATCGTATCTCCGCTATGGAAGGCCAACTCTAACAGTTAGCTGCCTCTATGGAGCTTATAACAACTCAAATCCAATCCCTCCAAGTGAATCCGGCTCCTGCACCCACTCTCCCTGAGATAGTCGTCCCGAAGCCGGCAAACAAGGCCCAAATGGGTGAGGATGACATGCCCGGGCTGGAAGATGATCCATTCCCAATCAATGTGGAAAATGTTAAGCTTGTCAACATCCCTAAGACGGAGCAGGATGAACGCTTTGCGAAATTGGAAGAAAAGTTGAAACAATTGCAGGAGTCACAGAGTTCACTCCCGTTCGACTTGTCCGTGTATGAGAAAGTCAAGATGCCAAAGAAATTCAAAATGCCGGATTTTGAGAAATACGATGGTACTTCGCCCAAAAGCTCATTTGCGGATGTACCATGTGCGCATGGCCCAATATGTCAAGAACGAGCCTCTCATGATCCAATCATTCCATGCAAGTTTGACTGGGCCTACACTGAATTGGCATGTCATGAAGAATGTGAACCTTCTCAACACCTGGAATGAAGTGGCTGACGCATCTCTTAAGCAATACAAGTTCAACATGGATATTGCACCTTCCCGAGAGGATCTTGAGAGGATGGAGAAAAAGAAGAGCGAGTCGTTCAAAGAGTATGCCGTGAGATGGTGAAATCTGGCAGCTCAAATCACCCCCGAGCCTACTGACAAGGAGCTGATGAAGTTGTTTATCAAAACTCTTCCATTTGAGTTCCGTATCCGGATGGCCAGCACGTACATTGAAAACTTCAATCAGCTTATTCCTGTGGGGGAACAAATCGAGATGGGGATAAGGGAAGGATGGTTTACTGAACCATCGAGTAGAATATTCTCTGCCAAGAAAGAGAAGGAGGCTGCTGTAGACGTAAATGTGGCTTATAGCCAGGAAAGTGCCAATCGCGCCCTGGCTATCCAGATGAATCCAAGGCAACAGCAAGCTACTGGCCGTCAATCATTTGCCCAAGCAAGAAGGTAGTTCTCTCCTCTCCTTGGATCTCCATCCCAAGTGTTGGCAATCCTAAGAAAGAAAGGATTGCTTACTAGCAAACCGAAGCGCCCTAACCGCGAAAGCATTCGGGGTTATGACTCGACGAAGAAGTGCGACTATCATAGCGGTGAATTAGGACATTTAACTGATGAATGTTTCACCTTGAAGCACAAGATCCAAAACCTCCTAGACACAAAGGCCTTCTCATTTCAAATTGCTCAACCGAACATCCAAAAGAATCCACTGTCAGAGCATGAAGGTACGGTCAATGCTATCTTGGAGCCTAAAGTCAGTCGGATCAAGAACTCAAAGGTACACGTAGCAGATGCTTACAACGGGTTGGTAAGAGCTGGATATTATCCGGATCAAGAGGATGTTCCTCTATCACTGATGAAGGAAAGAGTCACTAGGATGGTGGATGATGGAATCATCGTTTATGCTGACCATAATTGCATAGTTTCCACTATTTCCCCCATCATTATTGATTGGGAGGAGGAGCAAGCGGCGCTCAATGCTGATAAGGAGGAAGTTGATCATTCACTTGTGGACATGCCCCCACTTGAAGATGCATCCGACGATGGGATAGTGATTGAAATGCCTCAATAGTATGAATATGTCAACAATAAGGCGGTCCCTTGGTCCTACGATCTAGATGTTGACCTCGTTACAAGGTTTGGTCGGACTTATTCTCAAGCCAATGCTCAACTCGCAAAACCTGTCACCGATGAAGAGGCTAAGGAGTTTCTGGCCGTGATCAAAGTAAGCGAGTATAAGGTGGTCGAACAGTTACGAAAGATGCCTGCCCAGATTTCTTTGCTTGAACTCCTGCTTACATCCCCTGTACATCGAAAGTCGCTAATGAAGGTGCTGAGTGAAATTTGTGTACTTGAAACGGTTGAGGCGGACAAGCTAGAAGATTTTGTGGGATCGATCATTCTTAAGGACATGATTGCCTTTTTTGATGAGGAATTCCCTCTCGATGGTAGGGGGCATAACAAGGCACTTTATGTATCTGTCAAGCATAAGGCTTCTCATGTGTCCTGAGTACTCATTGATAATGGGTTCGCCTTGAACATATGTCCACTGGCCACTCTTCATCGCCTCAAGGTGGACCTGTCCAGGATACATGCTGCAAAGACTTCTGTCTGAGCTTTTGATGGTACGAAGAATGAGGTGCTTGGGGAGATTCACCTTGATGTGCAGATAGGGCTGGTGGTTTTCAATGTTCCCTTCCAGATAATGGATATCCCTACTACCTTTAATTTCCTGCTGGGTCGTCCCTGGATTCATACTGCTGGGGTTGTATCATCAAGTTTACATCAAGCTGTGAAATTCGTAATCAAAGGGAAGCTGGTCACTGTCTATGGCGAAGAAGATCACCGGATTTATCATGAGACAGCTATCCCCTATGTAGAGCCAGACTTTGAGTTTGAATCGAGCTACCACTCGTTTGAGTTGGTATCCACTATTCATGCTTCTCGAGACTCACCACCACCAGCACCTGAAGTTTCAAATGCTACTCTCATGGTGGGAAGGATGATGGTCGGGAATGGTTTTATTCCCAGTAATGGCCTTGGAAGAAATGGTCAGGGGATTCGAAACCCCATTGAAGCCCTTCAAAGGTCCCGTGCTGCTGGATTAGGGTACCATGGAAGAGGTGGAGAAAGTTCTGGAGGACAAAGACAGGAAATGTGGAACCCGCCACCTGACCACAGGCGAGGAAGGCAAAACCCATTACCCCCGAACATTCGCGAGACATTCCTGGTCCTCCGATAATGATGCAGGATGAAGCAGAAATAATGGACACTTTGGGGCAACCAAGCAGAAAATTTGACTATCTGGTAAAGTATTCGGCTCCTCCCAGTTTCTACATTGATCCCCGCGACATTGTCCCAGATGGATGAGGTGGCATGGATGATCCGACACCCCCGGAGACGGAAAACCCCGAAGATGCATTGGAAGGAATCTCTAGTCTCTTCGATTATGTCTTCATAGGGACCATTGACAAAGGACCTCCGGAGAAGATGGGCCCTGGCCCACAAGAGTAACTCATTTACTGCTTTTTCACATTCCCCTGCGCGAGAATTTTTATCGCTTTCTAGGGCTTGTTTTTGATTTTTTTTTTCGCTTTCTTTTTAGGGCTTGAAAATCGCACTTCCATTCAATAAATGTAATTGATTGATGAATATCAATAAAATTACAAGTTTTAGGCATGATGAGGTACACCAAACCAGCCCGGTGATGATATCCAACCGATAAAAGAAAAAGAAAATCTAAGGAGAATTCTGAGGCCTGAGCTTCATCATGCTTTCTCGTGTCAAAATACTTCGAAAAAAATTTTCAAAAATTTCTTCAAAAAAAAAAAATCTTTCAAAAAATATGATTTACCCCGTTTGTCTTTTGATCCATCTACATTATGTTTCAAAGATGGTCTTATAGCATGCAAAGGTGTGAAGATGATCCAATCCAATTCCAGATTCTGGGGGCAAGTTTGCTCCAAACTGCAGCCGCCCATATGCGGTGAAGAAGGTACTTCCTGAAGGTGCCTTGATCTTGGCAGAGATGGATGATCGTGAGTTTTCTACTCCAGTCAATGCTGATGCTGTCAAGAAGTATTATCCATGATAGAATTTGCCACGTCATGTTTTGAATTGCAAACATTTTATGATGAATAAATTGCCTCATTGAGTTGCAAATTCAATTGTCTAAACTTGTTGCAAATATTGCATGCTTTCCTTGATGAATTATGTGAGATAGATTGAATGTGTCAAATGGGATACTTTGGAATGATGAAAGGCAAACCCTGTTCCATACATTGTTTCATACACTAACCCCCAGTGAGTTGTGTGGAAAAATTCCATGCCTACGAGAAAAAGGGTGATCTCGCAAAGGGTACGTCAACCGAGGTGATGAGAGACAGTTTCTTCTGCTACCCGAAACATTACAGATATACCCATTGTTTAACCCTTTGAGCCCACACACGTGAAGAGTTCTTTTTAATCATCCCTGTCAAGGATCATCCCACATTGGGACAATATTTGAGATGAATGATGAGAATTTTCTTACTCACACTTGTATCAATCTTCGAGTATTGCTTTCGCATTGTAACTCGTACGATAATTCAAAATGCCCTAGGATGATGAGGATCAGTCATTTCTCTATCCTATATACTTTTATCCATTGCATAGCCCACTTGAGCTTATGAATTCATTTCATTTTAAATCCAATTGGTGATCATCCCCCACACTGGGGCAAGACGAAAACATTCAAGTGGCATGAACTAGGATGCCAACAAAAATGGAGATTTTGTCCAAAGAAAGGAGTGCAAAAATGAGGCATGAAAAAGTAGTGTGCCTGGTAAAAGTAAGGCCGAATGCCCAAAGAAAAATAAAACGCCTGATATAGTGAGTTGTACCCTGAACAAGGCGATACTGAAGAAAAAAAAACTCAAATGCTGTTGCAATCAATGAGTGCAAAGAAAATCTTCGACATTGAAGAAGGAAATTTGTGGAAATGTCAAGATGATCACCAACTTTTACCCTCTAAATACATTTTGAGCCTAATGATCCCTTTAATCGAGCCTACGTTACGTCCCTTACAAAGTCTCTTCAGATTATGGCACTTAAATTAACGTAAAGGTTTATATGTTTGAAAGCATCGCTTGAAGAAGTGCGAGTAAGATAATTTCTGCTTCATTTCATGTGTTTCTTGACTTGTAAATCCCAAGACAATTGCGAAATGTCATCTTTCAATAGATTCGACTCAAAGAGTCCCCTTTGTTAAGCCATTAACCAAGCCCACATTAAGGTCCCTCTTAAAGACCTCTCAGATTGGTGAGATCGTACCACTTGCGAGATTGCTCAAACCCTTGTTTGGCATGACGATGGTGAGATAGAGTGATTGACAAAATCCTGCATCAAAGGTCAGGATGAAATGGCCATTTTAATGAGGATGAGAGAAAAGTCCTTTCAGACCAAAGGATCCCTCATTTGACACATTCATGACACTCATGTGTTCAAATTGAAAATTAGGAAATCATCATGAACCTCCATTAAATTGATGCATGTTTATGATTACAAATGCATGTTACCTCTCCTACGACCATGTTTTGCAGGAGACGTATCCTCGAAGATTAGAGATGTTAACAGGTAAGTATATCTCTACCTATGCCTTGAATATTTGTCATTGCACAGGTATTCCCTTTTAAGCATACCGACACTCAATTAAGTTGTCCCTCAAAGATTTTTCTCCAGATTCAATCTGATTAAGGCAACCGAAGAATGGTTCGGGTCCTGGTCAGATGATTTTTGTCGCAAGGTTGGGCGATCGAAGAATGGTTCGGGTCCTAGTCAAGCTAAAACTTCAGTCTAGGCGACCGTAGAATGGTACGAGTCCTAGACAACATTTATTACTCTAACAGGTAACCGTAGAATGGTACGGGTCCTGGAAAAGCAATTTCCCCATTCAGACGACCGTAGAATGGTACGGGTCCTGAAAAAATAATTTTCTTCGTCGAGGCAACCGTAGAATGGTACGGGTCTTGGAAAATGAATCCCCGTTTAGGCGATCGTAGAATGGTACGGGTTCTAAACAAAACCTTTTTGCCGTACTAGGCGACCGTAAAGTGGTACGGGTCCTAGGAAAGCAGTTCCTTACAAAACCTTTCTGCCGTACTGGGCGACCGTAGAATGGTACGGGTCTTGGAAGGCGAATCTTCGTTTAAGCGACCGTAGAATGGTACGGGTCTTAGACAACCAAACACTGACATACTGGGCAACCGTAGAATGGTACGGGTCTTAGGAAAATAGTATCTGATATAGCTAGAATAAGTACCTAGAGGGGGGTGAATAGGTATATAAATGATTTTTCTCGATAATTGCACAATACTAGACAGTTGATAGATTTGAGACAAACAATAATCAAAGTAAGACTGAGAGAAGGGAAGAGAAAATTGAACACGCGGTTTATAGTGGTTCGGCTTATTTCAAGCCTACGTCCACTTTTCCGCACTGACAGCTTATTGGCTGGATTCCACTATGAACAAAGAGATGTTACAGCATTGTTCTCCCTTGATTTCTCGGTGTAGATGATCTACCACACTAGCTCTAGGTATCACTAAGTATAGACACTCTTTATGTATACAACTTCGCTCAAAATGTATCGACTAATAATCAAGGTACTTCAGACTCTGGAATTTCTCTATCGATCATGCACTAAAGCAACTAGAACGTCTTCCTTTTATACTCCTTTATGCCATCATACCCGTTGGCACTTACCAAATGAATTCCTCCAATCTACCCGTTGGACGGAATCAATCAAGAAGATCATTCGAGCTATTAAAGGAACCTGACGATAGCCCATCAATCATGTTCGCCCATACAATCGGGATCTTGGTTTCCAAGAATAGAACCTTCCAAGAATATTTCGTCGACCATCGGATCTTCAAACAATCTTGATTACGAATAAAAGAATCCGTTATAATTATCCAGCCAAGAGATCTTCTCCAGAGGATAGGACTAAATCCTCAACCAAATACTTCGGCTCTAGATTGCCTTCGTCACTGGATTAGAAAAACTGTTAATGAGAATAGTCTTGAGTCTTGAGTCTTGAGTCGAGTCTCGGTGATCCGAAAGTCTTCGAGACTCTAAACGAAGGCTTGCAATTATCCGACTAGATCGATAGAAACGTTTTGTCAGTTTCAAAGTATTCTGGAAAGATTTCTCCAACAATCTCCCCCTTTTTGATGGTGACAAAACTTTCCTGTAGATTTGAATAACTTTGACCTGCAAAACATTACTCAAGCAATATGGCTATCTCATAAAGATTAATAAAATCAACCAGACTCTACATCCACAGAAAATCGGTTAGTCTTTCATGAGTAAAACCATATAATAACACATGATATAAATGCAAATAGTCAAGCATCAAAATCCACACCCAAATCAGTCAAATTCAAGTTCACACCCAAGTCAAACTCAAAAACAAACATTCAAACACACAAAAGAAATTTAAAGTCAAAGTTTTAAAGAGTTCAAATTGCAATTCTCCCCCTTTTTGTCATCATTAAAAAGGTGAGAAAAGAGTCAAGTCTGCTTGGGAATGCGCACAATCTAGAAATCTCCCATCGACTGTACGATGCCTTCCAGCCTCTTCAAGTCTTCTCGTAGATGAGCCACCTCTTCTCCTTTAGCATTGGCTTGAATTTGAAGAGCGAGGTCTTTCATTTGATCCGCCAGGGTAACGAGGAAGATGCTTGTCCAAAGCATTCTTCGGGACTTGAAGTTCACGGTCAGAGCATAAATTTGACCATGCATTTCCAGAAGAACATCAAGGATATGACGAAAATCTGCTGTATTGTCCGTCTGTGTGCTTGCATTTGCTCTCTCGGATGGAGTGAAGGCAGACGATGGAACTTCTGTGTAATCGAGCAGATTTGGTGTGGACGTATCATGTCCTTCCTCAGGCATTTGAGAAGCCTGAAAATCTTCTGGATTTGCTGGTGAGCGACTCACACCTTCACTGTTGACAGCATGTGATGTAGTCCTTCCTTGCTCGCCATCTCCCCCTGTCTCTAGGACCTTAATTGGGGAAGAGTGATGGTCATGCTCTTCAGCGTCTTGATTCCCTTTTTCTCCGACTTCATCTGCAGACTTTTCTTTCACTGCTTCTCCTTCTTCTTCAGCTTTTTTCTCTTTGTCTTCTTTCTTTTTCTCTTGTTGCTCCTCTGCTCTTTGCTTGTCCCTCTTCTTCTCTTTGTTCTTTTTCCTCTCGCTTCTTTTCCTTTCATCCGTCGTCGCCGTTGATTCAGTACGCAGAATGTCCGGGTCCTTTTCAATGCAGAGATAGTGAGATCTTCCTCTTCATCTTCATCCTCCAAGATAAGAGTTCTTTTCTGTTTGGATGGAGCACCCATGGGCTTCTTCCCTTTTCTCTTTGATGCAGAAGATGCTGAAGTCTTCACTTTGAACTTCTCCATTGCCTTATTAAGCTCTTTCAGACGCATTTTTGTCAGCATTTTCAAACCCACCACCATTTTGTCGCATGGTCAAACACAAAGAGTATGTGGAGGTTCAATGTTCAAGTGTCGAAGATCTTGGTCACAAGACACAGGTAAGGCAATTGGCCCTTGTCCTTCACCATTGCTCGTACATGTGAAAGAGAATGGTGTGAGGAAGAGAGAACTTCTTCCCTGAATTGATCGCATACATCAATTTCGCCTCGGAGTTAGACACGTCAGTCTTGGATGTAGACTTTGGCCTGATACAGTTGATCACAATTTTGTGAAGCAAAATGTTGATGGAACTCATTCTTGTGTAGGTAATTCTTCCCTCTGTATCCCTGTCTTTGACAAGCTCCAGTGTGGTACGAGCAATCGAAACTTTGATCGGTTGATAGCATCCTCTTTCAACTCCAATTATATTTGCCAACATGTCCACATCTACCACATAGTCGTGGTCTCGAACACTGAATGATATTCTATTCGCATCTAAAAAGCTAAGATTCGAATAGAAGTATGCTGTCAATTGCGCATAACCGTCTGTGGTATCGACTAATAATCAAGGTGCTTCAGACTCTGGAATTTCTCTATCGATCATGCACTAAAGCAACTAGAACGTCTTCCTTTTATACTCCTTTATGCCATTATACCCGTTGGCACTTACCAAAGGAATTCCTCCAATCTACTTGTTGGACGGAATCAATCAAGAAGATCATTCGAGCTATTAAAGGAACCTGACGATAGCCCATCAATCCTGTTCGCCCATACAATCAGGATCTTGGTTTCCAAGAATAGAACCTTCCAAGAATATTTCGTCGACCATCGGATCTTCAAACGATCTTGATTACGAATAAAAGAATCCGTTATAATTATCCAGCCAAGAGATCTTCTCCAGAGGATAGGACTAAATCCTCAACCAAATACTTCGGCTCTGGATTGCCTTCGTCATTGAATTAGAAAAACTGTCAATGAGAATAGTCTTGAGTCTTGAGTCTTGAGTCTTGAGTGCTGAGTCTGGTGATCTGAAAGTCTTCAGACTCTAAACAGAAGGCTTGCAATTATCCAGACTAGACTGATAGAAACGTTTTGTCAGCTTCAAAATATTCTGGAAAGATTTCTCCAACAGTATCTTCACAAAGTTATGTTACTATTCTAAGCGATCGTAGAATGATACGGGTCTTGGACAGGTAACACCCACTACCTCGAATTACTCTATCCTCCTCGAAGGTAAGTTATTCCAGGTAGATTTATCTATCATTTGCATTAGTATTTCCATGCATCATATAAATTGCATTAAAAATGGAATTCATGTTCCAACAAAAAATCATTTATTGCATGAGCATGACCAAAATTTAGGTCTCAATTTATCTTTGAAGGCAACCTCTGTGAGCTCACTTTCAAAGAGGGGTAACTGTTGACACCTAAATTTTTGGGGTTAATTTTTTGTTAAATAAAAAATAAAAAATCATAACCACATGGCATATAGTTTAGGCAAATTTTATTTTTTGTTATATTTTGTTAAGATTTTTTTATAGGTTTAGGTAATATACACTGAGAGATGCATTTTTTGTGCAAAAGGGGAATTTTTTTGATCGAATATGCAAAAAATATTGCACGGGGTGAAATGATATATTCAATGGAATTTTACACGAGCAAAATTGGCAATGAAATATACCACGAAGATACATTTTTTTTGGTGTATAAAAGAGTCGCGTACGGTGGGAAAAGGGGGGTCCATTCCGTCGGTAAAAAAAGAGCAAAAGGTGAAAAAGTGAGTGGAGAGAGGAAAAGTAGAAAAAAAAAAGGAAAAAAGAAAAGGGGCTTCGTCTTCCTCGGCGAAACCCCGTCCCTGCCGACACCGCGCCGGCGCAGGGATCCGAGCCGCCCGCCAGTCCGCCCGAAGCCCGTGACGCCGCCCCTCGTTTGAGCCGCCCTCCTCTGCGCCGTCGCAGCCACCAGTTTTCGTCCGCGAGCCCCGACGACCCGTGTCGCCCCGACGCAGAGCACCGCTGTGCGTCGCCCCTCCCCGATCCACTTGTGGAGCCACCGCCGCGGCAAATCCGTGGTCCAGACGTCGGGATCTCTCCGCCTATAGGTCTGAAGCTCCGATTCTCCTGTCCCGACACCGCCGTGCTGCCCCGATTGCCGATTGACGGAGCCCGTCCCACTGGCCCGCAAGCCTCCTGCTGCCTCTTCCTAGTGCCGGCCGTCGCTGCACCTCCCCCCCGGAGCTTGACTTGAGCCGGATCACAACCCCTCCGCTCCGACGACGCTGCTGTCTTGTCTGTGCTTGCAGATCTCCTCCGGTGCTACTCCGGTCAGCGACTTGTAGGCGATTCGACGCCCCGCCCGAGCCCGAGCCGAGGTGCTTCACTCTCGCCTCGGCCGAGCGAGGCCTCCGTCCACGCTCCTCGCGACGCCACCGCTTGCCGCCGATCCACTTGCTGCTAGTCCTCATCGCTGGAGCTCCGACGACTAACTCCCGGTGAACCTCCATGAAGTTGTCAAATCTCAAAAAGGGGGAGAAAAAGAAAAAAAAAACAAAATCACTTTAGGTAGTTTTTTTTATTTTTTATTTTATTTATTTGCCTTATTTTATTCTTTGTTTTATTTTTGGTACAATATTCCTTGATGCAATGATGAATTATCCAACATGAAGTAGCTTATGAAGTTTGTGGCCGTCCGTCCGATTTTCGCGCCCGAAATCCGATTCGCAATCACTTGTTAAAAAATCGCTAATCCGATCTCCCGCCCGAGATTCGATTCGCGATTTATGTAAAATTGGACAACCCGATCTCATGCGCGAGATATGGTTCGTTAATTTGGGTATCATCTTGCTTTGATTTGCTGTGGTGCCATTTAATTAAATTTGCTTTCATAAAAAAATAAAAAATGTAGGTTAGAATTAGGTTTATTTCCTGTTTAGGGTTTCCATATTTAGACTAGAAATTTTATTCTGAATTTTATAAAAAAAAAATCAAAAAAAAAAATCAAAGATCAATTCAATTAATTTAGGTTGCTAGTTTTTGCATGTTTAATCATTTGGCAATTATTAATTTCGAAATTTAAAAAAAAAAAAAAAAAAAACAAAAAAAAAAATCATCATGCATATATCATGTAGAGTTAGGGTACATTTTGCACGTCATTGCATATTAGGATAAAAATTGCACTTAGTTTAATTTAGATAATTTTTTAATTTATTATAAGTTTAAGTACTTTTTAGATATATTGCATTTTAGGATTATTTTGGTTAAGATAATATTTTAGTTTAGATTAGGATTTGGCTCAACCTAATTCCTAATATAAATTAATTAGGATCTTAATCTAATTAGGTAATTTTCACATTTCACCTAATTTCTAATTTCATGAAAAAATACAAAAAAAGTCATAGGTTAAATTAGTTTTATTATTTAGGATAAAATGCATTCTTTTAGGAAAAAGAAAAAAATGCCATATGCATGTCATTAGGGTTAGATTCATTGAGATGTATGTCGTTTAGTGTTTTTGTTAGGCCCATTTAATTAGAAATTACATGTCATTAGAATTAGGTCATTTAGTTAATATTGCATTGCATATTGCATGATTTTCATTAATTAAGTGAAAATAAAAAAATTGCGTGTTAATTAGAAACCATATCTAGGGTTGACGTGGATTTTAATTTAACATTGCAGATATTTTCATTGCTTGGAGGTAAGTTTTTTTGCAATTTGTTTATTATTTATCTAGGTGTTAAATTGGTGGTTTGTGCACCCGTATGATCACCTTACATGTTAGGAAGATAGTTTAAAATCAATTCAAGCTGTCTGCAAAACCTTTTTGTCAAAATAAAAAGAAATGGTACCGAAAGGGCGTTAGAGAAATCTAGTGTAACCAAGTCCCCGTACCCAAATCTTTGGTTCGTAGGAGTAAAGTAAATCTCCCGTTACTTTACTTGGGTTTCTAATCGACTCACCAAAAATAGATTAGTGGAGACTCCTAGTTAAAAATCAATTGCATGTTAAAAAACTTGAACCCAAAGTCGCGAATTGGTATGGGCTTGGGAGAGCCCAAGTTAAGTCTAGGCTTAACAATCCATTAGCCAAACTCTAGGTAGTTCACACCCGAAAAATTTGGTCGCGACAGAACTCATGTTGTTTGTTGGTACTAGGTCGAGTGGTAATATGATCTCCTACCTTATACTTAGATATTTCATTTATTAAGCTTCGGCTCACTCCTTTTTTTTTTTTTCTCTCCAATGTTGTAGGATGATTTCCCTAGACATGGTGATGGAGGGGCCGAGTTCATATCGGAAGCTATTAATCCTTGAGTTGGATGGTAGTTTAGTTAGTATGGATGTAATGGTATTAGGTGACCCTGATCTTTCCTAGGACTATATATTTTTTTTGTGATAATTACTAACGATATTGTATAAAGCCAAAGACACTTTTTTTTAATAAACTCATGCATTTTTCTAGTAAAGGATGTTGTGAAAACTTTATTGTCTTTTCCATGCGTAATTATAACTATGAATATAAACGGAAATGACATGTGCCGCATGTGATGTTCCAAGGCGTCACATAATCCCCAACACTCGAATTAGGGTCCATTAAGGTAGTGCTTGAGTCTATGATGCTCAAGCTCTATTCAACAGCACTTAGGCTCGGGTCCAACAAGATCGTGCGTCAGTCCTCAATGCTCGGGCTCGGCTTGTTAGTTAATAAAATGTTTGTTCTTATAAAAATAATTCTTTTTAATTTTTTTATATTTATTTATTTTCTTTCTTTTTCTTTTTCCTTCTTCTCAGCTAGTTGCCGACCATGATGACAATCGGGCCTGAGAACAAGCAACAGATGAGCTAGCCAAAGGCCAAGAAGACTTGAGATTGCTGATTTGGCAAGCTTGAAGTTGGTTGATCAAGTGACGTTGAAGTTCCCTAGCGTTGGGCAAGCTCGAGTTTCGCCTTAGGGCTAGTCGCCAACTACCACTGTTTTCGCCTTTTATTTTTTTATTTTATTTTTTGTAATATGTGAAGTGTTGTGCTGTTTTTTGTTTTCGTCACCCTCCCACTTGTGCCATATTTGTTAGGTCTCCTCGCCAGGAGTTCGTCACTTTATGTTATTGACCTCTTAATTAAATACAACAATACCTTCAAGGACTGCTCTTCATAAAGGCGCGGATTGGACAGCCGGTGACCGAGATAGCAGCCTCCGCCCCTCCCTCGGTCTTGCCCTTTGCATAACTTTTAGAAAACATGCGTGATTAGCATCTCTTGGTAAATGTAAATATTGTACGCCGACGACAGCATTGTGAAGAATTTACAATTGGTGTATTTTTATTAAATATGGTTGATATCATGAAAAATCGTAGATTGATACATTTGCGACAAACTTATCCAAAACTAATTTTTTGACACAAAAACCGTAAACTAGTATATTTGTAATAAATTTACCTAAAACTAATTTTTTTTTAATTGTCAAAAACCTCAAATTGATATATTTGTAGCAAATTTACTCTTTACTAACTAGTGTTAAATTATACTAATATAAATTGGTACGTCTGTGACAAACGAATGATAAAATCCTAAATTGGTACACTCATCAACTATCATATGTCATTTAACTCAGTAATTTAATAGTAAAATTTAAGGGAAATTAACGGAGGGTCAATTTGTCATAGGTGTATCGGTACGGGATTTTTGATAGCAAATGTAGGGGTTCGCCCCAGTGGCCACCCTTCCAACATGGAAGGGGGAGGTGAGGGGTTCAAATCCCCACCTTCTCAGGGGGGGATGGGGTAGGGACGCGTAAGTTTCGAGAGTGGGTTGCGACTCCCACGCCCTGCAAGAGGCAGGGCACAAGTCTCGAGTGAGTGTAGAGTAGGAATAGAGTAGGACTGACCAAAAAAAAAAAAAAAAACTCTATTGCATATGATCAAAAGTCCTAATTTCTACTATTTTTGTCGACACAATACCTTAAAAAACCTCCAACTTCAGCTCTTATCCTAATTCTATCTTTTGTGTTATAAGACCTCCAACTTTAGATCATGTCCCAATTCCACCCTAATATACATATTTTAGAAAACCCCATATTTTAGTTATAGTCCCAATCTTATCTAAACATTTGTTATCTCATAAAATCCCTTGAATTTAGGTCAAGTACCAATTCCAACCTAAACGTTATTTTGTCTTATAAAAAGAATCCTAGCTTTAGGTCCAATTTCATTTTCACTCTATTTTTTTTTTTATCTCATAAAAGATTACCAACTTTTACTTGAGTCCCAAATCCGCTCTCCATTAACCCTCCATCAAAATTGCCCTTAGTGATTTTGTGCTCGGTTTTTGATCTCGCGTGCTTGGAAATATTCCATTTCTCTTGAACAACTTGTGCTTGAGGGTTTTCCATCACTCAATGTCAGCAGGAAATTTTGCACGAAGGGTTAATGGTGGCAAATATGTGACTCAAGTAAAAATTTATAGTTTTTTCATCAGACTATAAAAATTTTACGGTAAAATTGAGAGTGGATAGGATTTTCATAAGACAAGAAAAAGGTTTAAGGTAGAATTAGTATATTATTTAAAATTGAATTGTGAATGGCTATAAAATTAGTGATTTTTTTATGAGATAAAAGGTAAAATTAGGAGAAAAGCTAAAGTTGGAGGGTTTTTTTAGGGTATCAAACCTATTTTTGTCAATCATATGAAGTCAACATTATCTTTGTTTTTGTTTTTCTTTCAATTGGCCGTTTGGTCGGTTCTTTTCTATTCCTATTCTCAAACTTTTGCCTTGACTAATTACAAGTGTGAGAATTGAAACCACATTTGATACTATATTGTCCGCCGGTAGGCATTCAAAACCGCATCTCCCGCTTCTCACGTGGGCTATGAATGGAGTCTTCGTGTTGTGTTCGACACGCTCGAAGATGTGGTCAACACGTGTCCGAAATCCGATACGTGAACAATTCTTCTCAACACATTCCAACACGCATGTCCCAGAGAGAGGATCGTTGAAGAAAACGATGGCAAGGGAGTGGAGGCAACGGCAAGGCCGTGACGGTGAGAGAGGGCTAGAGAAAGAGCAGAGACCGAGGTGACCTAAAGAGAGGATCACGACTGCAATGGAGGGCCGGCGGCGAGGCTGCACCTACGTAGGAGGAAGGGTTGGAGGCGAGGCGGCAAGCGATTATGACAAGGCAATCAAGAGAGAGAAGAGATTGAGAGGAGGAGGGTCGTGCGAGGAGGAGGAGGAGAAGGCTAGGGCTAGGGTTTTTGAAGGGGGAAACTCAAAAAATTAAAAATATGATTTTGATGGGACATTGCTGTGATTTCTTCTTTCCGGAGAGAGGGGGCATGTCCGGAGGGGGGGGCGGATAAATGAGGGAAAGATGAGTGAAATAAGTTTGTTGGGGGCACAAAAGGAGGGATGGGTAGGGGTTGGCATGGACCCCATGGACTTTTATTTTTTTATCAGAAAAATAAATAAGGGGGCCAGAAAGTGGGGGAAGAAACGATGGAAAGAGAGTGAAGTAAATGTGGGGTGAGGGTTGGGGTGGATCATAGGGGCTTTTTCTTATCAGAAAAATAAATTAAAAAACTATGAGGTGATTTCGGAAAATGAAAGTGTTGAATGTTGAATAATAATAAATTTTGATAATTGTAAAAGATTATAGATTTATTTAAATAAGTTAATTCTAATTTTTTCTTAATCATTAGTTTTATCACTAATTTTTTGTTAGAGTTAGAAATATGTTCGTATCGATGCTATATGGCATATGGAAAGGGTGGCCCCACTTCTCACTTTTCATGTATGGAAAGAGTGATTATTAATGGCGCATTTGGTAATGTTTTTGTTTCGAAGAATAATTTTTGAATAGAAATAGTTTTTTTTTTTTTTTTTTTTTGGTTCTAGAGAACAATTTCTGAATATAAGAATGCGTTTGGTAATCGCAAAAAATTTCTACTCCGGGAATAGAAACACGTTTAGTAAACTTGTATAATTTTTTCATTTCTTTTAATTTTTAAATATTTTTATTATATGTTTATTTTTTTGCTTTTTTCTTTTTCTCTTTGGCCGGTTGCCGGCTACGGTGACGTCCAGTGAGCCTCGCCCAGGCAGCGTGAGGTTGGCCTCGTGCCGGTTGGAGAGGCCGAGGCCTCTCAGCTTTGCTTGGGCTAAGCGAGGTCGATCTTGACTAGCCACCGGCGAGACTTGGCCTCGCTGGGCCACCACTAGGTGATGCTGTCCTGGAGATGGCTCGGCGAGGTCAAGCCTCCTGGGGCCATGGCGAGGCTCGGCCTCTTCGAGGGCTGGCGACGCTCTGGTGAGGTCGTCGGTGTTGGAGAAATTTTCGTGAAGTATTTTGAAGCTGACAAAACGTTTCTATTAGTCTAGTCTGAAGATTTGTAGACTCTATTATTTAAAGTCTGAAGACCTCCGGACTGCCAGACTCAAGACTCAAAGTCTATTCTCATTGACAGTTTCTAATCCGTTGAAGAAAGGTTATCCAGAACTAGGTGTTTCATTAAGGATGTGACCTTATCGACTGGAGAAGATCTTTTGGCTGGATATGACATAACGGAATCCTTTATTTGATCATGATTGATTCGGAGATTAAGGATCCGATGATTGACAAAATATACATGAAAGGTTCTACTTATGGAATCCGAGATCCTAATTGTATGGGCGAGCAGGATTGATGGGCTATCGACATGTTCCTTTAATAGCTCGAATGATCTTCCTAATTGATTCCGTCCAACAGGTAGATTGGAGGAATTCATTTGGTAAGTGCCAACGGGTATGATGGCATAAAGAAATATATAAGGAAGATGTTCCAGTTGTTCGAGTGTGTGCACGATAGAAGAATTCCAAAGTCTGAAACTCCTTGTTCTTAATCAATTCATTTGAGCGAAATCTTGTACACAAAAGAGAGTATATGTTCGCGAGAAATCTTGAGGAAGTGTGGTAGAATATCTACACCGTGAAATCAAGGGAGAACTTTGCTGTAACATTTCTTTTGTTCATAGTGAAATCCAAAGGTGGGTCATCGGTGCGGAAGAGTGGACGTAGGCTTGGAATGTTCGAACCACTATAAACCTTGTGTTCAATTTTTTCTTCCCTACTCTCTGCTTTACTTTGATCTTAATACATTTTTGTTAACCAAAGGAGAACTTCCTTTCTATTGTTTATTTCGTATTGCTCACTTATCACGAGAAATTATTATACACCTATTCTAGGTGCTTATATTAGCTATCTCAGCCAGCCCTCGTCTGGCCAGTTGCTGGTGTCAGTCTGGCCAAGGCCAATGACCGGCAAAAGGAAGAAGAAGAAGAAGAAAAGAAAGAGAAAATAGAAGAAGAAGAAGAAGAAGAAGAAGAAGAAGAAAAGAAAGAGAAAATAGAAGAAGAAAAATGAGAAGAAAGAAAAAAAGTGTTTTCGGAAGTGTTCTTGAGAATAAAAACACTTATTTTTGTTTTCAAATCGCTTTAAATAAAAAATAAATTTTTTGTTTACAGGGATAAAAGTGTAAACAAATGAGTTTCTTTTCTTTTTTAGTTCTCCGGAACAAAATAATAAAAATTTGTATTATGAGGAAAAAAAATAATTTTAAATGAACACACCCGAAGATATCTCAGTAGTTCCATTGACGTGAGCCCGTGCGTCTTCCCTACATGGGAAGGGTAGTCACTGGGTCTCAATTGACCTAAGCAAGTGCGTCTTCACAGCCACTACCGCTCCCCTCCTACACTTCGTAGGTACCGCCACTCCCCTCCTATAAATCTCGGCTCGCCCGACGCCTTCGCCATCGTCTCGGTGCAGTGCAGGGAACGAGCGAGCTCGAGCTAGACGACGGCAATGGCGGCTTCGACGACGACGGTGAGGAGGGTCAAGCTGGGGTCGCAGGGCCTGGAGGTGTCGGCGCAGGGGCTGGGCTGCATGGGCATGTCCGCCTTCTATGGCCCTCCCAAGTCCGACACCGACATGATCGCCCTCATCCACCACGCCGTCGGCTCCGGCGTCACCTTCCTCGACACCTCCGACATCTACGGGCCCCACACCAACGAAAGCCTCCTCGGAAAGGTCGGTTCTCTCAGTCTCTGTTTTGCCTCCGCATGAATTATATGTCCTTATAGTGTTACGGAATTTAGCTTCATCGAGCAGAGTGCTCTGATCCCGCGCCTTGGTTTTCTGATTTCGGGTTGATTTTGAGCAGGCACTGAAGGGAGGGATGAGGCAGAAGGTGGAATTGGCGACCAAGTTCGGAATCAGCTTCGCGGACGGGAAGAGGGAGGTCCGGGGCGATCCGGCGTACGTGAGGGCGGCTTGCGAGGCCAGCTTGAAGCGGCTCGACATCGATTGCATCGACCTCTACTACCAGCACCGTATCGACACTCGCGTCCCCATCGAAGTCACTGTATGGATCCCTTATCAAACTTTCACCTCTCTTGAGACTTTCTCCGAGCCATATGATTAGTTGCTAAATTAGATTGGTGTTGATGATGCATCGTCATGTTGTTACAAGTTTGTTGAATTTTGTTAAATGACACTTGAGTTCAGCTGATAGCAGAGTTCAAGATGCGGCGGCATGGTGTTGTTCAAGGGGTTGTGGAATTTAGTAGTTCAGTGGCTTGAGTTTTCGTTTTGTGGGCATCTTTTACAAGTTAAGGGTCAACAAGGATGAAAATCATTCGAAATCTTCCTTTGAGATGAAAGTGCTCCAGGGTTCATCCTGAATTTATATACGGGAATCACATATAAAGTTGTTCCTGGACTTTATGTGGAGACATTTGATTCTTGACATATTGTGAAATATGACAAGTACTTGGAATACTTCTTTTATTTGCTCTCTTCTGTGAGAGATTCAAGAAATCTACCTCCGTTAACTCAATACCTTGTGACTTTTTTGTCGCATGGAGATGCATGATAATTGAGGGATCTAGACATATAAAAAGCTAATGACATGCATAATTTTCTGCATCTTAACATGTAAGATCTTGATGTTGTTGTTTTATCATGTGAATATGCACAGATTGGAGAGCTAAAGAAGCTCGTTGAAGAGAGTAAGATAAAGTACATCGGTTTATCCGAGGCCTCTGCATCAACAATCAGAAGAGCACATGCTGTTCATCCCATCACAGCAGTGCAATTGGAGTGGTCGCTTTGGTCAAGAGATGTGGAGGCAGAGATCGTTCCAACGTGCAGGTGGGATATCACTCTGTTAATTGTTTATGCAGCAACAAAGCTTCCTTCAACAGCTTCCTTCTGACTCTGCTTTTCCTTTAAAATGTTGACTAGGGAGCTTGGCATTGGAATTGTTGCCTACAGTCCTTTAGGACGAGGATTCTTTTCTGTTGGCTCCAAGTTGGTGGAGAATATCTCTAAGGATGACTTCAGACAGGTCTGTTCCTGCTTGTCAACATAATTAGATGCTTACATTGACTGTGATTCTTATTGAAGTGCTGGAAACCTGTTCTTGTGGTATAAAGAAAAAGTATCTGGATGGGATGAAAAAAACTTGGTGACACGAATGCTTCGTGTTCTTATATGTCTTTAATCCAGCACTGGCCAGACATCCCACCTCTCTTGATTCTAGATAAATGTAAAATCACAAGTAATGGCTTTAATGAGCCTGAAAGAGCAGTTTCCCGGATTCTCGTGCTTTTGGGAATGAATACATATAGGTTTATTTGTAAGTTGTTCTGTTTCCCAGCCTTCCCACCATTTGATAATCACTATCCTTTCCCCACTTTCCACCCATCCTTTTTCTCTTATCTTTCTTCACAAGATTAGCGATATTTCCTCAAAATAACTGATGCCAGTATCGGGCTTTGGCCCTCTGTCCTTTTTCATTCTCATCTTTCTTCACAAGATAAACTATATCTCGACACAACCATTTCTTGAGCGAGGACTCCTAACACCCTTCTTATGAGAGTTTTGGATCAAGTTCCCATCTGACATAAAGCCAATTGTGTATTACTCCCTGCCATTAGGGTTTGGCTAGCGATAGTGCTGGCAAGTGAAGTAGCTATTTTTCTTTGTAGCTAAAAGAGCTCTGCGTCTGATAACATTCTTCTACACATCATCTACATTTCTGATTTTTTATTTTATGTGTGGCTAATGGTATCATCACACGTACAAAACTTAGATTGTCGAGTTTGTTTCTGTTTTCACATCCTACATCAAACCCATCAGCCTTGTGTGGTAGTTGCTAGATCACTTCGCTTGATGTTTCTAATGCTTATGATTTGGGACAAGATATTTTAATCACTTCTAAATGCTTATTATGTCAAGTAACAAGACAATCCGATGGCATGCAATGCAACCACTTTTGCACTTGTTGCTGTGGAATTTAGCCTTAAAAGGAAAATGATAATTGCTCATATGCTCTCTGCTGAGAAATTGCTCTATGTTATGCAGTATCTACCAAGGTTCCGGCCAGAGAACTTGGCTCACAACACGAAGTTATTTGACCGAGTGAATGAAATTGCGCAAAGAAAGGGATGCACCACATCGCAGTTAGCCCTCGCCTGGGTATACCACCAGGGTGACGACATTTGCCCGATTCCCGGCACAACCAAGATCGAGAATTTCAACCAGAACATTGGAGCTCTGTCAGTGAAGCTTACACCGGAAGAGATGGCCGAGCTTGAATCAATTGCTTCTGCGGACAATGTCAAGGGTGGCAGGTACGATGGGAGCATGTCTACATGGGAAAACTCCGACACTCCACCCCTTTCTTCTTGGAAACCTGCCTAGAAGCGTGTCTTCTTCTGTTGCTGCATCCTTGATGTGCAGAGTTTGAGCATTTGCCGCTGAAGTAATTTGAGTTTATGTTTGTTATAAGTATGTGTAATAAGAGAGTGACTCTTTTCATTTTGTACATGTGACATTCACTATGAGAAGATTATGGATGTGTACTAACCTTACTGGGGAAAGATCACTCGATAAACACGAGAGCGAGTTGAATACGAACTGAGCCCGCCGTGCCGACTTTATTGGGGTGACTTTTAGAATCTGAGAAATCGGGATTTTGAAGAATTCAAACTCAGTCGTACATACTAGAGCGACGCTTTATTCTCCTCCAACCATGAGTTCAATACTAACACCGTGTGCAACATGCTCTTAAGACTGGATGCTACACATAGATACAAAGCGAAGTTAAGGAACAGTAAAATGTTACCTGATGTTCTCGCGAAAAAACGAAGTTGGGGATAAAATGCTGGCGCGGTTGAAGTTGGGGATAAAATGCTGGCGCGGTTGAAGTTGGGGATAAAATGCTGGCGCGGTTGATATGAGCGTTGGGGAAATCGAAGGTTTCTTGTTCAAGTTTCACCACCTACGGTTCATGAGCTTTTATGTTGCTCGATACCTTCGCTCATGCCTCTACATTGTTATAAAACAGTCGGAGATATCGCGCAAGTTTCCTAAAATTAAAAACGGCACTTCTATTGTTTTTTATTTGGAGTTAGAGTGGAGCAATGTTGTTTTGTTTTGGTTTAGGAAAATAACGCAAATAGTCATTGAACTTTAGTCCAATGTATTATGTTCTTACTGAATTTTTAATTTATTTAGTATGGTTGTCAAACTTTTTGTACATGTTTAATGTAGATCCTAGGCTAGATAAATCCAATGATGCCGTGTTTGGTCATTCGAACATCTTTGCTATATGGGATAATGATAGGATAAAAATCCCATATAATATTTCTTGACGTCCGGATATAACATGATTCAAATAAAAAAATTTTAAATGAATGCTTGATTTGTATAATTAAAGTTAAAAATAAACCATGGAAGTCGTAAATACTATTCATCCTTTCACAATCTTCATCCATATCAAGCACCCCCGTTCCATGTGACTTCAAGGACGCTCGCTCCTTCTGCAACACCCCTTTCGCTGCCCTTGATCAACTTGATGGATTACGCTCGCTCTACCTTTGACCTCGCCACATTGAGAGGCCCTTGGGTTTGAGTTCTCTGCTGGTCTAGCCATCTTTACTTTCAACGCCTTTTTCCTGCAGTAAATCCATCCCCTTCGACGAGTGTGAATACTGCGTTGATTCCCTGTTACCGTGCCCCGACTTGTTCAGTCGCTTCAACAGCTTCCCCCGAGACAGCGTGCGGATCCGGTTAATGAGTGGTAGCACCATCGGTACCACTCGCTCCGAGTGACGTGGTTGAAGAGCTCTATCACCTTGGCTGCCGCCTCTTTCGGATCATCTTCTTCACAGAGAAGATGTCCAGCTTTGATCGGGATCACAAAGTTCCCTAATAAAATGGAGTTAAGTGACATAAGAAAGCGGCAGGGCTGACGAGCTCCGACGCCACTTTTCCGAGGAAGCCAAAGGTGGTAAGCAGCTTGTCACTGGTAGGAGGAACGGTGGCCCTTAGAGTTTGCTCAGGTCGTTGTGGCGAGGGCTTCTCTAGGTATCTTCGCGATACTCATGCTCTAACTTTGTGGTGGTCATTTTAGTGAGAGAAATTGGAACAAGAGAGAGATGATGGCGGCACTGGTCAAAAGTGAGGATAAGCCATCAACAAGCGCAGGAGTGGGGGAAAAACTGGTATCCTTTTCTTTTCTTTTCTTTTTTCAATTTTCCAAATTTCACATATCCTATTTGGATCTATATCACTTTTTAGATGGGATTTTTTATCCGGATTATATCTGAATTCACGTTACTCTAAACACCAGATATGATTAAACTTATCATATCAGAGTTTTATACAGCCCATCAAAGACTTATGAGATAGAATGCAATGATATAATCTATGAATTAGATTAAACATTTATTAAAAGTTTAAGAATGATATTTTACATTTTGATTGTTAGGATGCACGGGTGAGTTATGTTAAAACAATCCCACAATATATTGATAGCTTCAAAATAAGGCTTTCTCTTGGTGATGACATAGATCCATATGGAGAAATTAATGGGAGGGTTTATTTGGCCTAACTAAATGGGAGGCTATATCAATGGGAGGTTTTTCATTGTAACATTCCCTTGTGCTTGGTATTTGTATTTTAGTAAAGGATTTTGCTAGCATAATAGTCTTTGGGGTATCGTGAGAATAACAATTTATTGGGAGTTACAAAATTTTAAAATAGTAAATCTTAATTCAATTTTAAACCTTTTTTTCTAACTAATTCAATGTAAATATTTTACATTTGTGACAATTCAGTCTATTTGGCCATTTTTCGCCAGTAGGCATTGATGTGAACTCCGGCTGATTGGCCAATGTTGACATAAACAATTTTTTAATAATACTTTATTTTTCTTATTTTTTATTAATTTTTTTCTTTTTATTTTCTCTTTCTTTTTTTTTTTCTTCATTTCCTTCTCCTTCTTTCAACCAGTCATCACTAGCGATCGGAAAGAGGCAAGGTCGGTGAGGGACCTCGCTGGCCTCGAGGAAGCTTGGCCATGGTTGGCAACCTTGCTCATGGCTAGGTGACCTCGCCTAGGCCGCTGATTGGGCTAGCGAGGGTCGACCTTCGTCGGCCATAGGTGAAGACAAAGGCCGCTAGTTGGGCTTGCGAGGCTCTCCCTTATTGAATGTGGTGAGGGTTGAGTCTCATTGGCCATGGGCAAGGTCAAAGGTCAAAGGCCGCTTTTGGTCTCTGGCGAGGCTTGCCAAAGGTTGAGCAAGGCTCACCCTCATTGGACTGATGAGGGTTGAGCCTCGTTGGCCACAAGCGAGATCGCAACTTGCCCATGGCCGGCAAGGCTCGCCTAGGCCAAAGGCAGGGGGGGCCTTGCTTAACCATGGCGAGGGTGGCCTCACCATTGTTGGGTGAGGCTCGCCCTTGCCAATGGCAAGTGGCGTGTGGGGGTAAGCTTTGCCATTGGTTGGTGAGGTTGACCTTGCTGGCTTGAATAAAATAAAATATTATTAAAAGATTATCCACATCAATATTAGCAGGACAAGCGGTGCTGGTCGACCAAAATTGGCCGAATGAATTGAATTAGTATAATTGCAAAATATTTATGATTGAATTGGTTTGAAAAAAAAAGGTTTAAGACTAAATTAGAAAAATTGTAATAAGTTTATGATTGTTTTGGTAATTTTTTCGTATAATAACCCTAGTAAAGACAATGCACTTAATTCAAGCGTCAAGAAATCAAAGGTCACTTGTTTAGTTCTCGCAACTTATTTGTAAATCACTTTAGAAGTGCAAATCCAATCAATTTATGAGCTTGCAAAATGAGTCTTTAGATAAACCAACTTTTGTATTCGTGCTTTAGGATTATAATAAAATATTGGGTTAATACCTTAAAAAATCCTAAACTGGTATACCCGTTTAATTTTTTGACCATAAAAAGCCCTAAATTGATATACCTTCGACAATTTTATCACAAATTGGTATACTTGTGACAAATTTACCCTCTCTTAGTTTCCGTTAGATTTTTGTCAAATTATTAAGTTGAATGACATATGATAGTTGTCTAGTGTAGTAGTTTAAGATTTTACTCTTCGGTTGCCATAGTTATACAATTTTTTTGTGATTTTTGTGATATTAATCCAATTTAACGAGAGTATATTTGTCACAAATATATCAGTTTGGAATTTTTGGCGGTTGAATAAATTAATTTGGGGTAAATTTATCATAAATATAATAGTTTGAGTTCTTTTTTTTTTTTTTTTTTTATGCTCAATTGAGGTAAAATTGTCATAGATGTATTAGTTTGTGGTTTTTTTATAGTTAAAAAAATAGTTTGGGATAAATTTATCATATATCAGTTTGTGGTTTTTAAGGGTATTTAATCCTAAAATATTTGGATATAATGGGCAATTGATAATGACATGCTTTTCCCCCCCTTTTATATGGGAAGTGTTGTTTTGTTTTTGTTTTTGTCACCCTCCAATTCGTGCCATATTTATTTGGTCTCTTTGCCAGGAGTTTGTCATTTTATGTTCGTGACCTCTTAATTAACGTGGACCAAATTATCCGCCGATCTTCACATTGTACAATCATATATTCACGGACTGCTCTTCAACTCAGCAATTTAATTGTAAAATTTATGGAAATTAATGGAGAATAAATTTATCACACGTCTACAAATACAAAAATTTTTGGTAGTAAACAAATAAGCTTTTTGTGGCATTAACTCTATTGAATATGATCAGAAGTCCTAATTTCTACTATTTTTCAGCCTACTACCTTAAAAAAACCTCCTACTTCAGCTCTTATCTCAATTCTACTTTTTTATCTCATAAAAAGCCTCCAACTTTAGATCCTGTCCCAATTTTATCCTGATTTTTTTTTTTTGTTTCATAGAAAACCCCAATTTTAGTTCTAGTCTCAATCCTATATGAACTTTTTTTTTCTCATAAAAACCCCTTAACTTTAGATCCAGTACCAATTCTATCCCGAACGTTGTTTAGTCTCATAAAAGAATCACAGCTTTAGGTTCAGTTTGAGTCCCAAATATGTTCTTTACTAACCGTCCGTCAAAATCCCCCTTAATGATTTTGCGCTTGATTTTTGATCTCTTATACTTGGGAATGTTCCATCTCCCTCAAACAACTTATGCTTGGGAGTTTTCCATCTCTTGGTGTCAACAGAAAATTTTGGATGGAGGGTTAATGGGATTAAGTTTGTGACTCAAATAAAAGTTTGTACTTTTTTATGAGACTGTAAAAATTTTAAGGTAAAATTGAGATTGGATAGTAAAATTGGGACAAAACCTAAAGTTGGGGGTTTTTCATAAGAGAAAAAATGTTTAAGGTGGAATTGTTATATGACTTAAAAGCAAGGGTTTTTGATGGGATATGCAGAATCGATAATTGACCTAAATTAGTATTATTTTTTTGTTTAGACAAAAGGTAAAATTGAGAGAAAAGCTAAAGTTGGAGTTTTTTTTTTTTTTTAGGGTCAATACCCTGAAAAACTCTAAACCGATATACATGTGATAAATTTACTCAAAAATAATTTTTTGACCATGAAAAAATCAAACTGATACACATGTGAAAAATTTACTCAAAATGACTGCAAAAAAAAAATCCTAAATTAGTACACTTGTGACAAATTTACCACCAAAATAATATGTTTAACCGTCAAAAATTCCAAACCGATATATTTGTGACAAATATACATTCCATTAAATTAGATTACTACAAAAATAAAAAAATTACAAAAATGGTACAATTGTGACAAATAGAGAGTAAAATCCAAAACTGGCACACTAATCAATTGTCACGTGTCATCTAACTCAAAAATTTAATTGTAAAATTTAACAAAAGCTAATAGAGAATAAGTTTGTTACAAATATACTAATTTGAGATAAATTTATTAAAGGTGTACCAGTTTAATATTTTTTATGGTAAAAAAATTAATTTGAAATATATTTGTCACAGATGTACCGGTTTGAGATTTTTCAAGGTATTAACCTTTTTTTTTTAATAAGGTATTAGATCTATTTCTGTCAATCAGATGACGTCACCATTTTGGTTTTTCAATTGGCCGTCGGCTCCAGCGTCACCTTCCTCAACACCTCCGACGTCTACGGCTCTCACACCAACGAAATACTCCTCGGAAACGTCGGCTCTTTAGTATGTTATAAAGCTTAGTCTCAGCTGCTTCCGCACGAAGAAGATATGCTATGGTCATGCCGAATTCCAAGATCCTGCATCTTGGTTTTCTTTATTTTGACGGCAATCTGTGGGCTTTCTTATGGTGTTGTTGGTGTTGGTTTTGGAGTAGGCACTGATGGGAGGAGTGAGACAGAAGGTGGAACTGGCAACCAAGTTCTGGATTGACGCGAGGTGGGAGATCCGGGGCGATCCAGCGTACGTGAGGGCGGCTTGCGAGGGCAGCTTGAAGCTTGAAGCGGCTCGATGTCGATTGCATCGACCTCTACTACCAACACCATGTTGATACCCGAGTCCCCATTGAAGTCACTATATGGATCCCTCATTATGCCTTTCCCTCTCTGGAGACTTTCTCCAAGCCATATGATCAGTTGCTAAACTAGATTGGTGTTGACGATGCATCGTCATGTTGTTACAAGTTTGTTATATTTTGTGGCAGAACTTGACTATTTGCTTGCCTTTTGATTTATAAGATATTGTTAAATGAGACTTAAGTTCAGGTGATAGCAGAGTTCGAGATGCAGCAAGGTGTTGTTAAAGCGGTTGTTGAATTTAGTAGTTTAGTGGCGTGAGATTTGGTTTTATGGGCATCATTTACAAGTTAAGGGTCAATAAGCATGAAAATTATTTGAAATCTTCTTTTGAGACGAAAGTGCTCCGGGGTTCATCCTGATTTATATACGAGAATCACATTTAAAGTTGTTCCTGTGCTTTCTGTGGAGACATTTGATTCTTGACATATCATTGAGAAATATGAAAATTACTAGGAATGCTTCTTTTATTTGCCCTCTTCTGTGATAGATTAGAGAAATCTACCTCCGTTAACTCGATATGTTGCGACTTTTTTGTCACATTGAGATGCATAAAGATTGACTAAACTATTCAGGGATCAGGACACAATAAAAGCTAATGATGTGTAATAATTTCTGGATCTTAACATGTAAGATCTTCACTGTTGTTGTTTTGTCATGTGAATATGCACAGATCGGAGAGCTAAAGAAGCTCATTGAAGAGGGTAAGATTGAATACATCGGTTTATCCAAGGCCTCCGCATCAACAATCAGAAGAGCACATGCTGTTCATCCCATCACAGCGGTGCAATTGGAGTGGTCTCTGTGGACAAGAGATGTGGAGGCAGAGATCGTTCCCACGTGCAGGTAGGATATCACTCTGTTAATTTGTTTATGCAGTAACAACGGCTTTCTTCTCACTCTGCTTTTCCTTTAATATGTTGACTAGGGAGCTTGGCATTGGAATTGTTGCCTACAATCCTTTAGGACGAGGATTCTTTTCTCTTGGCTGCTAGTTGTTGGAGAATCTCTCCAAGGAAGACTTCACACAGGTCTGTTTCTGCTTGTCAACATAATTAGATGCTCACAGTGACTGTCATTCTTATTGAAGTGCTGGAAACTAGTTCTTGTGGTATGAATAAAAAGTATATGGATGGGATAAATAAAACTTGGCAACACAAATGCTCCATGTTCTTATATGTCCTCAATTCATCACTCGCCAGACATCCCACCTCTCCTCATTCTAGGTAAATGTAAAATCACAAGTAATGGCTTCAATGAGCCCGAAAGAGGCAGTTTCCCGGATTCTCATGCTTTTGGGAATGAATAAATATAGGTTTATTTGTAAGTTGCTCTGTTTCCCACCCTTCCCACCATTTGCAAATCACTATCCTTTCCCTACTTTCCACCTATGAAGCATCGATACTCTCCAAGAGCATTCGTGTCTTGTCGGATACTCTCCGACATTCGGTCAATACGTGTCGGAAAATTCGATACCTGATCAACTTTCTCGACACTCTCTGATACTTGAGTTGGAATTCTGACATATGAAGGGGCACATGACAACATTTCTGTTCCAGAAATAGTTTTTAGAACAGAAATGAATTTTTCTATTTCTATTTCTGGACGAGTTTCTAAGAAAAAAAATCTGTTTGATAACGATACAAAATTTCTGTTTCAGAAATAGAAATTCGTTTGATAACTGAATAAAATTTCTATTTCTTAAAACAAATTTCTATTTGTTTGTGCGTTGCTGAGCTCGCACTTCACGGTCGTGGGCCTCGTCGGACGAACTCGAGCGGCTCCGGTGTCTGCTGCAGAGGGCTTCTGGATGAGGCGAAGGGGCGGATTCGCGAGCGGCGTTGCTGAGCTCGCACTTCACGGTCGTGGGCCTCGTCGGACGAACTCGAGCGGCTTCGGTGTCTGCTGCAGAGGGCTTCTAGATGAGGTGAAGGGGCGGATTCGCGAGCGGCGTTGGTGAGCTCGCACTTCACGGTCGTGGGCCTCGTCGGACGAACTCGAGCGGCTTCGGTGTCTGCTGCAGAGGACTTCTGGATGAGGCGAAGGGGCGGATTCGTGAGCGGCGTTGCTGAGCTCGCACTTCACGGTCGTGGGCCTCGTCGGACGAACTCGAGCGGCTCCGGTGTCTGCTGCAGAGGGCTTCTGGATGAGGCGAAGGGGCGGATTCGCGAGCGGCGTTGCTGAACTCGCACTTCACGGTCGTGGGCCTTGTCGGACGAACTCGAGCGGCTGCGGTGTCTGCTGCAGAGGGCTTCTGGATGAGGCGAAGGGGCGGATTCGCGAGCGGCGTTGCTGAGCTCGCAGGGTGATGGTGGCTTTTGGTGAGACGGAGCGGAAGAGGGGAGCGGGTTGGGGCGTCGGTGCTTGGATCATTGCGAGAGGGCTTCGCGCGTCGCAGTGGAACGAGCGGCGGGGGTGCGGGCGCGAGATCTGTTGCCGAGGGGTGCTCGGACAACAAGCGGGGACAGTGGGTCGCGGTGAGGGGGTGGATTCGCGAGTAGATGTGGATGAGCAAGAGGAGAGGTAGAGAGCGTCTAGTGGAGGAGACGATCCGAGCGTCCAATGGAGAAGACGATGTCTTGAGGAGATGAGGAGAGATGGAGGAGAGGCGGAGGAGAGATGTCTCGAGGATATGAGCAGAGGCGGAGGAGAGGTGGAGGAGACGATGTCTCGAGGAGATGAGCAGAGGTGGAGGAGGAGGAGGAGGAGGAGGCAGAGAAGAGGCAGAGGAGGAGGAGGCAGAGAAGAGGAGGCAGAGACATACGAGGGAGAACCGAGTGAAATTAGGGTTAGGGGGAGAAATCAGAAATTGATTTTTGGAAGAAATCGAAGGAGAAAATTTCTACTTCGATTTTCCTCTATTTCTATTTACGGAATAGAAAACCTATTCCGAAATGAAAATTTCGATAACGTTATCAAAAAGTTTCGTTTTTAAATTGGTTTAGAACAGAAAAATCATTTCGGAACATAAATAATTTTTATCATGCACCTCTTGAGTTTCCAACAAGTGATTTTGATATCGATATCAATTTTAAAAATTCTGTGTGTGTGTGAAAAAATAAAACACAATAATAAAAATAATAAATGGAGAAAGAATAAAAATATAATATTCTCTTCTCTTCGACTCCCACTTCGTATGATACGCAATTCAGCCCTTAAGTTTTCTTTTTCTCCTCTTCTAACATGTCTAACATGCGAGTCCATAATATGGATCACTTGTTTTTTCTCTAAGTTTTATGAATTATTGAAATAAAGTTGAATTTGTCAAATTAAAATAATGAATAATATTAATAAATTGCATATTACTGTTTTTAGTGTATATTCATTCAAGATTTTTTTAATTAATTTATTTATGAATTTGATTCAAATTAATTTAATTGAAATAATCATAAAAATAATAAATTATTATGTATATATAAAAATATATATTTAATATATAACATGTCACAATATATCGGAATTCTTTATTTTTTGAGAAACAACGTGTCAGCATGTCGTGTCGTGTCATATCATGTAGCGTTTCGCGTGTCGGTGCTACTTAGCTTTCCATCCACCCTTTTTCTCTCATCTTCCTTCACAAGATTGGTGATATTTCCTCAAAATAACCGACACAAGTATCGGGCCTCAGCCCTCCGTCCTTTTTTATTCTCATCTTTCTTCACAAGATAAAATATATTTTGACACAACCATTTCTCGAGTAAGGGCTCCCTAGCACCCTTATGGAAGTTTTGGGATCAAGTTGTGTATTACTTCCTGCCATTAGTGTTTGAGTCGCAATAGTGCTGGGCAAGCGAAGTAGCTATTTTTCTTCGTAGCTAAAAGAACTTTGCGTCTGATAACATTCTTCTACACATCATCTACATTTGTGATTTCTTTCTTTTATGTGTGACTCGTGACGTGTACAACACCTAGATTGTCGATTTTGTTTCTGTTTTCACGTCACATTAAACCCATCAGCCTTGTGTGGTAGTTGCTAAATCACTTCGCTCGATATCATTAATGCTTATGATTTGGGACAATATATTTTAATCATTTCAAGATAATCTTTAACTGATCATGCTTTTTCTGATACACAACAATTGCACACTTCCAAATGCTTATTATGTCAAGTAACATGACAATCTGATGGCATGCAACGCAACCAATTTTGCACTCGTTGATGTAGAATTTGGCGTTAAAAGGAAAATGATGGTTGCTTGTATGCTCTCCGCTCAGACATTGCTTTATGTTATGAAGTACCTACCATGGTTGCGGCCAGAGAACTTGGCTCACAACGCGAAGTTATTTGACCAAGTGAATGAAATTGCACAAAGAAAGGGATGCACCTCATTGCAGTTAGCCCTCGCTTGGGTACACCACCAGGGTGATGACGTTTGCCCCATTCCTAGTGTTGACGTGATTTTCTCTCCTATCTTAAGAAAGGAGATTTGTTAACATTGTATTCCTATAATTCTGGGATCTTTTCCTTTTCTTGTTTTTATTCTGATTGCTTGTTTCCTTAGTTGTGGCAACCTTTTATGTACATATGGTTGAACAATGGCATATGCTCAATACAACAAAAAGAAAAAGAGAGATCGAAAGCTTTGTCCGAGAACGTAGGCACATTGCCGAACCCGGTAACCTTTGTTTCTTTGCGTGAAGTTTTGTTTTTCTTCACCGAGCACGACCAAGATCGAGAATTTCAACCAGAACATTGGAGCTCTGTCAGTGAAGCTTACACAAGAAGAGATGGCCGAGCTCAAATCGATTGCTTATGCGGACAATGTCAGAAGAGACGGCCCACCTCAATCGACGCGAGCAGGTCCGTCCTCCCTATATGGGAAGGGTTGTCACTAGGGTTTCAATACAGCTCCCCTCCTACTCTTCGTAGCTACTGCAACTCCCCTCCTAGAAATCTCGGCTCGCCCGACGCCTTCGCCATCGTCTCGGTGCAGTGCAGGGAACGAGTGAACTCGAGCTAGACGACGGCAATGGCGGCATCGACGACGCCGGTGAGGAGGATCAAGCTGGGGTCGCAGGGCCTGGAGGTGTCGGCGCAGGGGCTGGGCTGCCTGGGCATGTCCGCCTTCTACGGCCCTCCCAAGCCCGAGCCCGACATGATCGCCCTCATCCACCACGCCGTCGGCTCCGGCGTCACCTTCCTCGACACCTCCGACAGCTACGGCCCCCACACCAACGAAATCCTCCTGGGAAAGGTCGGTTCTCTCTCAGTCTCTGTTTTGCCTCCGCATGAACTATATGTGCTTATAGTGTAACGGAATGTAGCTTCATCGAGCAGAGTGCTCTGATCCTGCACCTTGGTTTTCTGATTTCGGGGTTGATTTTGAGCAGGCACTGAAGGGAGGGGTGAGGCAGAAGGTGGAATTGGCGACCAAGTTCGGATTCAGCTTCGCGGACGGGAAGAGGGAGGTCCGGGGCGATCCGGCGTACGTGAGGGCGGCTTGCGAGGCCAGCTTGAAGCGGCTCGACATCGATTGCATCGACCTCTACTACCAGCACCGTATCGACACTCGCGTCCCCATCGAAGTCACCGTATGGATCCCTTATCAAACTTTCACCCCTCTTGAGACTTTCTCCGAGCCATATGATTAGTTGCTAAATTAGATTGGTGTTGATGATGCATCGTCATGTTGTTACAAGTTTGTTGAATTTTGTTAAATGACACTTAAGTTCAGCTGATAGCAGAGTTCAAGATGCGGCACGGTGCTGTTCAAGGGGTTGTGGAATTTAGTAGTTTAGTGGCTTGAGTTTCGTTTTGTGGGCATGTTTTACAAGTTAAGGGTCAACAAGCATGAAAATTATTTGAAATCTTCCTTCGAGATGAAAGTGCTCCGGGGTTCATACTGAATTTATATACGGGAATCACATATAAAGTTGTTCCTGGAATTTATGCCGAGACATTTGATTCTTGACATATTGTGAAATATGACAAGTACTTGGAATACTTCTTTTATTTGCTCTCTTCTGTGAGAGATTCAAGAAATCTACCTCCGTTAACTCAATACCTTGTGACTTTTTTGTTGCATTGAGATGCATGATAATTGAGGGATCTAGACATATAAAAAGCTAATGCCATGCATAATTTTCTGGGTCTTAACATGTAAGATCTTGATGTTGTAGTTTTGTCATGTGAATATGCACAGATTGGAGAGCTAAAGAAGCTCGTTGAAGAGGGTAAGATAAAGTACATTGGTTTATCCGAGGCCTCTGCATCAACAATCAGAAGAGCACATGCTGTTCATCCCATCACAGCGGTGCAATTGGATTGGTCGCTTTGGTCAAGAGATGTGAAGGCAGAGATCATTCCAACATGCAGGTGGGATATCACTCTGTTAATTGTTTATGCAGCAACAACAGCTTCCTGCTGACTCTGCTTTTCCTTTAAAATGTTGACTAGGGAGCTTGGCATTGGAATTGTTGCCTACAGTCCTTTAGGACGAGGATTCTTTTCTGTTGGCTCCAAGTTGGTGGAGAATCTTTCTAAGGATGACGTCAGACAGGTCTGTGCCTGCTTGTCAACATAATTAGATGCTTACAGTGACTGTGATTCTTATTGAAGTGCTGGAAACCTGTTCTTGTGGTATAAAGAAAAAGTATCTGGATGGGATGAATAAAACTTGGTGACACGAATGCTACGTGTTCTTATATGTCTTTAATCCAGCACTCGCCAGACATCCCACCTCTCTTGATTCTAGATAAATGTAAAATCACAAGTAATGGCTTTAATGAGCCTGAAAGAGGCAGTTTCCTGGATTCTCATGCTTTTGGGAATGAATACATATAGGTTTATTTGTAAGTTGCTCTGTTTCCCAGCCTTCCCACCATTTGCTAATCACTATCCTTTCCCCACTTTCCACCCACCCTTTTTCTCTCATCTTTCTTCACAAGATTAGCGATATTTCCTCAAAATAACTGATGCCAGTATCGGGCTTTGGCCCTCCGTTCTTTTTCATTCTCATCTTTCTTCACAAGATAAACTATATCTCGACACAACATTTCTTGAGCGAGGACTCCTAACACCCTTCTTATGAGAGTTTTGGATCAAGTTCCCATCTGACATAAAGCCAATTGTGTATTACTCCCCGCCATTAGCATTTGACTAGCGATAGTGCTGGGCAAGTGAAGTAGCTATTTTTCTTTGTAGCTAAAAGAGCTCTGCGTCTGATAACATTCTTCTACACATCATCTACATTTCTGATTTTTTATTTTATGTGTGACTAATGGTATCATCACACGTACAAAACTTAGATTGTCGAGTTTGTTTCTGTTTTCACATCCTACATCAAACCCATCAGCCTTGTGTGGTAGTTGCTAGATCACTTCGCTTGACGTTTCTAATGCTTATGATTTGGGACAAGATATTTTAATCATTTCAAGATAATTTATAACTGATCATGCTTATCCAGATAGACAACGATTGCACACTTCTAAATGCTTATTATGTCAAGTAACAAGACAATCCGATGGCATGCAATGCAACCACTTTTGCACTCGTTGCTGTAGAATTTAGCCTTAAAAGGAAAATGATAATTGCTCATATGCTCTCTGCTGAGAAATTGCTCTATGTTATGCAGTATCTACCAAGGTTCCAGCCAGAGAACTTGGCTCACAACGCGAAGTTATTTGACCGAGTGAATGAAATTGCGCAAAGAAAGGGATGCACCACATCGCAGTTAGCCCTCGCCTGGGTACACCACCAGGGTGATGACATTTGCCCAATTCCCGGCACAACCAAGATCGAGAATTTCAACCAGAACATTGGAGCTCTGTCAGTGAGGCTTACACCGGAAGAGATGGCCGAGCTTGAATCGATTGCTTCTGCGGACAATGTCAAGGGTGGCAGGTACGATGGAAGCATGTCTACATGGGAAAACTCCGACACTCCACCCCTTTCTTCTTGGAAACCTGCCTAGAAGCGTGTCTGCTTCTGTTGCTGCATCCTTGATGTGCAGAGTTTGAGCATTTGCCGCTGAAGTAATTTGAGTTTATGTTTTGTGGCTGTTATAAGTATGTGTAATAAGAGAGTGACTCTTTTCATTTTCTACATGTGACATTCACTATGAGAAGATTATGAATGTGTACTAACCTTACTGGGGAAAGATCACTCGATAAACACGATAGCGAGTTGAATACGAACTGAGCCCGCCGTGCCGACTTTATTGGGGTGACTTTTAGAATCTGAGAAATCGGGATTTTGAAGAATTCAAACTCAGTCGTACATAGTAGAGTGACGCTTTATTCTCCTCCAACCATGAGTTCAATACTAACACCGGGTGCAACGTACTCTTAAGACTGGATGCTACACATAGATACAAAGCGAAGTTAAGGAACAGTAAAATGTTACCTGATGTTCTCGCGAAAACGAAGCTGGGGGTAAAATGCTGGCGCGGTTGATATGAGCGTTGGGGAAATCGAAGGTTTCTTGTTCAAGTTTCACCACCTACGGTTCATGAGCTTTTATGTTGCTCGATACCTTCGCTCATGCCTCTACATTGTTATAAAACAGTCGGAGATATTGCGCAAGTTTCCTAAAATTAAAAACGACACTTCTATTGTTTTTTATTTGGAGTTAGAGTGGAGCAATGTTGTTTTGTTTTGGTTTAGGAAAATAACGCAAATAGTCATTGAACTTTGGTCCAATGTGTTATGTTCTTACTGAATTTTTAATTTATTTAGTATGGTTGTCGAACTTTTTGTACATGTTTAATTTAGATCCTAGGCTAGATAAATCCAATGATGCTGTGTTTGGTCGTTCGAACATTTTTGCTATATGGGATAATGATAGGATAAAAATCCCATATAATATTTCTTGACGTCCGGATATAACATGATTCAAATAAAAAAAATTTTAAATGAGTGCTTGATTTGTATAATTAAAATTAAAAATAAACCATGGAAGTCGTAAATACTATTCATCCTTTCACAATCTTCATCCATATCAAACACCCCCGTTCCATGTGACTTCAAGGACGCTCGCTCCTTCTGCAACACCCCTTTCGCTGCCCTTGATCAACTTGGTGGATAACGCTCGCTCTACCTTTGACTTCGCCACATCCTTGGGTTTGAGTTCTCCGCTGGTCTAGCCATCTTTACTTTCAACGCCTTTTCCTGCGATGAATCCATCCCCTTCGACGAGTGCGAATACTGTGTTGATTCCCTGTTACCGTGCCCCGACTTGTTCAGTCGCTTCAACAGCTTCCCCCGAGACAGCGTGCGGATCCGGTTTATGAGTGGTAGCACCATCGGTACCACTCGCTCCGAGTGACGTGGTTGAGGAGCTCTATCACCTTGGCTGCCGCCTCTTTCGGAGCATCTTCTTCACAGAGGAGGTGTCCAGCTTTGATCGGGATCACAAATTTCCCTTCTAAAATGGAGTTGAGTGACATAAGAAAGAGGCAGGGCTGACGAGCTCCGCGATACTCATGCTCTAATTTTGTGGTGGTCATTTTAGTGAGACAAATTGGAACAAGAGAGAGATGATGGTGGCACTGGTCAAAAGCGAGGATAGCCATAAAAAGCCGCCCGGGGGGGTGTTCAGTTTTTCAAATTTCACATATTTTATCTGGGTTTATCACTTTCTAGATGTGAGTTTTTATCCGGACTATATCCGAATTTCACATTACTCTAGACACCAGATAGGATTAAACTTATCATATTAGAGTTTTATCCAGCCCTTCAAATGCAGTCTTATGAGATAGAATGCAATGATATAATCTATGAACTAAATTAAACATTTATTAAAAGTTTAAGAACAAAATTTCACATTTTGATTGTTAAGATGTATGAGTGAGTTATGTTAAAATAATCACACAATATATCGATAGCTTTAAAAATGATTCTCTTGGTGATGACGTTGATTCATATGGAGAAATTAATGAGAGGGTTTTTGGCCTAACTAAATGGGAGGCTATATCAATGGGAGGTTTTTCATTGTAACATTCCTTTGTGCTTGGATTTGTATTTTAGTAAAAGATTTTATTAGCATAATAGTCTTTGGATTATTATGAGAACAACAATTTATTGTGAGTTACAAATTTTTAAAGTAATGTTGACACCAAATTTATATTTTCAAGCACATATATATTAAAAAAAGGAAAAAATGATAGAAAAAATTGATTGAAATATATATATATAGCCTTGGGTCGAGCCGGATCTAGCCTTGGCCCGGCCCACCCCCTTTCTTTTCTTTTCCCCTCATTGTGTGGCCCAACCCAGCTTTCTTTTTCATTTTTTTTCTCCCTCGCGCGGCCCAGCTTCCTCTCCCCTTCGGCCCGGCCCGCGCCCAGGCTTTCTCCCTCCTCCAACTGTCTTTTGCGTGGGGAATGAGCGAAGTAGAAAGTAGTGGCCAGAGCAGAAAGATGCGGCTGCAGGGGACAACGGGATCTTGCCAAGTGGGCGAGCAATGCGATCCTCGAGTTAGAGCCGGTTGGCAAAGGCAGCTGGTTGGTCACTGAGGCCACGCGCGCGAGCCGAAGGGTCGAAAAGGCAAAAGGGGAGACGGGAAAAAGAAAGAGAGGAGAGAGTGCGATGGAGGGAGAGGGACGAGAGAGTGGGACAGCCGTTGGAGATTAGCCAAGGAGTAGGGAGCCCCTAGGACTCCTCGCCACCACTGAAGAGCTGCCCATTCGTCGCCGACCTCCGCCGTCTTCCTCGAAAACCAGGTTGGCCTTTTATCGAACACTTGGCATGCAGCTTTTGAAGTCAAGTTGGCCGGAGCTCGTTCCGCCCGTTTTGAGCGAGCTCCAGCCTCCCTAGGTCCTCGACCATGTCTTTATTTGTTGTTGGTTGATTGCTGAGAGTCCAAGGTCCACCTTGAGTCTCAGTCGGACCTTAGGCTTCTTGGTTCGTGCACGTATGCCACCTGCTCGACGAAATGCTCGAGTGAGCTCCACCTCCCGGCTCCTCCATGTAGAGCCCAGCTAGGATTTTCGCCACGGAAGGCTGCTGTCGTTTGCCCGAAAGTCGGTTTGCGTCCCACTGGACCGAGGCGACGCCATCACAGCCCTAGCCGAGGATCACCTGTACCCTTTGCCTTTGCCTTCTTCTTTGTTGCCCCCGAGTAGCCACTGAACTAGCGGTCGCGAGCAAGCGGAGTCTTCGATCAACGCCTCGCCGCTTCTGGTGGAGCCCCAACTGGTGCCGCTACCTTCATCGGAGGACTCCCGCGAGCGGCACGTCATTGCGGCCTCCTTGGTCGCGATCGAGCGGTCGTTGCCAGGGGCTACAGGCCGAGCTGGGCCAGACCGCTGCCAGGGGCTACAGGCCGAGCTGGGCCAGATCCATGATCTAGCCCACTTGGCCTCTTTCGCCTCGTAGGCCAACAGCCTGAAGTTAATCTAGGCTGTGGGCTTGTCGCGGGGGGGTTGCCTCATTTGCGAAAGGGGTTGGGCCCGTCGGCAGCCCAATCCCAATTTGAGAAATGGCCTCGACCACCTCTAGTCGGCTCAAATCTCTTTTCGGAGCGGGCCAACCGGCCCATCCCTAGCTAGACCGAACCCGGTCCGGTTGGAGACCGGACCCGACTTTCGTAGACCGGGCCGAACCGAGTTGGGTCAGACCGGACCCGGCCCGGTCCACCCCAAAAATATATAATAATAAAAATTAAAAATTTAATTAAAAAAATTAAAAATTTAATTTTTATTTCAAAAATAAAAAAATGTAGAGTTTGGTTAGGAATTTTCGTGTATTACCTTTTTAGTGTAATTAGGCATTTATTTGCTTGTATATTGATTTTATCGTATGTTTAATTTGCATATCTAATTATGTTTAATTGCACGTATCTAATTTTACTACAATTAGGATCTTGGTAGCTATGATTATTACTTTAATGATTGCGCTCCCGCATGATCACCTCACATGTTAGTGGATATGTATAAAATCAACCCAAATTGCTTGACAAAAATCTTCTTTTTTTTTTTTTTTCTAAAATGAACAAGATTAGGTACCGAAAGTGCACTAATTGGTCAATTAGTATAATCAAGTCATTGACCATAGATTCTCTGGTTGCATAGGAAGTGTAGCACACTTTCGTGCTTCACTTGATTTCTAGCCGACCCCAATAGGCTAATGGCGACTCTTTTTTGTGAAATTTTTTTAAAATATCATAACGTCACGCGGGGTATGGGCTTGAGAGAGTCCGCGCCTAATCATGGGGGTTCGTCTTTTAGGCAATATCCCTGAACCTGTTCCCTCCCTCCCAAGAGGTAGGTCGTGACGGCTTGGCGACTCCATTGGGGACTTGGTTTTAGACCTTAGAGGACTTAGGCCAAAATTAATCTTGTTCAAACATATTTTTGTTTAGCAGTAACGATTCCAGATACTCCATGACATTAAACGTGTTAAATGTTTTTGCAGAATGGGAGGTATAAGGAGAAGTGTTTGCTCACCTTTGTCTTGCAAGGAAATATAGGAATGTATGGTTTACTTTTTATGTGTGAAGTGCCGATTGCTTATAAATTGTTATGCTTGCGTCCTCTGCATTGCACTACACCATAGCACACACCACCTGTCGTCGAACCTGAGCCGCATAGGATCACTTAGTATGGTATTGAGGTGGATACCACTCCGACTACAACCATGTAGTACGATCTTTGACGAAACCGGAGTCATGGGTAACACGATTTAGCCGCGATCTTGCTGGTTCGGTCCGGTGATCCTATGGCTCCATTTTGAGCCGTATAAAATAGAAATCAAACCATATCCCATGTGCATGTCTATGTAATTGAAAAAAAAAAAAACCAGAGACAAGGGTCGGCACCCATTGTAAGTATCATTTTCCTTTTTATTTGCTTATTTTGTATTTAACTTTCATTCTGAAATTTACGAACACCAATCGATTGCCTTGATACTGTAGGCTTATAATTGAAAAAATTAGCAATCACTTTTGACAAGTGAACATTGAATGCAAGTTCTAAACACTTTGATTGGGGCCTGTTGAACACATGGTTTTGTTTAAATTTCTAGTTATGGGCTCGAAATTAGTTTGAAAAAAGAAAAAAACTTTCAAGTTGCGATTTTATATTGATGCTCAAAAATTGAAATTGCATTTTTTTTTTTTATCAAATTCTCTCATTCTCACATTTTGGGACTAAAATGCAAATCATTTTGTGTACAAATTTCTCAAAATAGAAGTCACTTCATTTTTCTAGGAGTAAAATTACAAATCAATCTTTCAAAAATCCATGACATTTTTGCATACGAAACTTTTGGAATAAAGGTGGACATTCGATTGATGGCCGTGGATTGATTATTTTAATGATGTCTTCTCTTATGATAAAATCTTGACGAAATACTAAAACCCTCGTAATAAGGATTATGGGGCACGTACCGTCGCCTCAATTTTGGTGTAAGAAGCGATCTTATTGAGACATCATTTTCTCATTCACATACTTACATCGTCGCCTTTTTGCAGGTTATGCTTGATGCTCCTTGACATTCTAGTATTTGACCACATGGAGAAGTGAATTCAGAGCTAGGACAAAATTTGATTTTTACTCTTAACTATGCAAGAGTTTCTTGTATTTTATTATTGTTTTTATTCTTGTGAAGAATCATGTTTTCCATTTTGGGTTTTGATTGCGAATCCAATTGATACTTTTGTAAATCACACGACTCACCTTTTTTTTTAATAATGGAATTCAATTTCATGAAAATCATCATTTTAAAAACAAACTCAAAAGTGTAGACTCATGGAACTCGAGGAACAAGCATGCATCGAGGCTTCGTCGGTGCCAATCTTCCAATAGAGGTGGAACAAAGCTGAATTCCAATTTAGGAAGTTTCTTTATTTAGAAATTGGGCATCGCCATCACTAGATTGTTTTTTTTACGAGTTTTATCAAGAGTCGAATTATATCTTACTAATAGGCTAGCACTAGGGCTCTTGCACATTTTGGCAATTAAGGCATTTGAACATTTGGCTGCAAGAACTTTCTGCAATCAACATTAGAGATCCGGGTCACAAAATGCTACTTTGTTATATGCTTTATCGCGAGGAAATGACGTGAATGCCTTAGGTGCCAAAATAGCCCATCGATCTCATTCACTTTGTATGATGAGACAAATGAAGGGATTTGCCAAGCATCCAAAAAGGTGAATTTGAAAACATGTGAAGGGTAAATTGTGTCGATTCCAATTGCTCATTTTCATAACGTCTCTAACTTGATTCTTTTTTCCTTTGATAGGAAAACATCAAACACTTAAAGGCAAATGCAAGTGAAGGGTAATGCCAAGTTACCAAATATCCACGAGGGTGAATCCAAGAGATGTTAGCCTTCAAAGGATAAAAGCGAGTGAAAGGTAATAATATATCGTTTCCAACATTTCAATTCCTAAAAGTTTTTGCACTAACATATTCTTTTACATTCTTTACAGGGTTACCGGGTCACCATGCCGCAGGTAAATACCATTCTCCTCAATTAAAAAAAAAAATGGGGAATTTCCATTACAAAAAAAAAAAAAACATTTTGTGCTTTCCTAGAGACAAGCACAAAAATGAATAATTGAGAAAAAAAAAATTTCAAACTTTTTGAACGTCCCTTTTATCTCAAAATTGTTTTCTCGTTTGGTGGGTTATTCATTTTGAATAAAATTTCTCTATGGAGATTGATCTACTCAAATGACCTCAGCAGAGTAAAAGGTAAAACGTTAACCATGCCATACGCGAAGTGCATAGGATGAAGAAAGGTAAGCTATTTTCAAACACGTCCTTCAAATACTTTTGAGAGTTGAGTGTAAAACAACATTCTCTTAAGATGAATGATTCATTCGCATTGAGCACAAAGATCGAAATGATAAAGGGGTTTCATTCATCAATCCCAGGCGTTGCACTGATCTCTTGCCAACCCTTTGAGCCGAATAAAAATGATCCTTTAAAGTACCACTATCGAGAATGACCCTACATTGAGGCAGAATAGGAGATTACGGTCGTGTTGTAGAGCGAAGGATTGAAAAAGATTTTATTACTTTCACTTGCATCAATCTTCTGGTGATAGTTTTAGAGGAATTCTCATTAGAGCTTGACTCATCCCAAGGTGAAGAAGAGCATTTCCTTCTCTACCCAAACACTGATACCGATTGCTTTAACCAATTTGGGCCCGATTGTTCATTTCTGAACCCCGAGCGGTGATCATCTCCCTTCACTGGGGCAAGGCATAAAGATTGACCACATGCAATTGACATTTACGAGAAAACGTGAAAAGCATCTTGAAAGTTATAAGAGCTTCAAAAGTTCAAAGAGCAAAAAGTTCGACAAACTAGGGAGCATGAAAAGCAGTGTATCTGGTAAAACTAAGGCCAATGCCCGTCAAGAAAAAAGGCCAAAAGGCTGCATCTTATGTGAAAAAAATTATCAAAGTCCAAGTGCCTGCATAAAAAATCATCGCAAGTCCAAAGGAAATTAGAAAAAAAAAGGGGCAAAGTTCCCATGCAGAAATGATTAGTCAAGGGACTTTCGAGATTCGCTATGTTTCAAAAGCCAAATGATTTCGAAAGATCGAGTAACTTGGTCATGATGCCATGATGATCACCGACTCTTAAAAACCCTCTTGAAAATTTTAAGCCTTTCGAGCCTCTCCCAAGCCAACATTACCACCCTCTTCCGAAATCTCTTCTGATTGGGATGGTTTGAGTGAAAATGAGAATGACACAAAGAAGCTACTGCTTGAAGGAGTGGAGGTAATTCTATCTTGTCTTATCTTCCAAGTTCTTGATTTATAAACCCGATGAAGATAGTAACAAATGTTTCTTTGTTGGCCTCAAAGCAATAATTCCTTTGTATAAGCCTTACCCGAGCCTATATTGCGATCCTTTCAAAAGACCCTTTTGATTGATCAGATTGTGCTCATCGCGAATGTTTCTAAAGGCCTTTAACATGGGTATGTGAGATACCCTTAGCAATTAGTTACTTCCCACGCGAATAGATGGGATCAAGCAGTCATTTTATCAAGAGTGTGTGAGAAACTCTTTCTAACTAAGAAGCTCTAGTTTGGCATGCTTAATGAGCCTTTTTCACGAGTCGTAGCTAATAAGAACTTAACTTCCGAAGAATTTGATGATTAATGATGTATCCCCGAACAAGATGACAATTTTACGCTACACGATGCTGATTGACATCGAATATTCTTCTAAAGTAGTCGGACTTAGCTTGATTAGCTTATTCAATTAATGTTGCAATGTTGCCAATACATCTCTTGATGACGTCTCTAATGACATTTGCTCAAGTTGAGTTTGACATGATTCCTCGGTGAAGCCATGCGGTTTTCAAGGGGTTAGCGAATACTTCCCTAAAAACCAAAGGTTCATGGTTATCCTTAAACTATGCCATTTCCAAAAGTTCATGGTCAACCTTAAACATGTCATTTACACGGTTCAAGGGTCTATCCTTAAACCATAAGATTCGTGGGTCTATCCTTAAACCACACGATTCGTGGGTCTATCTTTAAACACAAGGTTTGTGGGTCTATCCTTAAACCACAAGATTGGTGGGTTTATCCTTAAACCACACGGTTTGTGGGTCTATCCTTAAACCACAAGGTTGGTAGGTCTATTCTTAAACCACAAGGTTGGTGGGTCTATCCTTAAACCACACGGTTCGTGGGTATATCCCTAAACTACAAGGTTCGTGGGTCTATCCTTAAATCACACGGTTCGTGGGTATATTCCTAAACTACAAAGTTCGTGGATCTATCCTTAAACCACAAGGTTGGTAGGTCTATCCTTAAACCACAACATTCGTGGGTCTATCATCAAACCACAACATTCATGGGTCTATCATCAAACCACACGGTTCATGGGTCTATTCTTAAACCACACGGTTTGTGGATCTATCCTTAAACCACGCTTTTAAAATGTTTATGAGTCTATCTTTAAACTGCGATTTTCAAAAGGTTCATGGTCAACCTTAAATCATGTCATCTACGAAGGTTCATTGGTTTTCCTCAAATCATGCATTTTCCATCTGGTCGAAAGCCATTGTTACACGGTGAGACTTCATCTCTCTTTTTTCTTATGATCCGATGGGCTTCTATAGCCCGGAGTCCCTCTCATTCTTCTTATAACCAGGTGGCCTTCTGTAGCTCGGAGTCCTCCTCTTCTTCTTATGACCCGGTGAGCTTCTGTAGCTAGGAGTTCTCCCTTTCTTCTTATGACCCGATGGGCTTCTGTAGCCCGGAATCCCTCTCATTCTTCTTATGACCCGATGGGCTTCTGTAGCTTGGAGTTCCTCTCCTTCTTCTTATGAGTCAGTGGGCTTCTGTAGCTCGGAGTTCCTATCATTCTTCTTATGACTCAGTGGGCTTTTGTAGCCCGGAGTCCCTCCCTTTCTTCTTATGACCTAGTGGACTTCAATAACCCAGAGTCATTCCCCTTCTTCTTATGACCCGGTGGGCTTCTGTAGCCCGGAATCCTTTTCCTTCTTCTTATGACCCAGTGGGCTTCTGTAGCCGAGAGTCCTTCTCATTCTTCTTATGACTCGGTAGGCTTCGTAGCCCTGGAGTCCCCCTCCCCTTCTTCTTATGACACGACGTGCTTCCATAGCTTTGAGTTCTCTCCATCGACCGATGTATGCTTATGCACCTAGGGTCTTTTTACTGTTGGAATAATTTAGGTGTCTTTTGTCTTTGATTGCAACCTCTTCAAGATTACATTCCAAGAGGGGCAGTTGTTGACACCTAATTTATATTTTTAAGCATATATATAATAAAAAAGAAAAGAAAAGAATGATAAAAAAAAAATTGATTGAAAATATATATATAAAGAAAAGGGTGGCTTTAGGGGTCGGGTCGGGCCGGATCCGGCCTTGGCCCGACCCACCCCCTTTCTTTTCTTTTCCCCCATCGCGCCCGGCCCATTGACTTTCTTTTTCATTTTTTTTCTCCCTCGCGCGGCCTAGCTTCCTCTCCCCTTCAGCCTGGCCCGCACCCAGGCTTTCTCCCTCCTCCAGCCGTCTTTTGCGTGGGGAATGAGCGAAGCAGAAAGTAGTGGCCAGAGTAGAAAGAAGCGGCTGCATGGGACAATAGGATCTCACCAGGCAGGTGAGCGACGCGATCCTCAAGTCAAAGCTGGCTGGCAGAGGTAGCTAGTTGGTTAGTTGAGGCCACACGCGTGAGCTAAAGGGTCGAAAAGGCAAAAGCGGAGACAGGAAAAAGAAAGAGAGGAGAGAGTGCGACGGAGGGAGAGGGACGAGAGAGTGGGACAGTCGTTAGAGATCAGTCAAGGAGTAAGGAGCCCCCAGGACGCCTTGCCACCGCCGAAGAGCTGCCCATTCGTTGCCAACGACCATTATCTTCCTCGGAAACCAGGTTGGCCTTTTATCGAACACTTGGCGTGCAGCTTTGGAAGTCGAGCTGGCCGGAGCTCGTTTCGCCCATTTTGAGCGAGCTTCGACCTCCCTAGGTCCTCGACCATGTCTCTATTTGTTGTTGGTTAATTGCTGAGAGTCCAAGGTTCGCCTTGAGTCTCGGTCGGACCTGAGGCTTCTTGGTTCGTGCGCGTATGCCACCTGCTCGACGAAATGCTCGAGTGAGCTCTGCCTCTCCGGCTCCTCCGTGTAGAGCCCAGCTAGGATTTTGGCCACGGAGGGCCACCGTCATTTGCCCGGAAGTCGGTCTGCGTCTCGCCGGACTGAGGCGGCGCCATTGTGGCCCTAGCTGGGGACCGCCTGTACCCTTTGCCTCTGCCTTCTTCTCTATTGCCCCCAAGCAGCTGCTAAACAGGCGGTTGCGGGCTAGCGGAGTCTTCGATTGACGCCTCACTGCTTTTGATGGAGCCTCGACCGGCACGGCCACATTCCTCAGAGGACTCCTGCGGGTGGTATGCCGTCGCAGCCTCCCGGGTCGCGACCGAGCGGTCGCTACCAGGGGCCGCAGGCCGAGCTGGGCAAGATCCGTGATCTGGCCCACTCGGCCTCTTCCACCCCGTAGGCCAATAGCCCAAAGTTAATCTGGGCCGTGGGCCTGTCGAGAGGGGGGGGTAGCCTCATTTATGAAAGGGGGGTTAGGCCCGTCAGCATGCCTAACCCCAATTTGAGAAATGGCCCGTCAACAGGCCCTCTCTTTTTGGAGCGGGCCAACTGGCCCTTCCTAGCCGGACCGAACTCGAGTCCGATCTCCGACCGGACTCGGCTTTTGCAGATCGGGCCGAATCGGGTCCGATCAGACGAGACCCGACCTGATCCACCCCAAAAATGTATAATAATAATAATAAATTAAAATAAAAATAAAAAATTATTAATTAATTTTTTTTTTCGAAAACCAAAAATGTAGGGTTTGGTTAGAAATTGCCGTGTATTGTCTTTTTAGCGTAATTAGGCATTTATTTGCTCGTATATTGATTTTATCATATGTTTAATTTGCATATCTAATTATGTTTAATTGCACGTATTTAATTTTACTACAATTAGGATATTGGTAGCTATGATTGTTACTTTAATGATTGTGCACCTGCATCATCACCTCACATGTTAGTGGATATGTATAAAATCAACCCAAATTGCTTGACAAAAATCTTTTTTTTTTCTAAAATGAACAAAATTAGGTACCGAAAGGGCACTAATTGGTCAATTAGTGTAATCAAGTCCCCAACCCTAGATTCTCTGGTTGCGTAGGAAGTGTGGCATACTCTTGTGCCTCACTTGGTTTTTAACCAACTCCAATAGGCTAGTGGCGACTCCTTTTTGTGAAATTTTTTAAGAATATCCCAATGTCATGCGAGGTATGAGCTTGGGAGAGCCCGTGCCTAATCATGGGCCATAGTCCGTCCTTTAGACAATACCCCTAAATCTGTTCCCTCTCCCCCGAGGGGTAGGTCGCAACAAGTAATGAACCCCATAATAATTTCAATTATTTGTTATTTGATTTTTTGTAGTTTAGAATAAAAATTATCACCAAATTATTTCTTTTTAACAAATATATTGCTCTAACTATTGTTTTCAATTAAGTTTGCATCAGAGAAGAGATTATTTTGTTTTGCTACGCTTGTCGGATATTGCACAGGATATTGTCATTTTCTTAGCACTAGCAACGTTGCGTTCAGACAAGGCGGCATGGAATTATTTGCTTAGCTGCACATCGCACGACCATACATTCATGGACTGTTCCTCAGGAAAGCATATAGACATGCGGCAGATGCAGAACATTCACGAGATTAAAAAAAAGAAAATAATTTTTTAAAAACAATACTTTCGACTTCAAAACGTGCCAATCGAACGCCTGCTATTCCCGCCTATAAAGCTCGGCTCACCCAACGGCTTCGTTGTCGTCTCGGTGACTCTCGAATTGTCCATTCTCCATTCTCTGTTCTTGCATCGACCTCGAGCTAGACGATGGTGGCAATGGCGTCGTCAGACGGTGAGGAGGATCAAGTTGGGGTCCTAGGGTCTCAAGGTCTCGACGCAGGGGCTGGGCTGCATGGGCATGTCTACTTCCCCAGCCCTCCCATGCCCAACCCCGACACGATCGAGCTTGTCCACCACACCGTTAAATCTGGCGTTGCCTTCCTCGACACCTCCGACATCTATGGCCTTAACGCCAACGAAGTCCTCCTTGGAAAGGTCGGTATTTTATTGTGTAGATATAATTGACAATCTTGATCATGACGCCAATTCTAATTGCGGACTAATTGATTTGGCCAAATTGGTGATTGTTTAGTGAATATGAAATTTATAATTCTTTATATATTATTTCATCTTTTCTCTTTCATTCTTACACTATACAGATCAATCAACATACAACGAAATTTTCTTCATTTTCCCTCTTATTTTCTATCGTGTTATCAGTGTCGTTCTTCCTGGCCTAGCTTCCCATATAGTTGCCTTTCTTTTTTTTTTTTTTTTTTTTTTTTTTTTTTTTTGGGTTGTTATTGCAAGTCCTCATCCTGCAATACAAATTAGCAAATTGATTAGGAATTCAATTTTTTTTTTTCCGATACCAAGGCAAAAAATAAGAACACTGAGAGCTCCATGATAGAGGAGACACCTACCTCACCTCAAAATCAAGCCCCATTGCCGTCGGATTCGATTATGATTTGGGATAAGATATTTTAATCATTTCAAGATAATCTTTAACTGATCATGCTTTTCCAGATACATAGCGATTGCGCACTTCCAAATGCTTATTATGTCAAGTAACATGACAATCCGATGGCATGCAACGCAACCAATTTTGCACTCGTTGATGTAGAATTTGGCGTTAAAAGAAAATGATGGTTGCTCGTATGCTCTCTGCTTAGACATTGCTTAATGTTATGAAGTACCTACCAAGGTTGCGGCAAGAGAACTTGTCTCACAATGCGAAGTTATTCGACCAAGTGAATGAAATTGCACAAAGAAAGGGATGCACCCCATTGCAGTTGGCCCTCGCCTGGGTACACCACTAGAGCGATGACGTTTGCCCGAATCCCGGCACGATCAAGATCGAGAATTTCAACCAGAACATTGGAGCTCTGTCAGTGAAGCTTTCGCCAGAAGAGATGGCCAAGTTCAAATTGATTGCTTATGCCAACAATGTTAGGCGTGAGAATTGAAACCACATTTGATACTAAATTATCCCTAGGTAGGAATTCAAAACTCCCCCTTCCGCTTTTCATGTGGGAAGATTGGCCCCACCTCGCGCTTATGGAAAGAGTAATCACGAAGACATCACAATAGTTCAATTGACGTGAGCAGGTACTTCTTCCCTATATGGTAAGGGTCGTCACTGGGGGTGCAATTGACGTAAGCACGTGCGTCTTCACATCCACTACCGCTCCCCTCCTACACTTCGTAGCTACTGCCACTCCCCTCCTATAAATCTCGGCTCGCCCGACGCCTTCGCCATCGTCTCGGTGCAGTGCGGGGAACGAGCGAGCTCGAGCTAGACGACGGCAATGGCGGCGTCGACGACGACAGTGAGGAGGATCAAGCTGGGGTCGCAGGGCCTGGAGGTGTCGGCGCAGGGGCTGGGCTGCATGGGTATGTCCGCCTTCTACGGCCCTCCCAAGTCCGAGCCCGAAATGATCGCCCTCATCCACCACGCCGTCGGCTCCGGCGTCACCTTCCTTGACACCTCCGACATCTACGGTCCTCACACCAACGAAATCCTCCTCGGAAAGGTCGGTTCTCTCAGTCTCTCTTTTGCCTCTGCATGAATTATATGTGCTCTGATCCTGCGTGTTCGTTTTCTAATTTCGGGGTTGACGTTGAGCAGGCACTGAAGGGAGGGGTGAGGCAGAAGGTGGAACTGGCGACCAAGTTCGGAATCAGATTCGCGGACGGGAAGAGGGAGATTCAGGGCGATCCGGCGTACGTGAGGGCTGCTTGTGAGGCCAGCTTGAAGCGGCTCGACATTGATTGCATCGACCTCTACTACCAGCACCATATTGACACTCGCGTCCCCATCGAAGTCACTGTATGGATCCCTTATCAAACTTTCACATCGCTTGAGACTTTCTCCGAGCCATATGATTAGTTGCTAAATTAGATTGGTGTTGATGATGCATCGTCATGTTGTTACAAGTTTGTTGAATTTTGTTAAATGACACTTGAGTTCAGCTGATAGCAGAGTTCAAGATGCGGCACGGTGTTGTTCAAGGGGTTGTGGAATTTAGTAGTTTAGTGGCTTGAGTTTTCGTTTTGTGGGCATCTTTTACAAGTTAAGGGTCAACAAGCATGAAAATTATTCGAAATCCAGGGTTCACCCTGATTTATATCTGAGAATCACATTTGAAGTTGTTCCTGGACTTTCTGCGGAGACATCTGGTTCTTGACATGTCATTGTGAAATATGACAAGTACTTGGAATACTTCTTTAATTTGCCTTCTTCTGTGATAGATTAGAGAGATCCACCTCCGTTAACGCAATACCTTGTGAATTTCTTGTTGCATTGAGATGCATAAAGATTGACTATTTTTTGCTGGGAGCTACCTAATCAAATTGTAATGTTTGAGAAGTCAGGGAACACAAACTATTCAGGCATCAGGACACAAGAAAAACTAATGATGTTCAATAATTTCTGGATCTTAACACATAAGATCTTGACGATTGTTGTCTTGTCATGTGAATATGCACAGATTGGAGAGCTAAAGAAGCTCGTTGAAGAGGGTAAGATCAAGTACATTGGTTTATCCGAGGCCTCTGCGTCAACAATCAGAAGAGCACATGCTGTTCATCCCATCACAGCGGTGCAATTGGAGTGGTCGCTGTGGTCAAGAGATGTGGAGGCAGAGATCATTCCCACGTGCAGGTAGGATATCACTGTTTATTTGTTTATGCAGCAACAAGATCTTTCTTCTGACTCTGCTTTTCCTTTAAAATGTTGACTAGGGAGCTTGGCATTGGAATTGTTGCCTACAGTCCTCTTGGACGAGGATTCCTTTCTGTTGGCTCCAAGTTGGTGGAGAATCTCTCCAAGGATGACTTCAGACAGGTCTCTTTCTGCTGGTCAACAAAATTAGTGCTCACAGTGACTGTCATTCCCACTGAAGTGCTGGAAACCTGTTCTTATGCTATAAAGAAAAAGTATCTGGATGGTATGAATAAAACTTTATGACATAAACGCTTCATATTCTTATTCGATCCAGCACTCGCCAGTCATCCCACCTCTCGTGATTCTAGATAAATTTAAAAATCACAAGTAATGGCTTTAATGAGCCTGAAAGGGGCAGTTTCCCGGATTCTCGTGCTTTTGGGAATGAATAAATATAGGTTTATTTGTAAGTTGCTCCGTTTCCCAGCTTTCCCACCATTTGCTAATCACTATCCTTTCCCCACTTTCCACCCACCCTTTTTCTCTCATATCTCTTCACAAGATTAGCGATATTTGCTCAAAATAACCGACACCAGTATCGGGCCTTGGCGTCCGTCCTTTTTTTTTTCTCATCTTTCTTCACAAGATAAATTATATCTTGACACAACCATTTCTTGAGTGAGGACTCCCTAACACGCTTCTTATGGTAGTTTTGGGATCAAGTTCCCATCTGACATAAAGCCAATTGTGTATTACTCCCGGCCATTAGTGTTTGACTAGCGATAGTGCTGGGCAAGTGAAGTAGCTATTTTTCTTTGTAGCTAAAAGAGCTTTGCGTCTGATAACATTCCTCTACACATCATCTACCTTTTGTGATTTTTTTATCTTACGTGTGACTAATGTTACCATCACACGTACAAAACTTAGATTGTCGAGTTTGTTTCTGTTTTCACATCCTACATCAAACCCATCATCCTTGTGTGGTAGTTGCTAGATCACTTCGCTCGAAGTTTCTAATGCTTATGATTTGGGGCTAGATTTTTTAATCATTTCAAGATAATCTATAAGTGATCATGCTTTTCCAGGTACACAACAATCGTGCACTTCTAAATGCTTATTATGTCAAGTAACAAGGCAATCTGTTGGCATGCAATGCGATCACTTTTGCACCTGTTGCTGTAGAATTTGGCCTTAAAAGGAAAATGATAGTTGCTCATATGCTTTCTGCTGAGACATTGCTCTATGTTATGCAGTACCTACCAAGGTTCCGGCCAGAGAACTTGGCTCAAAACATAAAGTTATTCGACCGAGTGAATGAAATTGTGCAAAGAAAGGGATGCACCCCATCGCAGTTAGCCCTCGCCTGGGTACACCACCAAGGTGACGATGTTTGCCCGATTCCCGGCATGACCAAGATCGAGAATTTAAACCAGAACATTGGAGCTCTGTCAGTGAAGCTTACACCGGAAGAGATGGCGGAGCTCGAATCGATTGCTTCTGCGGACAATGTCAAGGGTGGCAGGTACGGTGGAAACCTCTCTACATGGGAAAACTCCGACACTCCACCCCTTTCTTCTTGGAAACCTGCCAAGAAACATGTCTACTTCTGTTGCTGCGTCTTTGATATGCAGAGTTTGTGCATTTGCCGCTGAAGTAATTTGACTTTATGTTGTGTGGCTGTTATAAGTATGTGTAATAAGAGAGTGACTGTGTTCGTTTTGTACATGTGACATTCACTATGAGAAGATTATGGATAAGTACTGAGCTTACTGGGGAAAGATCACTCGATAAACATGAGAGTGAGTTGAATACGAACTGAGCCTGCCGTGCCGACTTTATCGGGGTGACTCTTAGAATCTGAGAAATCGGGATTTTGAAGAATTCAAACTCAGTCGTACATACTAGAGTGACGCTTTATTCTCCTCCAACCACGAGTTCAATACGAACACCGTGGGCAACATGCTCTTAAGACTGGATGCTACACATAGATACAAAGCTTCGCTTTGTGTTTGGTTTGGTAGCGCAGTTAAGGAACAGTAAAATGTTACCTGATGTTCTCGCGAAAACGAAGTTGGGGTTAAAATGCTGGCGCGGTTGATATGAGCGTCGGGGAAATCGAAGGTTTCTTGTTCAAGTTTCACCACCTACGGCTCATGAGCTTTTATGTTGCTCGATACCTTCGCTCATGCCTCTGCATTGTTATAAAACAGTGGGAGATATTGCGCAAGTTTCCTAAAATTAAAAACGACACTTCTATTGTTTTTTATTTGGAGTTAGAGTGGAGCAATGTTGTTTTGTTTTGGTTTAGGAAAATAACGCGAATAGTCATTGAACTTTGGTCCGATGTGTTATGTTCTTACTGAATTTTGAATTTATTTAGTATGGTTGTCGAACTTTTTGTACATGTTTAATTTAGATCCTAGGCTAGATAAATCCAATGATGCCGTGTTTGGTCGTTCGAACATCTTTGCTATATGGGATAATGATAGGATAAAAATCCCATATAATATTTCTTGACGTCCGGATATAGCATGATTCAAATAAAAAAAATTTAAATGAGTGCTTGATTTGTATAATTAAAATTAAAAATAAACCATGGAAGTCATAAATACTATTCATCCTTTCACAACCTTCATCCATATCAAGCACCCCCGTTCCATGTGACTTCAAGGACGCTCGCTCCTTCTGCAACACCCCTTTCGCTGCCCTTGATCAACTTGATGGATTACGCTCGCTCTACCTTTGACTTCGCCACATTGAGAGGCCCTTGGGTTTGAGTTCTCTGCTGGTCTAGCCATCTTTACTTTCAACGCCTTTTCCTGCGATGAATCCATCCCCTTCGACGAGTGCGAATACTGCGTTGATTCCCTGTTACCGTGCCCCGACTTGTTCAGTCGCTTCAACAGCTTCCCCCGAGACAGCGTGCGGATCCGGTTTATGAGTGGTAGCACCATCGGTACCACTCGCTCCGAGTGACGTGGTTGAGGAGCTCTATCACCTTGGCTGCCGCCTCTTTCGGAGCATCTTCTTCACAGAGGAGGTGTCCAGCTTTGATCGGGATCACAAATTTCCCTTCTAAAATGGAGTTGAGTGACATAAGAAAGAGGCAGGGCTGACGAGCTCCGCGATACTCATGCTCTAATTTTGTGGTGGTCATTTTAGTGAGACAAATTGGAACAAGAGAGAGATGATGGTGGCACTGGTCAAAAGCGAGGATAGCCATAAAAAGCCGCCCGGGGGGGTGTTCAGTTTTTCAAATTTCACATATTTTATCTGGGTTTATCACTTTCTAGATGTGAGTTTTTATCCGGACTATATCCGAATTTCACATTACTCTAGACACCAAATAGGATTAAACTTATCATATTAGAGTTTTATCCAGCCCTTCAAATGCAGTCTTATGAGATAGAATGCAATGATATAATCTATGAACTAAATTAAACATTTATTAAAAGTTTAAGAACAAAATTTCACATTTTGATTGTTAAGATGTATGCGTGAGTTATGTTAAAATAATCACACAATATATCGATAGCTTTAAAAATGATTCTCTTGGTGATGACGTTGATTCATATGGAGAAATTAATGAGAGGGTTTTTTGGCCTAACTAAATGGGAGGCTATATCAATGGGAGGTTTTTCATTGTAACATTCCTTTGTGCTTGGAATTTGTATTTTAGTAAAAGATTTTATTAGCATAATAGTCTTTGGATTATTATGAGAATAACAATTTATTGTGAGTTACAAATTTTTAAAGTAATGTTGACACCAAATTTATATTTTCAAGCACATATATATTAAAAAAAGGAAAAATGATAGAAAAATTGATTGAAATATATATATATAGCCTTAGGTCGAGCCGGATCTAGCCTTGGCCCGGCCCACCCCCTTTCTTTTCTTTTCCCCTCATTGTGTGGCCCAACCCAGCTTTCTTTTTCATTTTTTTTCTCCCTCGCGCGGCCCAGCTTCCTCTCCCCTTCGGCCCGGCCCGCGCCCAGGCTTTCTCCCTCCTCCAACTGTCTTTTGCGTGGGGAATGAGCGAAGCAGAAAGTAGTGGCCAGAGCAAAAAGATGCGGCTGCAGGGGACAACGGGATCTTGCCAAGTGGGCGAGCAATGCGATCCTCGAGTTAGAGCCAGTTGGCAAAGGCAGCTGGTTGGTCAGCTGAGGCCACGCGCGCGAGCCGAAGGGTCGAAAAGGCAAAAGGGGAGACAGGAAAAAGAAAGAGAGGAGAGAGTGCGATGGAGGGAGAGGGACGAGAGAGTGGGACAGCCGTTGGAGATTAGCCAAGGAGTAGGGAGCCCCTAGGACTCCTCGCCACCACTGAAGAGCTGCCCGTTCGTCGCCGACTTCCGCCGTCTTCCTCGAAAACCAGGTTGGCCTTTTATCGAACACTTGGCATGCAGCTTTTGAAGTCGAGTTGGCCGGAGCTCGTTCCGCCCGTTTTGAGCGAGCTCCAGCCTCCCTAGGTCCTCGACCATGTCTTTATTTGTTGTTGGTTGATTGCTGAGAGTCCAAGGTCCACCTTGAGTCTCAGTCGGACCCGAGGCTTCTTGGTTCGTGCACGTATGCCACCTACTCGACGAAATGCTCAAGTGAGCTCCACCTCCCGGCTCCTCCATGTAGAGCCCAGCTAGGATTTTCGCCACGGAAGGCTGCTGTCGTTTGCCTGAAAGTCGGTTTGCGTTCCACCGGACCGAGGCGATGCCATCACAGCCCTAGCCGAGGATCACCTGTACCCTTTGCCTTTGCCTTCTTCTCTGTTGCCCCCGAGTAGCTGCTGAACCGGCGGTCGCGAGCAAGCGGAGTCTTCGATCAACGCCTCGCCGCTTCTGGTGGAGCCCCGACTGGTGCCGCTGCCTTCGTCGGAGGACTCCCGCGGGCGGCACGTCATTGCGGCCTCCTTGGTCGCGATCGAGCGGTCGTTGCTAGGGGCTACAGGCCGAGCTGGGCCAGATCCGCGATCTGGCCCACTTGGCCTCTTTCGCCTCGTAGGCCAACAGCACAAGTTAATCTAGGGTGGGCTTGTCGCGGGGGGGGTAGCCTCATTTGCGAAAGGGGGTTGGGCCCGTCAGCAGGCCCAATCCCAATTTGAGAAATGGCCCGACCACCTCTAGTCGGCTCAAATCTCTTTTCGGAGCGGGCCAACTGGCCCATCCCTAGCTAGACCGAACCCGGGTCCGGTTGGAGACCGGACCCGACTTTCGTAGACCGGGCCGAACCGAGTTGGGTCAGACCGGACCCGACCCGGTCCACCCCAAAAATATATAATAATAAAAAATTTAAAATTTAATAAAAAAATTAAAATTAAAATTTTTATTTCAAAAATAAAAAAATGTAGAGTTTGGTTAGGAATTTTCATGTATTGCCTTTTTAGTGTAATTAGGCATTTATTTGCTTGTATATTGATTTTATCGTATGTTTAATTTGCATATCTAATTATGTTTAATTGCACGTATCTAATTTTACTACAATTAGGATCTTGGTAGCTATGATTATTACTTTAATGATTGCGCTCCCGCATGATCACCTCACATGTTAGTGGATATGTATAAAATCAAACCAAATTGCTTGAAAAAAATCTTCTTTTTTTTTTTCTAAAATAAACAAGATTAGGTACCGAAAGAGCCCTAATTGGTCAATTAGTATAATCAAGTCATTGACCCTAGATTCTCTGGTTGCATAGGAATTGTGGCATACTTTCGTGCTTCACTTGATTTCTAGCCGACCCCAATAGGCTAATGGCGACTCTTTTTTGTGAAATTTTTTTAAAATATCATAACGTCACGCGGGGTATGGGCTTGAGAGAGTCCGCGCCTAATCATGGGGGTTCGTCTTTTAGGCAATATCCCTAAAGCTGTTCCCTCCCTCCCGAGAGGTAGGTCGTGACAGCTTGGCGACTCCATTGGGGACTTGGTTTTAGACCTTAGAGGACTTAGGCCAAAATTAATCTTGTTCAAACATATTTTTGTTTAGCAGTAACGATTCCAGATACTCCATGACATTAAACGTGTTAAATGTTTTTGCAGAATGGGAGGTATAAGGAGAAGTGTTTGCTCACCTTTGTCTTGCAAGGAAATATAGGAATGTATGGTTTACTTTTTATGTGTGAAGTGCCGATTACTTATAAATTGTTATGCTTGCGTCCTCTGCATTGCACTACACCATAGCACACACCACCTGTCGTCGAACCTGAGCCACGTAGGATCACTTAGTATGGTATTGAGGTGGATACCACTCCGACTACAACCATGTAGTACGATCTTTGACGAAACCGGAGTCATGGGTAACACGATTTAGCCGCGATCTTGCTGGTTCGGTCCGGTGATCCTATGGCTCCATTTTGAGCCGTATAAAATAGAAATCAAACCATATCCCATGTGCATGTCTATGTAATTGAAAAAAAAAAAAAAAAAAAACCAGAGACAAGGGTCGGCACCCATTGTAAGTATCATTTTCCTTTTTATTTGCTTATTTTGTATTTAACTTTCATTCTGAAATTTACGAACACCAATCGATTGCCTTGATACTGTAGGCTTATAATTGAAAAAATTAGCAATCACTTTTGACAAGTGAACATTGGATGCAAGTTCTAAACACTTTGATTGGGGCCTGTTGAACACATGGTTTTGTTTAAATTTCTAGTTATGGGCTCGAAATTAGTTTGAAAAAAGAAAAAAACTTTCAAGTTGCGATTTTATATTGAGGCTCAAAAATTGAAATTGCATTTTTTTTTTATTATCAAATTCTCTCATTCTCACATTTTGGGACTAAAATGCAAATCATTTTGTGTACAAATTTCTCAAAATAGAAGTCACTTCATTTTTCTAGGAGTAAAATTACAAATCAATCTTTCAAAAATCAATGACATTTTTGCATACGAAACTTTTGGAATAAAGGTGGACATTCGATTGATGGCCGTGGATTGATTATTTTAATGATGTCTTCTCTTATGATAAAATCTTGACGAAATACTAAAACCCTCGTAATAAGGATTATGGGGCACGTACCGTCGCCTCAATTTTGGTGTAAGAAGCGATCTTATTGAGACATCATTTTCTCATTCACATACTTACATCGTCGCCTTTTTGCAGGTTATGCTTGATGCTCCTTGACATTCTAGTATTTGACCACATGGAGAAGTGAATTCTAGAGCTAGGACAAAATTTGATTTTTACTCTTAACTATGCAAGAGTTTCTTGTATTTTATTATTGTTTTTATTCTTGTGAAGAATCATGTTTTCCATTTTGGGTTTTGATTGCGAATCCAATTGATACTTTTGTAAATCACACGACTCACCTTTTTTTTTTTAATAATGGAATTCAATTTCATGAAAATCATCATTTTAAAAACAAACTCAAAAGTGTAGACTCATGGAACTCGAGGAACAAGCATGCATCGAGGCTTCGTCAGTGCCAATCTTCCAATAGAGGTGGAACAAAGCTGAATTCCAATTTAGGAAGTTTCTTTATTTAGAAATTGGGCATCGCCATCACTAGATTGTTTTTTTTATGAGTTTTATCAAGAGTCGAATTATATCTTACTAATAGGCTAGCACTAGGGCTCTTGCACATTTTGGCAATTAAAGCATTTGAACATTTGGCTGCAAGAACTTTTTGCAATCAACATTAGAGATCCGGGTCACAAAATGCTACTTTGTTATATGCTTTATCGCGAGGAAATGACGTGAATGCCTTAGGTGCCAAAATAGTCCATCGATCTCATTCACTTTGCATGATGAGACAAATGAAGGGATTTGCCAAGCATCCAAAAAGGCGAATTTGAAAACATGTGAAGGGTAAATTGTGTCGATTCCAATTGCTCATTTTCATAGCGTCTCTAACTTGATTCTTTTTTCCTTTGATAGGAAAACATCAAACACTTAAAGGCAAATGCAAGTGAAGGGTAATGCCAAGTTACCAAATATCCACGAGGGTGAATCCAAGAGATGTTAGCCTTCAAAGGATAAAAGCGAGTGAAAGGTAATAATGTATCGTTTCCAACTGTTGACACCTATTTTTACAAAAAAAAATAATAATCAAAAAGTAAAAAAATAATAATAAGAAAGAAACAACAACAACCCAACCCCCCTTTTTTCCCTTTCAGCCCACGAGCGAGGGTCTTCTTCCCTCTGTGTCGGTCTTCGAAGACCCGCAAAAAGAAAGAAACAGAACAGGAGGAAGCTGAAGAAGGATTTGCGAAGCTCAACAACTGCGATTTCAGAAAAATGGAAGCGATGACACACGATCGCAACATGGCCATGCCTGCGATTGTCAAAACCCAAAAGAACTTGCTGCCATCTTAGCCGAAAATACCATAAACTCGCCCCCCAAGAACCGAAATAGCTGCAGGCACATACACGGGCAGGGAGAGGAGGCTGATTAACGACAGTCTTGAGATGGAGATGGAAGGAAAAGGCAGCTGGCTTCGCTGGCCATCCGGAACCGCCGGGAGGGATGCCAAAAGGGGAGCAACCTACATCAGATTTAAAAAGACGGGGAGGGCCTTTGAAAAAAAAAAGGAGGGGACACCAAAGAGTGAGCAGGAGAGAGGGATAGAGGACCAAGGAGAGAGCGCTTTGCCGTCGCCCGGAGTACGCCCTTTGCTCGCCATCCGAACCGGGTAGGCTTCCCGTTTCACTTCGAGGTCTCGGGCCGGAGCTCGCGGCCGACCTGTTCACGCGAGCTTTGGCTTCATCGATCCTCCATGAAAGCTCATAGATGTCTCAGTGTATGTTGATAGACGTCCAAGCTTGTGCTTGAGTTTATACCAGTCCGAAGATCTTTCTTTTCTGTTGTGTATGCTAACTGGTTGATGAAATGCTTGAAAGAGACTCGAGTCTGTGAGTACGTTGTGGCTGAAAATATTTGCTGTGTTCGCATTTGTTCAAGTGTGATATACGTCCCTTAGCGGATTTTGGGTGTTGCTTGTGCATGTTGTGTCGATCTTTACTCGGATTCGAGCCTCGAGTGAGCCCGTAAGTTTATTTTTAGTTGCTGCACGCCCAACGTTTGACAGAATATCCCAAAGAGAACTGAAAAAAAACTTGCGTTCAAACCCGGTCTAATTCGCGCTTGTATATATATACGTTGGACCATGTTTGTCTCTTATGTTTTCATCGCAATCTCATGCAATTTCCGTGAAGTGATCATGTGCGTTAGAGCTTGGGGTGTTTGCATCCGAAAATGGTGTATCAACTCTCGGAGTTAGATGGCCGGCGTTGATTTGCGACGGTTGGGGTGGTTTGGTGCTAGAAAGGATGCTAAGTGCTTTGGTTATTGTTGTTGTTCGAATTAGTTTTGGTAAAGGAGCTCCGGTGAGGAAGTTGCAGGATTGGCGTTAGCTTTAGGAAGGAGAAGATGCAGTAGAATAACCGAAACAGTGAAAAGGGCAAAAAGAATTAAAAAAATAAGAACAAAGAAAAGAGGAGAACCAGCAAATAAAAAAAGAACGAAAGAGGAAAACCCCAAAAAAAAAAGGAAAGAAAGGCAATGGATGGGGATGTTCGGTGAAAGGGCCAGAAGGGAAGAAAGAAAGAATAAAAAACAAAGAAACAAAAAAAGATCAATCAAAAGAAAGAAAAGAAAAGCAAAATGAAAAATAGAAAAAACTATAAAATGAAAAGTGGGCATCGGGAATGGTTGTTGAACAGGAGGTGCAGGAAAAGAACACAGTACGACGCAGTGGGAAAAGACAAAAGGAAGAATTTTTTTTTTTAAACCTAAAAAATTAATTAAAAAATTGAAAAATCGAAAAATGATATATTTTTTATCCAAAAGGACGAATTCGGCTTTGGGTCGGGTCAATGGCCGGATCGGATCTACCCGCTCCAAACCCCTTACCCGATCATAATAATATTAAAGATAAAAAATATATTAAAAATTTCAAGAATTCAAAAATTTTCAAAAAAAAAAAAAAAAAAAAAAAAAAAAAAAAAATCAAAAATATTTCCGAAAATTCAAAAACTCAGAAAGCATTAAAAAAATTCGACCTTTTTCTTGATTGAAATTTTTTTAAAAAAAAAAATTAAAAAAAATATATATTTTTATTTAAAAAAATTATTAAAAAATTAAAAATTCCAAAAAAAAAAAAAAAAAAAACATAGGGTTTGGTTAGGAATTGTTGCGTCTTGCCTTTTTAGTGCAATTGCGCCTTTCTTTTCTTGTACCTTGATTTTATTGCATGTTTAATTTGCATATTCGATTACGTTTGTGAATGTTTAATCGCATGTGCTTAATTTTACAGCAATTAGGATCTTAGTAGCTATGATTATTATATTAATGATTGCGCGCCTGCATGATCACCTTACATGTTAGTGAATAAGTATAAAATTAATTCAAACTGCTTGCCAAAAAATCATTTTGTTAAAATGAACAAGATTAGGTACCGAAAGGGCACTAATTGGTTAATTAGTGTAATCAAGTCCCCAAACCTAGATTCTCTGGTTGCGTAGGAAGTAAGGCACGCTCCCATGCCTTACTTGGTTTCTAGCCGACCCTAATAGGCTAGTGGCGACTCCTTTTGTGCAAAATCCATGAAAAATATCCCAACGTCACGCGGGGTATAGGCTTGGGAGAGCTTGCGCCTAATCATTGGGCTTTAGACACATTCTTTAGGCAATACCCCTAAACCTGCTCCCTCCCCCCGAGGGTAGGTCGCGACAGCTTGGCGACTCCGCTGGGGACTTGGTTTTAAACTTTAGAGGACTTAGGCCAAAATTAATCTTGTTTAAAAATATTTTTGTTTGGGAGCAAAGATAGTATGTGCATTCATAACATGTCAAATGTTGATTGTTTATGGGAGTTATAAGGGGTGGTAATTTCTAACCTTTGTTTTGTAGGGGTATAAGAGTGAATGGTTTATTCATGTTTGAAGTGCTGATTGTTTTTTTTTTTTTTTTTTTATTGTCGTGCATGAGTCTCCTACATTGCACTACACCATAGCACACACAACCTGTCGCCGGACCTGGGCCGCATAGGATCACCTAGGATGGTGTTGAGGTGGATACCACTCCGACTACAACCGCGTAGTACGAGTCGCCCACCTTAACCCCGAAATTTCTTTCTTCACGTTGAAGGTACCCACCCCGGCCCGCAACCGCGCGACACGGGTCGGTTCTTTGATGAAGCCGGAGTTATGGGTAACCCGACCTAGCCGCAACCTTGCTGGTTCAGTCCGGTGATCCCATGGCTCCATTTTGAGCCATTTAAAGTAGAAATTGAACCACCGTCCATGCGTATGTCTATGTCATTGGCTTTGCTACTCAACGAGTAGGGTAAGATTTTCAAATTCTCTCCTTCGTAATTTACTTATTCGCTTTCCTTTTTGGTTGGTTCATGGCAAATTAGGTTGATCGTAGCTGGGAGTAGTATACGATGGGGATACCCGAGCTTCACATCATTGCTACCCCGAAAGCCGAGCTTCGCACATGGTGGGATAGACTAGACCCGACTGGCCATGATTGGGTTCGATCCTACGTCGGACGATTACTTCCCTTTTAGAAATAGAAACTCATTATGGTGTTGTACGAGCGTTGGCGCATGTCTGGTGTCCCGAGACTTGCACATTCATGTTCGGTGACCACGAGCTCACTCCAACCCTGGAAGAATACAGTGTTGCCATCGGAAAGCCTTTGGTGTCGGAGTTAATTGGCCCACCCGTAGGGACCGAGCATGCATCGACTTTATCCAATTTCCTTAGAGTTAAGGAGGATGACGTGAGGAAAGTTTTGAAAGCTAATCGCAAGACTTGCCCGTTTTCATTCATAAACGAGCTTTTTCAAAATGCCGCATCTTTTCAAAAGAATAGGATCTTCCTATTAGCTTTCTTCGGGTTCGTGTTATTCCCATATTGTAGGAATGCTATTAACCCTTCCGTGGCATGGGTAGTTCGTGAGGTATGTGTGGGAAAGGGCTTTGTTAACGCCGTCCTGACTGAAACTTTTCTTTCCCTTGCTCGTTTCAAAGAAAACAAAAACAAAACTTTCCACGCTCCTCCTGAACTCTTGCAAATTTGGTTCTTCTCTCACGTTAAAGGGTTTGGTAGCCTAATGACCGTGAACGACATCTCTGACTATAGCCACCCTATCTTGAAGTTTAAAGATAGGAAGACGTTTGCCCCCGACTATCACTATTTTGAGTGGTTAGCTTTCATGACCAACCCTGGACCCGAAGATTTCCAATGGCATGCGAAATGGCTCCGAGTGCGAGAAGCGCGGTTCGTGTGTGGGCTTACTGGACCTGTCCCTTTGTTGGGAATTACCGGAGTCACCGAGTATTACCCAACTCGAGTCGCCCGTCGGGTTCCAAGAGGTTCAACAACTTCCACCGATGATTCAAGAAGACCCACTCGGGATAGACTTCCCGATGGATGCCAAGATCATGAAGACTCCGTTGCATTAGTCAAGTCGATGTGGGATATGTGCCATCCCAGAAACCGATATGGCTCGAAGAGGAGTTGGAAGGGCAAGAGAAGACTTACTATGCCTCAATGGAATACATCCTTAGGCATAAAATCCCAGAGAGCCTACGCCCAAAAATTCCCGATGTGCCATTAAAGACCACCCACCGAGCCGAGATCAAACGCCTTAAAAGGAAGCTCCAAGAAGCCGAGGAGCGTGCCTCGAAGTTGACTCGAGCTAGTGGAGCGGTCCAAGCGGGAGCTGTCCTCATTAGTTAGATCGAGTCAAGTGCGATATGTAATGGGTCAATGCTCACATATGTTACAATGTTAAAGAATTTGTCTCGAGTTGCGTTATCGGGAGATAAGAGTTATGATTAGCTTCGTTGTTTAGGGGCTCTCCCTCATGTCTTTTCTGCGTTATGTAGCAACCTTGCTTTCAATGAAACGAGCAAATTTTGGGCGATTAGATCTTTGTCATGGACCGACCGCCTAATCATTACTCTATGCTTATACATGCTTATCTATCCTTATTCAGGTACTAGCCGATCGATTGTCTTTTACCGATTGTCGACACGGCCAAGCGGAGATCCCCAATTCGCACGCGCGCGAAAGTCAGAATGGAGAACGAGGACACCAACGTACGCATGGCCAAGATGGAGGACCAGCTGGCCCAACTCACCACAATGATGCTTGAAATAAGCCAGAAGCTCAAGGAGCCTCCTGCTGTAGCTGTCACGGGAACATCCACTCCAGTGTCAACAGAAGGCACGCACGTTGCTGATCCCCCTGGGAAAGAAACTGCTGGGGAGGCTCCTTCTGTCACGCCGATTATCGTCAATCTGGATCCTCCTCCAAAGGAAAACCCAGCACCCCGTCTAAGTGAAGAGAGTGAAAAACGCTTGGCAAAGATGGAGGAGCGACTGTGTGCCTTGCAAGGTTACGAGCTGAAAGGAGCTGATAGGCTGTCTCCATACACCAAGACGAACTTCCCTGAGAACTTCCAAGAGCCTGAGTTCACAAGAAAATATGACGGAACGGGATGTCCCAAGACCCACCTCAGATATTACATGAGGAAAATGGCTCGCTACGCTGACAACGTGCCATTTCTCATACACACGTTTCAAGATAGCTTGGAAGGCATTGCCCTGACGTGGTTTATTGCGCTGGACATTGAAGAATTCACTAGTTGGGAAGATTTGACCAACGAGTTCTTGCAAAGCAATACCGGTTTAATACCGAGCTCGCCCCTACGAGAGAAGAATTGACTCGCGTTGAGAAGAAGAGAAATGAGTCATTTAAGGCCTTTGCGCAAAGGTGGAGAACCATGGCCTCACGGGTGAAGCCGCTTTGAATGAGAGGGAGATGAAACAACTATTCCTCAAGACATTACCCCCGAATACTTCCAAGGATTAGTATTTTCGGGATGCCAAACCTTTTCACATTTGGTAGATGTAGGTGAAGGAGTTGAGTGGGCACTCATCGAAGGGAAGATATCCACCGGAGGCACGAAGAAGTTCCAGGCGAGAAAAGATAAGGAAGCTACAGTTGAAGTAGCGCTCGTGCAAGAGTCATTTTACCCTAAGTTGCCCACAGCATCGGCACACAAGCCTATGGCCGTTCAAGGGAGCTCGTCACGATCATATGACAAGGGCAAGAGACCCTTTCGAAAGGAATTTTCCCCACGCCACGACCGTTGTCAAAGCCGTTGCCCATGCTTCTTGAAAAAGGATGGTTGCAAAGGAAGTACCTAGAGACAACCCCTCGAGGTTATTTGGGTTTGATGTAACCAAGACATGCGAGTACCACATGGGAGAAAGGGGGCATGATGTAGATAGTTGCAATGTGCTAAGGTACAAAGTCCAACGGTTACTAGACAAAAACATTTTGACATTCAAGGAAGCTCGGCCCTAATGTGCAATGTAACCCCCTACCGGACCATGCGGAGGGAGTGAACTCAATCTCCGAGGAGACGCAGGCAAGTCAACAGCCTCTAGTTGTGAATGCTTCCAAGTTGTATGAGTCCTTAGTGTTGGCAGGATACTATGGAGGTCATCAGGATGTGACCCCGGAAGAAAAACTGAACCGCGTCCGCAGGATGGCAGCCATGGGGGTAATTCGATGCGGAGAAGAGGAAGAGAATGTCGTATCCATGATAATCCCGTCATCATTCCACTCATCTTTTTGCAACATTACTCGTATATCTCGAGCGAAGAAGATTATGCCTGGAATTTCGAAGACCCCGGCTTTGTACGAGGAAGGGGTGATAGCTATGATAACTCCGATGGTAATTGAACTATCGGATGAGGAGACTGCCGGTGATATCGAAATGGAAGTTGCTGAACCCACAGTGATCGACCTTATGGTCGAGGAAATGTCGGCAATTGAAGTCACGGGAGGGAACGTAACGCCGGTCACAATTGAATTGCCACCACGGGAGGAAGATGGAGTAATAGTGTTGGAGAGTCCTCCTAAATTCGATCCCAAAGCTGTACCTTGGGATTATCAAACAAATGAGGTAGACGCTGTCACGCGATCAGGCCGCTGTTACGCACCTGATAAAGGAATAGAAAAGAAGGTCGTGACTGAGGAGGAAGCGAAGCAATTCTTGGCCGTAGTAAAATCTAGTGAGTTCAATGTGGTAGATCAACTACGGAAGTTGCCGGCCCAAATCTCCCCCGGAGTTGTTGAAATCCTCCGAGAAGCACAGGGACATCTTACTGAAGGTCCTCAATGAGGTACACGTACCCGAAACAATCGATGAAGTCCAATTGGAAGAGTTTGTCGGGGCAATTCTGCTGAAAGACCAGATTTCCTTTACGGATGAAGACCTCCCTCCCGATGGTCCTAATCATACCAAAGCACTACACATCTCGGTGAAGCATGAGAGCACTCTGGTTTGCAGAGTGTTGATCGATAATGGCTCGGCGCTTAATATATGCCCATTGGCTACCCTCCATCGTCTGGGCATTGATCTTGGGAGAATCCGTACTGGCAAGTCAACTGTGCGGGCCTTTGACGGGATGAAGAAAGAAGTGATAGGGAAATTGAGCTTGAATTGTTGATTGGCCCCGTACTCTTTCAAGTCGTGTTCAGTGTTGGATATACCAAGCGCTTTTAATTTTCTGCTAGGGAGGCCATGGATCCACACGGCAGGCGCTGTTGCCTCTAGCCTCCATCAGAAGGTACGATTTGTGGTGGATAACAGGCTTATCACGGTCAATGGAGAATCCGACTTCAAGATCTACCACGAGACGACCATCCCATATGTGGAGCCTGAGTGTACCGAGGAATCCAGCTTTCAAACCTTCGAGCTGGTATCCATGGTCCATGTGCCTGCAGGGTCTTTCACAAAGGTTCCTGAATTGTCTAAGCCGGCCATAGCTGCGGGAAAGATTATGCTAGCAAGCGGGTACAATCCAGGAGAGGGCCTTGGATCACACGGTCAAGGTGTGCGAAAACCCATCGAAGCTCGTAAAAACTTCAAAAGAAGAGGCTTGGGATATGTCGAGAAGCGGGGAGGCCATAACAACCAAGGAGACTCGTGGAAGGCATGGAGGCCGAGGTGCCCGAGGAGGCCGAGACGGGTATAGAGACCAGAGTGAACGCGTTGCCCATACTGAAGAGGGCGAGCGCTATCAAAGCCCATTTTCCCCGTTGTTGGAGGAGACGTTTCCAGGACCCCCAAGAATGTTGTTCGAGGAAGAGGAGGATATCTATGGTGTGACCGAGCTATTTAAGGAGGACGTCATATGCACCATCCTGGCGTGCGAGGAAGCCGAGTCCTCTGAAGTCATGGCTGTCCCTCCAAAGTAGGGCGGCTCTCGTTTAGCCTAGTCTTTCGTTTTATGTCTTCTCCCCTGTGCGGGATCTCGTAGTTTTTCTTTATTTATTTCCTATTTTCGTCATTTGTAACGTGAACTATGATCAGCCTCGATCTTGAGCCGTTGGTCGAGGGTGGTGTGTGTTAAAATACGGCCTTATCTTTCCTCATTCAACAAAATAGACACATGTTTTATTAAGGACATGTGGAAGCACATCAAACTAGTCCTATGATGGTCGCTGAGGCCTAGGCCTCCACATGCTCCCTTATTTGACTATTCCACAAGAACGAGGAAATCCGAGGATATGAGGACGAGTTCTTAAAATTTTTACAAAAATACTTTGAAAAACTTTTGAAAATGACATGCATTGTTTTATTGTTGACATTACTCTAACTCACATCATCGCATCTCAGGCATTACATTATGCATAATCATGATAAAGACGCATGTGACTCGGATGTGCATGAAGAAAGTCCCTCAGGTTCCGATGACATCGACAACGACGATCGGAAGGGGGTTGAGCACGAATGGAATCGACACGAAGAATCGAAGCCGTTGACTGAAGAGCAAACAATCACCATAAATTTGGGCGATGCAGAGAATGTCAAAGAAATAAAAATCGGGGCATGTCTCTCAGAGTCAGAAGCGGAAGGGATGACTAACCTTCTGAGAGAGTATCAAGATGTGTTCGCCTGGACATATGCCGACATGCCGGGATTGGATCCTGAAATTGTGGAACATGCTTTACCAACGGATCCCAATGTGCCGCCCAAGAAGCAAAGACTTAGGAGAACTAAACCGAGTTGTCCAAAAAGATTGAAGAAGAAGTGATGAAACTATTGAAGGTAGACTTTATCGAAGTAACTCGTTATCCTGATTGGGTAGCAAATATCGTGCCCGTAATGAAGAAAGATGGGCGAATCAGGGTGTGTGTTGACTATCGCGACTTGAATCGAGCAAGTCCTAAAGACGACTTTCCGCTCCCACATATCGATGTCTTGGTTGACAGTACGGCTGGGTTTGAGTTATTCTCCTTCATGGACGGTTTTTCTGGATATAACCAAATCCGTATGAAGGAGGAAGACAGGAGCAAAACATCATTCATAACTCCTTGGGGAACTTTTTGCTATAAAGTGATGCCATTTGGTCTAAAGAATGCTGGGGCAACGTATCAGAGAGCCATGGTCACGTTATTCCACGACATGATGCACAAGGAAATCGAAGTATACGTCGACGACATGATTGCGAAATCGAGACGTGGTGAAGATCACGTTAAAGTCTTGCGAAGGTTATTTGAACGTCTTCAGAAGTTCAAGTTGCGCCTTAACCCCGCAAAATGCGTTTTTGGAGCGAAACGGGAAACTATTAGGATTCATGGTTAGTAGTAGGGGCATAGAGATTGATCCATCAAAGGTTAAAGCCATTTGTGATTTACGACCCCCGAATACCGTCAAAGAAGTCCGCAGCCTGATGGGACGACTTAATTATGTGGCGAGGTTCATTTGTCAGTTGTCTGAAACGGCAAAACCATTCTTCAAACTCATGAAAAAGAATGCAAAGATTGAGTGGAATGCCGAGTGCTAGGGTGCCTTTGAGAAGATAAAACATTATCTCACTCATTCACCAGTCTTAGTGCCCCCTCTCCCTAAAATTCCCTTGATTTTGTACTTAACCATACATGATGAGTCATTAGGAGCTATGCTAGCCCGGAAAAAGACCAAACGACGGGAGAGAATGCGCAATATACTACTTGAGCAAAAAATTCACTGTTTCTGAGATGAACTATACAGAAGTTGAGAGAACTTGTGTGGCTTTAATTTGGGCCTTGCACAGGCTGCGGCAGTACACACTTCATCACCGAATCTTGTTGGTGACTGAAAATGATCCTATCAGGTATCTCCTAGAGAAGCCGGCGTTGGTTGGCAAGTTGGCCAAATGGCAAATCTTAATTTCTGAGTTTGACGTTCAAAGCCTGGGACAGAAATCCGTTAAAGGTCGAGCAATAGCGAGATATGTTGGCAGAAAATTCCGAGAGGTCCAAAGCATCTGATGGGGATAGTGATGCAGAAGAGCGAATTTTACTTGTATCAAGCGACAAATGGACGATGTACTTTGATGGTGCGGTTAACTTAGCCGGGTCGGGTACTGGGGCAGTTCTTATCTCCCCGGATGGACAACATTACCCTGTTGCTGCTAAATTGACGTTCCCTTGTACGAATAACATCGCTGAATACGAAGCATGCATTCTCGGCCTCAAGCCGCCATTGATATGAAAATTCGGAAGTTGCAAGTTTATGGTGATTCAACCCTTATCATCTTACAGACTGAGGGCAAATGGCGAACACATGATTCTAAATTGATCCCGTATCATGAGTTCCTTGGAGAGTTGACGAAAGAATTCCAAGAAATATCATTCGAATACTTACCAAGGTCTCAAAATCAGTTCGCCGATGCCCTAGCTACCTTGTCTTCGATGTTGCAAGTAGCTGGAGGCTTGGACATTGAACCGTTGAGGATTGAAATCGTCAGGCGCCCGGCTTATTGCATGACGGTTGAAGAGGAACCGGACGGACAACCTTGGTATCACGACATCTTGAAGTATCTACAGAAGGGTGAATTCCCTGAAGAAAGTGAAGCGGCAGACAAAAAACATTTGATAAAGCGGCATCAAGATTCTTCGCTAGTGGAGACGTCCTTTATAAAAGGTCCTTCGACTCAATATTGCTAAGGTGTGTTGATGCTAAAGAAGCCGACCGTTTGATGAAAGAGATACATGAAGGGAGTGCGGCCCCCATATGAACGGACACTTCTTGGCGAGAAAGATCATGCGGCTTGGTTACTATTGGCGACCATGGAGTCCGACCGCATTCGGAAGACGTACGACGGTGTCACCAGTGCCAGATTTATGGAGATAGGATAAATGCCCCTCCAAATGAACTTCACCAAATGTCTCAACCCTGGCCCTTTTCAATGTGGGGAATTGACGTGATCGGGCCCATTAATCCCAAGGCTTCAAACGGGCATCGATTTATTTTGGTGGCGATAGACTATTTTACCAAGTGGATCGAGGCCAACTCCTATGTTAATGTTTACTTGCCAAGAATGTGGCAAAGTTCATTCGTCGTGACATTATCGCTCGTTACGGGGTGCCAGAGGCGATCATTACCGACAACGGCACTAATTTGAATAACAAAGTTGTGGATGGTTTGTTCAGTGAGTTTCGAATTAAGCATTTGAACTCGTCACCGTACCGTCCTCAGATGAATGGAGCAGTGGAGGCGGCGAACAAGAATATAAAGAAAATCTTATCAAAGACCGCTGAAAATTATCGTGATTGGCATGATAGGCTCCCTTACGCGCTAATGGCATACCGAACTTCTATCCGCACCTCCACAGGGGCAACTCCTTTCTCACTCGTATACGGGATGGAGGCGGTTTTCGTAGAAGTTGAAGTCCCTTCTTTAAGGGTCCTTTCTCAATCTACGCTTGATGAGACTGAGTGGATGCAACAGAGGCATGAGCAGTTAAACATGATCGATGAGAAGAGATTGCAAGCTATGTGTCATGGTCAGTGCTATCAAAGACGAGTCGCAAAAGCCTTCAACCGAAAGGTGCGTCCTAGATACTTCGAAGTCAACGACCTGGTGTTGAGGAAGGTGCTTCCGATCATACCAGATCCTCGTGGCAAATTCACCCCGAACTACGAAGGACCGTATGTCATTAAGAAGATTCTTCCTGGTGGTGCCATGATTTTAATTGAAATGGATGGCAGTGAATTGCCTAGACCTGTAAACGCTGATGCAGTCAAAAAGTATTTTCCATGAATGAAATCAAGGCCGAGGGGTCACTTCATGCACAATTCAAGTCGCATAGCATCATGCATAGCACTGTAGATATCATGCATATGTTGCATACACGCATATCTACTTGTGTTTCAGGCATCCTACCGTCTAATGAGGACATGGCAGAGGAAAGGACCAACTCAAGAATCCATCGGGTCTTCGCACAACAAAGTTGAATGTCTCTTTTGAGCGGTAAGTTGAGGCGATAAAAAAGGGGGTAAAACAAACAAACAAAAGAATAAGGACAAAAACAAAAAATGCATGACATGATTCGCATGACCTATTCTCTGGTGTCACTATGCACGCTTCGCGTCTGTGACCCTCAAGAAAAATGGCTCATAAAAACGACTTTATTCGGGCAAAAGAGTGAAATGGAAATGTTAACCATGCCAAACAAGAAGTGCTTAGGATGAAGAAAGGCAAGCTCATTTCCAAACACGTCCTTCAAACACTTTTGAGAGTTGAGTGAAAAGAGACCCTCTCTTAGGACGAATGATTCATTCGCATTGAGCACAAAGATCGAAATGATAAAGGCGTTTCCTTCATCAATCCCAAGCATTGCACTGATCTCTTGTTACCCCTTTGGGCTGAAAAAAAATGATCCTTCAAAGTACCCCTATCGAGAACGACCCTACATTGGGGCAACATAAGAGGTTACGGTCGTCTTGTAAAACGAAAGGTTGAGAAAGATTATATTACTTTCACTCACATCAATCTTCTTGTGGTAGCTTCAGAGGAATTCTCATCGGAGCTTGACTCATCCCAAGGTGAAGAAGAGCATTTCCTTCTCTACCCAAACACTGATATCCATTGTTTTAACCAATTTGGGCCTGATTATTCATTTCTGAACCTCGAGCAGTGATCATCTCCCCTCACTGGGGCAAGGCATAAGAATTGACCAAATACAATTGACAGTCACGAGAAAATGTGAAAAGTATCTCGAAAGTCATAAGAGCTATAAAAGTTCAAAAAAAAAAAAGTTCGACAAACTAGGGGGTATGAAAAAGCAGTGTGCCTGGTAAAAGCAAGGTCAGTGCCCGTAAAAAAAAAAAAAGCCAAAAGGCTGCATCTTATGTGAAAAAAGAAAAAAATCATCATCGCAAAGGGCAAAGGAAATTAGATAAAGGAGCAAAGCTCTCATGTAGAAATGATTAGTCAAGGGACTTTCAAGATGTGCAGCGTTTCAAAAGCCAAATGCCTTCGAAAGGTCGAGTGACTCGGTCATGATGCTATGATGATCACTGACTCTTAAAAAACCCCCTTGAGAATTTTAAGCCTTTCAAGCCTTTCCCGAGCCAACATTATAACCCTCTTCCGAAGTCTCTTATGATTGGGATGGTTTGAATGAAAGTGAGAATGCCACGAAGAAGCTATTGCTTGAAGAAGTGGAAGTAATCCTATCTTGTCTTATCTTTCAAGTTCTTGACTTGTAAACCCGACGAAGATAGCAACAAGTGTTCCCCTATTGGCCGCAAAGCAATAATTCCTTCATGTAAGCCCTAAACGAGCCTATATTGCGGCTTTTTCAAAAGACCTTTTTGATCGATTATACTGTGCTCATCGCGAATGTTTCTGAAAGCCTTTGATCTAGGTTATGTGAGATACCCTCAGCAACCAGTTATCTCCCACATGAACGGATGGGATCAAGCAGCCATTTTGTTGAAAGTGCGTGAGAAGCCCTTTCTGACTAAGAAGCTCTAGTTTGGCATGCTTAATGAGCCTTGTTCACAAGTGATGATCGTCTTGATAAGAACTTGACTCCTAGAGAATTTGATGATTAATGATATATCCACAAGCAATATGACAATTTTGCGCCACATGATGCTGATTGAAATCAAATGTTTTTTCTAAAACAGTCGGACTTAGCTTGGTTAGCTTGTTCAATTAAATGCTACAATATTGCCAATATGTCTCTTGATGACGTCCCTAATAACATTTGCTCAAGCTGAGTTTGACAGGATTCTTCAGTGAAGCCATGTAGTTTCAAGGAGTTAGCAGGCGCATCCCTAAAACCCAAAGGTATGGTTAACCTTAAACCAAGTCATCTCCAAAGGTTCATGACTTTTCCTCAAACCATGTATCTTAACCTGGTCGAAACTCGTTGTTACACGGTGAGACTTCAGTCCTTCTCCTTCTTCTTATGTCCTTCTTCTTGTGACACGGTGAGCTTTGTAGCCCGGAGAGCTTTTGTAGCCCGGAGAGCTTTGTAGCTCGGAGTCCTTCTTCTTGTGACACGGTGAGCTTTGTAGCCCGGAGAGCTTTTGTAGCCCGGAGAGCTTTGTAGCCCGGAGTCCTTCTTCTTGTGACACGGTGAGCTTTGTAGCCCGGAGTCCTTCTTCTTGTGACACGGTGAGCTTTGTAGCCCGGAGAGCTTTTGTAGCCCGGAGAGCTTTGTAGCCCGGAGTCCTTCTTCTTATGACACGATGAGCTTTGTAGCCCGGAGAGCTTTTGTAGCCCGGAGAGCTTTGTAGCCCAAAGTCCTTCTTCTTATGACACGGTGTGCTTTGTAACCCGGTGATCTTTTTATGACCCGGAGAGTTTCTGTATCCCGGAGTCTTCCTCTTATCAACAAGACACACTTCCATAATTATGAGTCCTTTTTGTCGACCTGATACGCGCTTGTGCACTCAGGGTCCCTCTACCATTGAAATAAATTAGGTGTCTTCTGTCTTTGAATGCAACATCTTCGATGCTACATTCAAAGAGGGGCAGCTGTTGACACCTATTTTTACAAAAAAAAAAAATAATAATCAAAAAGTAAAAAAATAATAATAAGAAAGAAACAACAACAACCCAACCCCCTTTTTTCCCTTTCAGCCCACGAGCGAGGGTCTTCTTCCCTCCGTGTCGGTCTTCGAAGACCCGCAAAAAGAAAGAAACGAACGAGGAGGAAGCTGAAGAAGGATTTGCGAAGCTCAACAAGCTGCGATTTCAGAAAAATGGAAGCGATGACACACGAGCGCAACATGGCCATGCCTCGCGATTGTCAAAACCCAAAAGAACTTGCTGCCATCTTAGCCGAAAATACCATAAACTCGCCCCCAAGAACCGAAATAGCTGCGAGGCACATACACGGGCAGGGGAGAGGAGGCTGATTAACGGCAGTCTTGAGATGGAGATGGAAGGAAAAGGCGGCTGGCTTCGCTGGCCATCCGGAACCGCTCCGGAGGGATGCCAAAAGGGGAGCAACCTACATCGATTTAAAAAGACGGGGAGGGCCTTTGAAAAAAAGGAGGGGACACCAAAGAGTGAGCGGGGAGAGAGGGATAGAGGACCAAGGAGAGAGCGCTTTGCCGTCGCCGGAGTACGCCCTTTGCTCGCCATCCGAACCGGGTAGGCTTCCCGGTTTCACTTCGAGGTCTCGGGCCGGAGCTCGCGGCCGACCTGTTCACGCGAGCTTTGGCTTCATCGATCCTCCATGAAAGCTCATAGATGTCTCGGTGTATGTTGATAGACGTCCAAGCTTGTGCTTGAGTTTATACCAATCCGAAGATCTTTCTTTTCTGTTGTGTATGCTAACCGGTTGATGAAATGCTTGAAAGAGACTCGAGTCCGTGAGTACGTTGTGGCTGAAAATATTTGCTGTGTTCGCATTTGTTCAAGTGTGATATACGTCCCTTAGCGGATTTTGGGTGTTGCTTGTGCATGTTGTGTCGATCTTTACTCGGATTCGAGCCTCGAATGAGCCCGTAAGTTTATTTTTAGTTGCTGCACGCCCAACGTTTGACAGAATATCCCAAAGAGAACTAAAAAAAAACTTGCGTTCAAACCCGGTCTAATTCGCGCTTGTATATATATACGTTGGACCATGTTTGTCTCTTATGTTTTCATCGCAATCTCATGCAATTTCCGTGAAGTGATCATGTGCGTTAGAGCTTGGGGTGTTTGCATCCGAAAATGGTGTATCAACTCTCGGAGTTAGATGGCCGGCGTTGATTTGCGACGGTTGGGGTGGTTTGGTGCTAGAAAGGATGCTAAGTGCTTTGGTTATTGTTGTTGTTCGAATTAGTTTTGGTAAAGGAGCTCCGGTGAGGAAGTTGCAGGATTGGCGTTAGCTTTAGGAAGGAGAAGATGCAGTAGAATAACCGAAACAGTGAAAAGGGCAAAAAGAATTAAAAAATAAGGACAAAGAAAAGAGGAGAACCAGCAAATAAAAAAAAGAACGAAAGAGGAAAACCCAAAAAAAAAAGGAAAGAAAGGCAATGGATGGGGATGTTCGGTGAAAGGGCCAGAAGGGAAGAAAGAAAGAATAAAAAACAAAGAAACAAAAAAGATCAATCAAAAGAAAGAAAAGAAAAGCAAAATGAAAAATAGAAAAAAACTATAAAATGAAAAGTGGGCATCGGGAATGGTTGTTGAACAGGAGGTGCAGGAAAAGAACACAGTACGACGCAGTGGGAAAAGACAAAAGGAAGAATTTTTTTTTTTTAAACCTAAAAAATTAATTAAAAAATTGAAAAATCGAAAAATGATATATTTTTTTATCCAAAAGGACGAATTCGGCTTTGGGTCGGGTCAATGGCCGGATCGGATCTACCCGCTCCAAACCCCTTACCCGATCATAATAATATTAAAGATAAAAAATATATTAAAAATTTCAAGAATTCAAAAATTTTCAAAAAAAAAAATCAAAAAAAAAAAAATCAAAAATATTTCCGAAAATTCAAAAACTCAGAAAGCATTAAAAAAATTCGACCTTTTTCTTAATTGAAAATTTTTTTAAAAAAAAATTAAAAAAAAAAATATATTTTTATTTAAAAAAATTATTAAAAAATTAAAAAATTCCAAAAAAAAAAAAAAAAAAACATAGGGTTTGGTTAGGAATTGTTGCGTCTTGCCTTTTAGTGCAATTGCGCCTTTCTTTTCTTGTACCTTGATTTTATTGCATGTTTAATTTGCATATTCGATTACGTTTGTGAATGTTTAATCGCATGTGCTTAATTTTTAAAGCAATTAGGATCTTAGTAGCTATGACTATTATATTAATGATTGCGCGCCTGCATGATCACCTCACATGTTAGTGAATAAGTATAAAATTAATTCAAACCGCTTGCCAAAAATCATTTTGTTAAAATGAACAAGATTAGGTACCGAAAGGGCACTAATTGGTTAATTAGTGTAATCAAGTCCCCGAACCTAGATTCTCTGGTTGCGTAGGAAGTAAGGCACGCTCCCATGCCTTACTTGGTTTCTAGCCGACCCTAATAGGCTAGTGGCGACTCCTTTTGTGCAAAATCCATGAAAAATATCCCAACGTCACGCGGGGTATAGGCTTGGGAGAGCTTGCGCCTAATCATTGGGCTTTAGACACATTCTTTAGGCAATACCCCTAAACCTGCTCCCTCCCCCCGAGGGTAGGTCGCGACACCAACATTTCAATTCCTAAAAGTTTTTGCACTAACATATTCTTTTACATTCTTTACAGGGTTACTGGGTCACCATGCCGCAGGTAAATACCATTCTCCTCAATTAAAAAAAAATGGGGAATTTCCATTAAAAAAAAAAAAACCTTTTGTGCTTTCCTAGAGACAAGCACAAAAATGAATAATTGAGAAAAAAAAAAATTTCAAACTTTTTGAACATCCCTTTTATCTCAAAATTGTTTTCTCGTTTGGTGGGTTATTCATTTTGAATAAAATTTCTCTATGGAGATTGATCTACTCAAATGACCTCAGTAGAGTGAAAGGTAAAACGTTAACCATGCCATACGCGAAGTGCATAGGATGAAGAAAGGTAAGCTATTTTCAAACACGTCCTTCAAATACTTTTGAGAGTTGAGTGTAAAACAACATTCTCTTAAGATGAAGGATTCATTCGCATTGAGCACAAAGATTGAAATGATAAAGGGGTTTCATTCATCAATCCCAAGCGTTGCACTGATCTCTTGAGCCGAATAAAAATGATCCTTTAGAGTACCACTATCGAGAATGACCCTACATTGAGGCAGAATAGGAGATTACGGTCGTGTTGTAGAGCGAATGATTGAAAAAGATTTTATTACTTTCACTTGCATCAATCTTCTGGGGATAGTTTTAGAGGAATTCTCATTAGAGCTTGACTCATCCCAAGGTGAAGAAGAGCATTTCCTTCTCTACCCAAACACTGATACCGATTGCTTTAACCAATTTGGGCCCGATTATTCATTTCTGAACCCCGAGCGGTAATCATCTCCCTTCACTGGGGCAAGGCATAAAGATTGACCACATGCAATTGACATTTACGAGAAAACGTGAAAAGCATCTCGAAAGTTATAAGAGCTTCAAAAGTTCAAAGAGCAAAAAGTTCGACAAACTAGGGAGCATGAAAAAGCAGTGCACTTGGTAAAAGTAAGGCCAATGCCCGTCAAGAAAAAAGGCCAAAAGGCTGCATCTTATGTGAAAAAAATTATCAAAGTCCAAGTGCCTGCATAAAAAATCATCGCAAGTGCAAAGGAAATTAGAAAAAAAAAAAGGGGCAAAGTTCCCATGCAGAAATGATTAGTCAAGGGACTTTCGAGATTATTTGTGTTTCAAAAGCCAAATGATTTCGAAAGATCGAGTAACTTGGTCATGATGCCATGATGATCACCGACTCTTAAAAACCCTCTTGAAAATTTTAAGCCTTTCGAGCCTCGCCCAAGCCAACATTACCACCCTCTTCCGAAATCTCTTCTGATTGGGACGGTTTGAGTGAAAATGAGAATGACACAAAGAAGCTACCGCTTGAAGGAGTGGAGGTAATTCTATCTTGTCTTATCTTCCAAGTTCTTGATTTATAAACCCGATGAAGATAGTAACAAATGTTTCTTTCTTGGCCTCAAAGCAATAATTCATTTGTATAAGCCTTACCCGAGCCTATATTGCGATCCTTTCAAAAGACCCTTTTGATTGAACAGATTGTGCTCATCGCGAATGTTTCTAAAGGCCTTTAACATGGGTATGTGAGATACCCTTAGCAATTAGTTACTTCCCACGCGAATAGATGGGATCAAGCAGTCATTTTATCAAGAGTGTATGAGAAACTCTTTCTAATTAAGAAGCTCTAGTTTGGCATGCTTAATGAGCCTTTTTCACGAGTCGTAGCTGATAAGAACTTAACTTCCGAAGAATTTGATGATTAATGATGTATCCCCGAACAAGATGACAGTTTTACGCTACACGATGCTGATTGACATCGAATATTCTTCTAAAGTAGTCGGACTTAGCTTGATTAGCTTATTCAATTAATGTTGCAATGTTGCCAATACATCTCTTGATGACGTCTCTAATGACATTTGCTCAAGTTGAGTTTGACATGATTCCTCAGTGAAGCCATGCAGTTTTCAAGGGGTTAGCGAATACTTCCCTAAAAACCAAAGGTTCATGGTTATCCTTAAACTATGCCATTTCCAAAAGTTCATGGTCAACCTTAAACATGTCATTTACACGGTTCATGGGTCTATCCTTAAACCATAAGGTTCGTGGGTCTATCCTTAAACCACACGATTCGTGGGTCTATCTTTAAACACAAGGTTTGTGGATCTATCCTTAAACCACAAGATTGGTGGGTTTATCCTTAAATCACACGGTTTGTGGGTCTATCCTTAAACCACAAGGTTGGTAGGTCTATTCTTAAACCACAAGGTTGGTGGGTCTATCCTTAAACCACACGGTTCGTGGGTATATATCCCTAAACTACAAGGTTCGTGGGTCTATCCTTAAATCACACGGTTCGTGGGTATATTCTTAAACTACAAGGTTCGTGGGTCTTTCCTTAAACCACAAGGTTGGTAGGTCTATCCTTAAACCACAACATTCGTGGGTCTATCATCAAACCACAACATTCATGGGTCTATCATCAAACCACACGGTTCATGGGTCTATTCTTAAACCACACGGTTTGTGGATCTATCCTTAAACCACGCTTTTAAAATGTTTATGAGTCTATCTTTAAACTGCGATTTTCAAAAGGTTCATGGTCAACCTTAAATCATGTCATCTACGAAGGTTAATTGGTTTTCCTCAAATCATGCATTTTCCATCTGGTCGAAAGCCATTATTACACGGTGAGACTTCATCTCTCTTTTTTCTTATGATCCGATGGGCTTCTATAGCCTGGAGTCCCTCTCATTCTTCTTATAACCAGGTGGCCTTCTGTAGCTCGGAGTCCTCCTCTTCTTCTTATGACCCGGTGAGCTTTTGTAGCTAGGAGTTCTCCCTTTCTTCTTATGACCCGATGGGCTTCTGTAGCCCAGAATCCCTCTCATTCTTCTTATGACCCGATGGGCTTCTGTAGCTTGGAGTTCCTCTCCTTCTTCTTATGAGTTAGTGGGCTTTTGTAGCTCGGAGTTCCTATCATTCTTCTTATGACTCGGTGGGCTTTTGTAGCCCGGAGTCCCTCCCTTTCTTCTTATGACCCAGTGGACTTCAATAACCCAGAGTCATTCCCCTTCTTCTTATGACCCGGTGGGCTTTTGTAGCCCGGAATCCTTTTCCTTCTTCTTATGACCCAGTGGGCTTCTGTAGCTAAGAGTCCTTCTCATTCTTCTTATGACTCGGTAGGCTTCTATAGCCTGGAGTCCCCCTCCCCTTCTTCTTATGACACGACGTGCTTCCATAGCTTTGAGTTCTCTCCATCGACCTGATGTATGCTTATGCACCTAGGGTCTTTTTACTGTTGGAATAATTTAGGTGTCTTTTGTCTTTGATTGCAACCTCTTCAAGATTACATTCCAAGAGGGGCAGTTGTTGACACCTAATTTATATTTTTAAGCATATATATAATAAAAAAGAAAAGAAAAGAATGATAAAAAAATTGATTGAAAATATATATATCGGGTTGGGCCAGATCCAGCCTTGGCCCGGCCCACCCCCTTTCTTTTCTTTTCCACCCATCGCGCGGCCCAGCCCAGCTTTCTTTTTCATTTTTTTTCTCCCTCGCGCGGCCTAGCTTCCTCTCCCCTTCAGCCTGGCCCGCACCCAGGCTTTCTCCCTCCTCCAGCCATCTTTTGCGTGGGGAATGAGTGAAGCAGAAAGTAGTGGCCAGAGCAGAAAGAAGCGGCTGCATGGGACAATGGGATCTCACCAGGCAGGTGAGCGACGCGATCCTCAAGTCAAAGCTAGCTGGCAGAGGTAGCTAGTTGGTTAGTTGAGGCCACACGCGTGAGCTAAAGGGTCGAAAAGGCAAAAGCAGAGACAGGAAAAAGAAAGAGAGGAGAGAGTGCGACGGAGGGAGAGGGACGAGAGAGTGGGACAGTCATTAGAGATCAGTCAAGGAGTAAGGAGCCCCCAGGACGCCTTGCCACCGCCGAAGAGCTGCCCATTTGTTGCCGACGACCATTATCTTCCTCGGAAACCAGGTTGGCCTTTTATCGAACACTTGGCGTGCAGCTTTGGAAGTCGAGCTGGCCGGAGCTTGTTTCGCCCATTTTGAGCGAGCTTCGACCTCCCTAGGTCCTCGACCATGTCTCTATTTGTTGTTGGTTGATTCTTTGAGAGTCCAAGGTTCGCCTTGAGTCTCGGTCGGACCTGAGGCTTCTTGGTTCGTGCGCGTATGCCACCTGCTCGACGAAATGCTCGAGTGAGCTCTGCCTCTCCGGCTCCTCCGTGTAGAGCCCAGCTAGGATTTTGGCCACGGAGGGCCACCGTCGTTTGCCCCGAAGTCGGTCTGTGTCCCGCCGGATTGAGGCGGCGCCATTGTGGCCCTAGCTGGGGACTGCCTGTACCCTTTGCCTCTGCCTTCTTCTCTATTGCCCCCAAGCAGCTACTAAACAGGCGGTTGCGGGCTAGCGGAGTCTTCGATTGACGCCTCACTGCTTTTGATGGAGCCTCGACCGGCACGGCCACATTCCTCAGAGGACTCCTGCGGGCAGTATGCCGTCGCAGCCTCCCAGGTCGCGACCAAGCGGTCGCTGCCAGGGGCCGCAGGCCGAGTTGGGCAAGATCCGTGATCTGGCCCACTCGGCCTCTTCCACCCCGTAGGCCAATAGCCCAAAGTTAATTTGGGCCGTGGGCCTATCGAGAGGGGGGGTAGCCTCATTTATGAAAGGGGGGTTAGGCCCGTCAGCAGGCCTAACCCCAATTTGAGAAATGGCCCGTCAGCAGGCCCTCTCTTTTTGGAGCGGGCCAACTGGCCCTTCCTAGCCGGACCGAACTCGAGTCCGATCTCCGACCGGACTCGACTTCTGCAGATCGGGCCGAATCGGGTCCGGTCAGACGGGACCCGACCTGATCCACCCGAACAAATGTATAATAATAATAATAAATTAAAATTAAAATAAAAAATTATTAATTAATTTTTTTTTTCGAAAACCCAAAAATGTAGGGTTTGGTTAGAAATTGCCGTGTATTGTCTTTTTAGCGTAATTAGGCATTTATTTGCTCGTATATTGATTTTATCATATGTTTAATTTGCATATCTAATTATGTTTAATTGCACGTATTTAATTTTACTACAATTAGGATATTGGTAGCTATGATTGTTACTTTAATGATTGTGCACCTGCATCATTACCTCACATGTTAGTGGATATGTATAAAATCAACCCAAATTGCTTGACAAAAATCTTTTTTTTTTCTAAAATGAACAAAATTAGGTACCGAAATGGCACTAATTGGTCAATTAGTGTAATCAAGTCCCCGACCCTAGATTCTCTGGTTGCGTAGGAAGTGTGGCATACTCTTGTGCCTCACTTGGTTTCTAACCAACCCCAATAGGCTAGTGGCGACTCCTTTTTGTGAAATTTTTTAAGAATATCCCAATGTCATGCGAGGTATGAGCTTGGGAAAGCCCGTGCCTAATCATGGGCCATAGTCCGTCCTTTAGACAATACCCCTAAATCTGTTCCCTCTCCCCCGAGGGGTAGGTCGCAACAAGTAATGAACCCCATAATAATTTCAATTATTTGTTATTTGATTTTTTGTAGTTTAGAATAAAAATTATCACCAAATTATTTCTTTTTAACAAATATATTGCTCTAACTATTGTTTTCAATTAAGTTTGCATCAGAGAAGAGATTATTTTGTTTTGCTACGCTTGTCGGATATTGCACAGGATATTGTCATTTTCTTAGCACTAGCAACGTTGCGTTCAGACAAGGCGGCATGGAATTATTTGCTTAGCTGCACATCGCACGACCATACATTCATGGACTGTTCCTCAGGAAAGCATATAGACATGCGGCAGATGCAGAACATTCACGAGATTAAAAAAAGAAAATAATTTTTAAAAACAATACTTTCGACTTCAAAACGTGCCAATCGAACGCCTGCTATTCCCGCCTATAAAGCTCGGCTCACCCAACGGCTTCGTTGTCGTCTCGGTGACTCTCGAACTGTCCATTCTCCATTCTCTGTTCTTGCATCGACCTCGAGCTAGACGATGGTGGCAATGGCGTCGTCAGACGGTGAGGAGGATCAAGTTGGGGTCCTAGGGTCTCAAGGTCTCGGCGCAGGGGCTGGGCTGCATGGGCATGTCTACTTCGCCGGCCCTCCCATGCCCAACCCCGACACGATCGAGCTTGTCCACCACACCGTTGCATCTGGCGTTGCCTTCCTCGACACCTCCGACATCTATGGCCTTAACGCCAACGAAGTCCTCCTTGGAAAGGTCGGTATTTTATTTTGTAGATATAATTGAAGATCTTGATCATGACGCCAAACCTAATTGCGGACTAATTGATTTGGCCAATTTGTGATTGTTTAGTGAATATGAAATTTATAATTCTTTATATATTATTTCATTTTTTCTCTTTCATTCTTACACTATAAATAGATCAATGTACTAATATACAGATCAATCAATATACAACGAAATTTTCTTCATTTTCCCTATTATTTTCTATCATGTTATCAGCGTCGTTCTTCCTAGCCTAGCTTCCCATATCTTAGAGTTGCCTTTTTTCTTTTTTGGTTGTTATTGCAAGTCCTCATCCTGCAATACAAATTAGCAAATCGATTAGGAATTCGATTTTTTTTTTTCCGATACAAGGCAAAAAATAAGAAAACTGAGAGCTCCATGATAGAGGAGACACCTACCTCACCTCAAAATCAAGCCCCATCGCCGTCGGATTCGATTATGATTTGGGACAAGATATTTTAATCATTTCAAGATAATCTTTAACTGATCATGCTTTTCCAGATACACAGCGATTGCGCACTTCCAAATGCTTATTATGTCAAGTAACATGACAATCTGATGGCATGCAACGCAACCAATTTTGCACTCGTTGATGTAGAATTTGGCGTTAAAAGGAAAATGATGGTTGCTCGTATGCTCTCTGCTTAGACATTGCTTTATGTTATGAAGTACCTACCAAGGCTGCGGCCAGAGAACTTGGCTCACAACGCAGAGTTATTCGACCAAGTGAATGAAATTGCACAAAGAAAGGGATGCACCCCATTGCAGTTGGCCCTCGCCTGGGTACACCACTAGAGCGATGACGTTTGCCCGATTCCCGGCACGATCAAGATCGAGAATTTCAACCAGAACATTGGAGCTCTGTCAGTGAAGCTTTCGCCGGAAGAGATGGCCAAGCTCAAATTGATTGCTTATGCCGACAATGTCAGGCGTGAGAATTGAAACCACATTTGATACTAAATTATCCCTAGGTAGGAATTCAAAACTCCCCCTCCCGCTTTTCATGTGGGAAGATTGGCCCCACCTCTGGCTTATGGAAAGAGTAATCACTAAGACATCAAAAAGTTCAATTGACGTGAGCAGGTACGTCATCCCTATATGGTAAGGGTGGTCACTGGGGGTGCAATTGACGTAAGCACGTGCGTCTTCACAGCCACTACCGCTCCCCTCCTACACTTCGTAGCTACTGCCACTCCCCTCCTATAAATCTCGGCTCGCCCGACGCCTTCGCCATCGTCTCGGTGCAGTGCGGGGAACGAGCGAGCTCGAGCTAGACGACGGCAATGGCGGCGTCGACGACCACAATGAGGAGGATCAAGCTGGGGTCGCAGGGCCTGGAGGTGTCGGCGCAGGGGCTGGGCTGCATGGGTATGTCCGCCATCTACGGCCCTCCCAAGTCCGAGCCCGACATGATCGCCCTCATCCACCACGCCGTCGGCTCCGGCGTCACCTTCCTCGACACCTCCGACATCTACGGTCCTCACACCAACGAAATCCTCCTCGGAAAGGTCGGTTCTCTCAGTCTCTCTTTTGCCTCTGCATGAATTATATGTGCTCTGATCCTGCGTGTTCGTTTTCTAATTTCGGGGTTGACGTTGAGCAGGCACTGAAGGGAGGGGTGAGGCAGAAGGTGGAACTGGCGACCAAGTTCGGAGTCAGATTCGCGGACGGGAAGAGGGAGATTCAGGGCGATCCGGCGTACGTGAGGGCTGCTTGCGAGGCCAGCTTGAAGCGGCTCAACATCGATTGCATCGACCTCTACTACCAGCACCGTATCGACACTCGCGTCCCCATCGAAGTCACTGTATGGATCCCTTATCAAACTTTCACATCGCTTGAGACTTTCTCCGAGCCATATGATTAGTTGCTAAATTAGATTGGTGTTGATGATGCATCGTCATGTTGTTACAAGTTTGTTGAATTTTGTTAAATGACACTTGAGTTCAGCTGATAGCAGAGTTCAAGATGCGGCACGGTGTTGCTCAAGGGGTTGTGGAATTTAGTAGTTTAGTGGCTTGAGTTTTCGTTTTGTGGGCATGTTTTACAAGTTAAGGGTCAACAAGCATGAAAATTATTCGAAATTTTCCTTTGAGATGAAAGTGCTCCGGGGTTCATCCTGAATTTATATACGGGAATCACATATAAAGTTGTTCCTGGACTTTATGCGGAGACATTTGATTCTTGACATATTGTGAAATATGACAAGTACTTGGAATACTTCTTTTATTTGCTCTCTTCTGTGAGAGATTCAAGAAATCTACGTCCGTTAACTCAATACCTTGTGGCTTTTTTGTCGCATTGAGATGCATGATAATTGAGGGATCTAGACACATAAAAAGCTAATGGACGTAAATAATTTTCTGGATCTTAACATGTAAGATCTTTATGTTGTTGTTTTGTCATGTGAATATGCACAGATCGGAGAGCTAAAGAAGCTCGTTGAAGAGGGTAAGATAAAGTACATCGGTTTATCTGAGGCCTCTGCATCAACAATCAGAAGAGCACATGCTGTTCATCCCATCACAGCGGTGCAATTGGAGTGGTCGCTTTGGTCAAGAGATGTGGAGGCAGAGATCGTTCCAACGTGCAGGTAGGATATCACTCTGTTAATTGTTTATGCAGCAACAACAGCTTCCTGCTGACTCTGCTTTTCCTTTAAAATGTTGACTAGGGAGCTTGGCATTGGAATTGTTGCCCACAGTCCTTTAGGACGAGGATTCTTTTCTGTTGGCTCCAAGTTGGTGGAGAATCTCTCTAAGGATGACGCCAGACAGGTCTGTTCCTGCTTGTCAACATAATTAGATGCTTATAGTGACTGTCATTCTTATTGAAGTGCTGGAAACATGTTCTTGTGGTATAAAGAAAAAGTATCTGGATGGGATGAATAAAACTTGGTGACACGAATGCTTCGTGTTCTTATATGTCTTTAATCCAGCACTTGCCAGACATCCCACCTCTCTTGACTCTAGATAAATGTAAAATCACAAGTAATGGCTTTAATGAGCCTGAAAGGGGCAGTTTCCCGGATTCTCATGCTTTTGGGAATGAATAAATATAGGTTTATTTGTAAGTTGCTCAGTTTCCCAGCTTTCCACCATTTGCTAATCACTATCCTTTCCCCACTTTCCACCCACCCTTTTTCTCTCGTCTTTCTTCACAAGATTAGCGATATTTGCTCAAAATAACCGACACCAGTATCGGGCCTTGGCCCTCCGTCCTTTTTTATTTTCATCTTTCTTCACAAGATAAATTATATCTTGACACAACCATTTCTTGAGTGAGGACTCCCTAACACCCTTTTTATGGGAGTTTTGGGATCAAGTTCCCATCTGACATAAAGCCAATTGTGTATTACTCCCCGCCATTAGTGTTTGACTAGCGATAGTGCTGGGCAAGTGCAGTAGCTATTTTTCTTTGTGGCTAAAAGAGTTTTGCGTCTGATAACATTCTTCTTATGTGTGACTAATGTTATCATCACACGTACAAAACTTAGATCGTCAAGTTTGTTTCTGTTTTCACATCCTACATCAAACCCATCAGCCTTGTGTTGCTAGATCACTTCGCTTGACGTTTCTAATGCTTATGATTTGGGGCAAGATATTTTAATCATTTCACAATAATCTATAACTGATCATTCTTTTCCAGATACACAACGATTGTGCACTTCTAAATGCTTATTATGTCAACTAACAAGGCAATCTATTGGCATGCCATGCGATCGCTTTTGCACCTGTTGCTGTAGAATTTGGCCTTAAGAGGAAAATGATAGTTGCTCATATGCTTTCTGCTGAGACATTGCTCTATGTTATGCAGTACCTACCAAGGTTCCGGCCAGAGAACTTGGCTCACAACACGAAGTTATTTGACCGAGTGAATGAAATTGCACAAAGAAAGGGATGCACCCCATCGCAGTTAGCCCTCGCCTGGGTACACCACCAGGGTGACGATGTTTGCCCGATTCCTGGCACGACCAAGATCGAGAATTTCAACCAGAACATTGGCGTTCTGTCTGTGAAGCTTACACCGGAAGAGATGGCCGAGCTTGAATCGATTGCTTCTGCGGACAATGTCAAGGGTGGCAGGTACGATGGAAGCATGTCTACATGGGAAAACTCCGACACTCCACCCCTTTCTTCGTGGAAACCTGCCTAGAAGCGTATCTGCTTCTGTTGCTGCATCTTTGATGTGCAGAGGTTAAGCATTTGCCGCTGAAGTAATTTGAGTTTATGTTGTGTGGCTGTTATAAGTATGTGTAATAAGAGTGACTGTGTTCGTTTTGTACATGTGACATTCACTATGAGAAGATTAATGATGTGTACTAAGCTCACTGGGGAAAGATCATTGAGAAACATGCGAGCGTGTTGAATACGAACCAAGCCCGCCTTGCCGACTTTATCAGGGTGATTTTCAGAATGTGAAAAATCGGGATTTTGAAGAATTTAAACTCAATTCGTACATATTAGAGCGACGCTTTATTCTCCTCCAGCCATGAGTTCAATACTAACACCGTGCGCAACATGCTCTCAAGACTGGATGCTGAAAATAGATACAAAGCTTCGTTTTGTTTTTGGTTTAGAATCGAAGTTAAGGAACAGTAAAATGTTTGTTGGAGAAATCTTTCCAGAGTATTTTGAAGCTGACAAAACGTTTCTATCAGTCTAAGTCTGGATATTCGGAGACCGAAGATTAAAGTCTCAAGACTTTATGATCTCAAGACTCAAGACTCAAGACTCAAGACTATTCTCACTGACAGTCTTTCTAATCCAGTAGTAAAGGAAATCCAGAGCCGAAGCTTATGGTTGAGGATTCGATCCTATCCTCTGGAAAAGATCCCTTGGTTGGATAAACATCTCGGATTCTTTGTTTGTTCTTATCTAGATCGATTGAAGATCCGATGGTCGTCGAAGTATTCTTGGAATGCTCTATTCTTGGAAACCAAGATCCTGATTGTATGGGCGAACAAGATTGATGGGCTATCGCCAAGTTCCCTAAATAGCTCGAATGATCTTCGTGATTGATTCCGTCCAACGGGTAGATTGGAGGACTTCCTTTGGTAAGTGCCAACGGCTATGATGGCATAAAGGAGTATAAAAGGAAGACATTCAAGTTGTTTTAAAGAGCGTGATCGATAGAAAAATTCCAGAGTCTGAAGATCCTTGATTATTAGTCGATACTATTTGAGCGAAATTGTATACACAGAGAGTGTTCATTCTTAGTGATACCTTGAGAGTGTGGAAGATCGTCTACACCAAGAAGTCAAGGAAGATCATCACCGTAACATCTCTTTGTTCATAGTGGAATCCAGCCAATTGGTGTCGGTGCGAAGAGTGGACGTAGGCTTGAAACAAGCCGAACCACTATAAACCGCGTGTCAAATTCTCTCTTTCCCTTACTCGAGTCTTACGATTGATTTTTTAATTGCTGCAAATCGTTTATCTATCTAAGTAGTGTGTAATTATCAAAAGAAAAATCTATTATACCTATTCACCCCCTCTAGGTAATCGTACTAGCTATATCAATTGGTATCGAGCTGTGTTCTTACTTTATTTGAAGTGTTTTACTTCAGAGTAAAAGATCCATGGCTAGTATGCTAGCATTAGGGCTGGTGGAAGGTCAAAGCAATACCAGACCACCCTACTTCGATGGAAAGGATTACAACATCTGGAAGAACAAGATGAAAGCTTTCATACGATCAAAGGATCCTCTGGAATGGGACGTTGTGGAAAGAGGAATCACTCCCACTATTGCATCAGTATCTGAAAGAGGGAAAGAAACTGTTGAGACTAGCGGAATGTCTCAAAATGAGATAAACAAGAGACAAGCACTCGATGCAAAAGCAATTTATTTTTTATATTGTGCTTTGTCACCAACTGAATATAACAGAATATCTTCTTGTGTCACAGCAAAAAAAGTCTGGGATAGACTACATATCACCTATGAAGGGACAGACCGAGTGAAGGAGACCAGAATTAATATTCTCCTTGGTCAATACGAAGCCTTCAAAATGAAACCAGGAGAATCTATAACTGACATGTTTAGCCGTTTTACAGATATTATCAATGGACTTGAGAATCAATGACAGAAAATTACTGATCCTATGAAGGTGAACAAGTTGCTTTGCGAGGACTCTCTAAGGATTGGAATCATATAAAGACTTCAATACGAGAGACGCAAAGAATTATGCCATTATCGTAGATGAGCTGATTGGAACTCTTCAATCTTACGAAGTGGAGCGAATCAATGAAGACGAAGATCCAAGAGGTAAGAAATCCATTGCATTAAGATCTAATGATGATTCGATGATACTGATTCGAAGAAGAAGATCTGGATGATGAGGAGCTTGCTCTTATGATAAGAAGATTGAAAAGCTGAATAGAAAAGGAAGAAGGTTCAACTCAAGAAAACAAAGTTTTCAGAAACAGCAAATCAAGTTTGTTGATGAAGAACCAAACAAAGATGTAGTCTGCTTCGAATGTAAGAAAAAGGGACACATCAGACCCAACTGTCCTCTTCTGAAGAAGAAGAGAGGAAAAACCGAAAAGTCTCGAAAAGCTCTCAAAGCCGAAACTTGGAGCGATACGAGTGTGAAGAAAGTGATGAGGAATATGCCAATCTGTGTCTAATGGCACAATCAGACTCAGACTCTGGATCAGACAGTGAATTTGAGGTAAGTGATTTTAAAATTCCTGTCAAAGTCTCTAAATATATTAATGAATTATGTTTCAGTCTTAAGACTTCTCTCAAAAGGATTTCCGAACTGAAAAATGAAAACTCAGCTCTAAAACAAAAGGAAAATATTTTAGAAGAAAGAGTGAAAAGTCTCGACTTGAATGTTTCTACTCTTAAAGAAAATGAAGACAAACTTTCAAAAGAAAATGCTTTCTTGAAAACGACTTATCAAATATTTCAAAGAAATTTTCAATAGGGTCTGAAAAACTCGAGAAAGTTCTTTCAGTTCAAAGACCTTACTTCAATAAGTCTGGTCTAGGTATGACAGCAGAAACAATCCCTTTGATTGATTTTCCGAAAGTAAAGAAAGAATTAAGAAAAGACCATCGAGAGAAGCGTACAAAAATCATTTCAAAAAGGTTTTTGTAAAGTCTGTAGGTCGAAATGCTCTAAAGTGTTCAAAGTGTAACAGTCAAGATCACTTTGAAAAAGAGTGTCCTATGGTCTGGAAGCCTGTTAAAAGGGTATGGCCTAATAATGCTTATCCTACTAACACCAAAGGACCCAAGAAAATTTGGGTACCAAAGAAAGCTTGAGACTCTCCTTTGATTACAAGTCTCTGTCAAAAAGAAGGTAAAGTGGTATCTTGACAGCGGTTGCTCAAGACACATGATAGGAGACTCAAATTGCTTTATAAAGTTTGTTCAAGTAAATGGTGGAAAAGTTTCATTTGGTGGAAACTTGACAAAGGAAGCATTGTGGGATTTGGAACTGTGAAAATTGGAAATCTCACAATAAGCAATGTTTCTCTAGTGGAAGGACTCAACTATAATCTTCTCAAAGCATTAGCCAAGCGTGTGATCTTTTGGGTTCAAGATCTCTTTTCAAGAAGGCATATGTTCGGAATAAGTAAAGACTCAACTCAGTCTTTCATGGGTTGAAGGCATGGAAATATCTACCTTCTTGATGTAAGACCAAATGAAACGCAATGTCTCATCTCAATTCAAGATGAAGCGGTCTTATGGCATAGAAAGCTTGGCCATGTCAACATGAAGCAATTAGCCAAAATCTCATCAAAGAAGCTTGTTCAAGGTCTACCAAAATTACCTTATCAAAAGTCTGACTCTTGCACACCATGTATTTTGGGAAAACAGGTAAGAAATTCATTTAAGCCTATAAAACATATCTCTACTAAGCATGTTCTACAATTGCTGCATATGGATCTCTTCGGACCAACAAGAACCCAGAGCATTGGAGGTAAGAAATATTGTCTAGTGATTGTGGATGATTACTCTCGTTTTACCGGGTATATTTTCTTGCAAGTAAGTCGAAACCTTTTCGTACTTTGAAAAGTTTGCTAAAAAGGTTCAAAATGAAAAAGGATGTGCTATTTCAAGTATAAACGGATCATGGTAGTGAATTTGAAAATCAAAACTTTACAAAGTTTTGTGATAAATCTGGTTTTAATCATGTATTTTCCTCTCCATATACTCCAGAACAAAATGGAGTTGTGGAAAGAAAGAATAGATCTCTTCAAGAAATGGCTAGAACACTTTTAATTGAAAGTAAAATTTCTTCTCGTTTTTGGGCTGAAGCTGTTTCAACAGCATGTTACATTATAAATAGAGTCTTTCTAAGACCCATTTTAGAGAAAACCCCCTATGAATTGTTCAAAGATAAGAAGCCTATTGTTTCATATTTTCATGTGTTCGGTTGCAAATGCTTTATTTTAAAAAATTCAAATGATCGAGTTGGTAAGTTTGAAGAAAGATCGGATGAAGGCATCTTCCTTGGATATTCTACTACAAGCAAGGCTTACAGAGTCTTTAACAAGAAAAGCCAATCGGTGGAGGAATCAATGAATGTCAAATTCCAAGACTCAATGCAAGCTGAATCCAGTCAGACTCAATATGAAGAGTCCGAACCTACCTGAACCTTTCAAGGCTTACAACTCAAGAAGCATCTCGGTCTCGGAGGTCCAACATCAAGATGTTCTTGAAGATTCAAATAAAGAAAGAGATCATCAACCGGGACAATCAACCAAGAATCTTGGAAGCACAAATCCAGTCATCCCAAAGATCTCATTATCGGTGAAATCAATAAAGGAATCCGCACCGAGATCAAAAAGACGTGAAGAATCTAGTGCGTGGCTCTAATCTCGAAATTCAACCAAAAAGCATAGAAGAAGCTTTATCTGATGAAAGCTGGATTGAAGCTATGCAAGAAGAACTCAGACAGTTTAACATCAATGATGTCTGGGATTTGACATCTAAACCAAAAGGTAAAGCATTATTGGAACCAAATGGGTATTCGGGAACAAGATGAACGAGGATGGAAAAGTCGTACGGAACAAAGCCGGACTCGTGGCCAAAGGATACACGCAAGAGGAAGGAATAGACTATGATGAGACCTACGCACCAGTAGCAAGGTTAGAAGCTATTCGTCTATTACTTGCGTTTGCTTGCTATAAAAATTTTAGGTTATTCCAAATGGACGTCAAGAGTGCGTTTCTAAATGGATTCATCCATGAGGAAGTTTATGTGGAACAACCACCTGGATTTGAAGACCCAAAGAAGCCAGATTCAGTCTTTAGACTGAAAAAGGCCTTGTATGGTTTAAAGCAAGCACCTCGAGCTTGGTATGATAGGCTAAGTAAGTTCCTAATACAGAACGGTTTTGTCAAAGGTAAAGTAGATACTACCTTATTTATCAAAAAGGAAAACAAAAGCTTTTTACTTGTTCAAATATATGTAGACGATATTATATTTGGATCTCCTAATGAAAGCCTATGCAAGAAATTTTCTAAGTCTATGCGGGATGAGTTTGAAATGAGTATGATGGGAGAATTAACATTCTTTCTTGGACTCCAAGTGAAGCAAATGAAGGAAGGAACTTTTATTCATCAAGAAAAATATGCAAATGATCTTGTCAAAAGATTTGGATTAGAAAAATGCAAAAAGACTGACATACCAATGTCATGTTCTCGAGAAGATAGACAAGGATGAAGAAGGGAAGAAAGTAGATCAAAAGCTATACGGGAGCATGATTGGTTCACTTCTTTATCTTACCGCTTCTAGACCGATATTTTGTTAAGTGTTTGTGTGTCGTGCTAGGTTTCAATCGGATCCTAGAGAATCACATCTCGGTGCCGTGAAACGAATTATCAAATACATTGCCTCATCTTCAAGCATCGGTCTTTGGTATCCAAAGAAAGGAGACTTTAATCTTCTAGGGTACTCAGATGCAGATCTGGCCGGTTGCAGAGTCGATAGAAAGAGCACTTCTAGAACTTGTCAGTTGCTTGGAAATAGAACAGTATCTTGGTTTTCAAGGAAACAAAGTACCGTGGCTCTTTCAACAACAGAAGCAGAGTATGTAGCTCTTAGAAGTTGCTGTTCGCAAATTCTATGGATCAAACAACAGCTACAAGACTTTGGCATTGAAGACTCATGCACAGAAATCAAATGTGACAACACCAGCGCGATCAATCTTACCAAAAATCCAATTCTTCATTCAAGAGCAAAGCATATTGAGATTCGACACCACTTCATTAGAGATCATATTCAAAATGGAGAAATCTCGATTCAATTTATTGATTCAAAAAGTCAACTAGCGGATATTTTCACAAAGCCTTTGGAGAAAAATCAATTCGACACTATCCGTTCAAGACTCAACATTTTGAAGCTTGAAGAAGTTAAAGTCTAAAGACTCAACAATCCTTAGACTCTAATCTCTCAGTCTCGAGATCTTCAGACTCAGACATTCATGGCTATAGACCGTAAGTGGCTATTTTATTCGAACTCGAAAAGGTACGATTTTGTTGTTCGGTTATTATCGTGTGGAAATCAAAAACTTGTCTTTTCAAAAAGATTAATTTTGCGAGTTATTGATTTTGAAAAGAAATGTTCGTACACTTTCCCCGTGTCGATTGAACTTCTTTTTTCAAAAAAAAAAAAAAAAAAAAAGGTGAGTTAAATATATATATATATATATATATACAGTTTTTCTTCAATCGTCAAAACCCTAAAAGTATTCTTCTCCCGAACCCGTATCAATCTCTTGTTCATCGTCGAGAAAGTGGTCATTTTTCCTTGGGAAGCAAGCGAAGGAATCTCTCAAATCGACAAGAAGAATGTCTTCTTCGAGGAAATCATCGAGAATAGCAAGCGGGGACCACAAAGAATGGAGAAGGGACCAATACACTTCGATCTTACTGAGGAGGAAGACTTTTCAAGTCAGCAACAAAGTCCGATTCGTTCTCATCCACGTCATTCATCGCCTCCTATCCCACAATCGTTGCTTTAACAAGAATCAGACGTTCTGTGCATCAGTCAACAGAACTTCAGCAGAAACAGAGAGAGGAAGAGGAGGAAGCCAAGATCAGAGAAGAAGAACAGCAAAGAGAGAAGGAGAAAGAAGGAGAAAAGGAGAGAGAAGGAGAGAAAGAGTGCATGCATCGGACTACTGGAGACAAGGGAGATCAAGAACATGATCATCACTCTTCCCCTTGTGATGTCCTAGAGACAGGGGAGTTGGCGAGCAAGAAAGGTCTTCACCACATGCTGCCAATAGTGAAGGTCCAAGACCATCTCAGCAGACCCGGAAGAAGTTCGGGTTTCTAAATTGCCCGAAGAAGGACACGATACGTCGACCCCAAATCTGCAAGATTACACAGAAGCACCAACGTCTGCATTCACTCCATCTGAAAAAGCTGATGCAAGTACTCAGACGGATATCTCAGCAGATTTTCGTCGTATTGTTGATATACTTATGGAAATGCGGGGACAGATATATGCTCTAGACTGTGAAATTCAATCCATCAAGAATGCTGGCCAAGCGTCTTCGGTTACCCTGGAGGACAAAATGAAAGACCTCGCTCAACAACTTCAAGCCAATGCAAAAGGAGAGGAGGAAGCTAAATTAAGGGAAGACTTGAAGAGGCTAGAAGGCTTAGTACAGTCTATGGGAGATTTCCAAATCGTTCACATTCCCAAGCAGACCTGATCCCTTTCTCACTTTTTTATGATGACAAAAAGGGGGATAATCAATTTGAACAATCAACTTCATCAACTTTCATCATCTTATCTTTTAATCTTTGAATTTGTGGCTATGTTTTTATTTTTGAGTTTGACTTGAGTACACTTGACTGTGGATTTAAATGCTTGACTGGTTGCGTTCATATCAAGTGTTGTTTTATGGTATTACTCATGAAAGACTAACCAAGTTCTTTGTGGATGCAGAAACTGGTTGTTTTATTATTCTCTATGAGTTAGCCATATTGCTTGAGAAATGTTTTAGCGGGTCAAAGTTGTTCAAATCTACAAGGAAGTTTTGTCACCATCAAAAAGGGGGAGATTGTTGGAGAAATCTTTCCAGAGTATTTTGAAGCTGACAAAATGTTTCTATCGATCTAAGTCTGGATATTCGGAGACCGAAGATTAAAGTCTCAAGACTTTATGATCTCAAGACTCAAGACTCAAGACTCAAGACTATTCTCACCGACGTCTTTCTAATCCGGTAGTAAAGGAAATCCGAGCCGAAGCTTATGGTTGAGGATTCGATCCTATCCTCTCGGAAAAGATCCCTTGGTTGGATAAACATCTCGGATTCTTTGTTTGTTCTTATCTAGATCGATTGAAGATCCGATGGTCGTCGAAGTATTCTTGGAATGTTCTATTCTTGGAAACCAAGATCCCGATTGTATGGGCGAACAGGATTGATGGGCTATCGCCAAGTTCCCTAAATAGCTCGAATGATCTTCGTGATTGATTCCGTCCAACGGGTAGATTGGAGGAATTCCTTTGGTAAGTGCCAACGGCTATGATGGCATAAAGGAGTATAAAAGGAAGACATTCAAGTTGTTTTAAAGAGCGTGATCGATAGAAAAATTCAGTCCGAAGATCCTTAATTATTAGTCGATACTATTTGAGCGAAATTGTATACACGAGAGAGTGTTCATTCTTAGTGATACCTTGAGAGTGTGGAAGATCGTCTACACCAAGAAGTCAAGGAAGATCATCACTGTAACATCTCTTTGTTCATAGTGGAATCTAGCCAATTGGCCATCGGTGCGAAGAGAAGAGTGGACGTAGGCTTGAAACAAGCCGAACCACTATAAATCGCGTGTCAAATTCTCTCTTTCCCTTACTCGTCTTACGATTGATTTTTTAATTGCTGCAAATCGTTTATCTATCTAAGTAGTGTGTAATTATCAAAAGAAAAATCTATTATACCTATTCACCCCCTCTAGGTAATCGTACTAGCTATATCAATGTTACCCGATGTTCTGGAGAAAACGAAGTTAGTGATAAAATGCTAGCGCAGTTGATTTGAATGTCGGGGAAATCGAAGGTTACTTGTTCAAGTTTCACCACCTACGGTTCATGAGCCTTTATATAGCTCGATATCTTCGCTTATTCCTCCGCATTATTATAAACTGTCGGATTTATTGCGCAAGTTTCCTAAAATTAAATTGACACTCCTATTGTTTGTTATTTGGAGTCAGAATGGAGCAAATGTTGTTCTGTTTTGGTTTAGGAAAATAACACAAATAATCTCGGAACTTTAGTTCAATGTGTCATGTCATTCCAAACTTTTAATTTATTCAGTGCTATTGTTGAACTTTTTGGTACATGTTTAATTTAAATCCTAGACTAAATAAACCCAATGAGAGTGGGTGTGATTGTTCAAACATCTTTGCTATATAGGATAATGATAGGATAAAAATCCCATCTAATATTTGTTGACGTTTGAAATTAGCATGATTCAAATAAATATTTTTTTAAATGAGTGTTTGATTTGTAGAATTAAAATTAAAAATAAACCATAGAAGTCGTAAAAACTATTCATCCTTTCACAACCGTTCCTTGTGACTTCAAGGACGCCCTCCCCTTCTGCAACATCCCCTTCGCTGCCTTTGACCAACCGGGCGGATTCCGCTCGCTCTACCTTTGACTTCGCCACATTGAAAGGCCCTTGGGTTTGAGTTCTCCTGCGATGAATCCTTCCCCTTTGACGAGTGCGAATACTGCGTTGATTCCCTGTTACCGTGCCCCGACTTGTTCAGTCGCTTCAACAGCTTCCCCGAGACAGCGTGCGGATCCGGTTTATGAGTGGTAGCACCATCGGTACTACTCGCTCCGAGTGACGTGGATGAGGAGCTCTATCACCTTGGCTGCCGCCTCTTTCGGATCATCTTCTTCACAGAGAAGATGTCCAGCTTTGATCGGGATCACAAAGTTCTCTACTAAAATGGAGTTAAGTGACATAAGAAAGAGGCAGGGCTGACGAGCTCCGACGCCACTTTTCCGAGGCAGCCAAAGGTGGTAAGCAGCTTGTCACTGGTAGGAGGAAGGGTGGCCCTTAGAGTTTGCTCAGGTCGTTGTGGCGAGGGCTTCTCTAGGTATCTTCGCGATACTCATGCTCTAATTTTGTGGTGGTCATTTTAGTGAGAGAAATTGGAACAAGAGAGATGATGGTGGCACTGGTCAAAAGTGAGGATAAGCCATCAACGAGCGCAGGAGTGGGGAAAAAGTTGTACCCCTTATCTTTTCATTTTCTAAATTTCACATATTCTATTCGAATTTATATCACTTTCTAGAAGGGATTTTTATCCGGACTATATTTGAATTTCACATTACTCTAGATAGGATCAAACTTATCATATCGAGTTTTATCCAACCCATCAAAGACAATCTTATGAGATAGAATGCAATGATATAATCTATGAATTAGATTAAAAATTTATTAAAAGTTTAAGAATAATATTTCACATTTTGATTGTTAGGATGCACGAATAAGTTATGTTGAAACAATCCCACAATATATTGATAGCTTTGAAATATGGCTTTCTCTTGGCGATGATGTCGATTAATATGGAGAAATTAATGAGAGGGTTTATTTGGCCTAATTAAATGGGAGGCTATATCAATGGGAGGTTTTTCATTGTAACATTCCCTTGTGCTTGGTATTTGTATTTTAGTAAAGGATTTTGTTAGCATAATAGTCTTTGGATTATTACGAGAATAACAGTTTGTTATAAGTCATAAATTTTTAAAGTCGTGAAACCCATAATAATTTCAATTATTTGTTATTTGATTTTTTGTAGTCTAGAATAAAAGTTATCATCAAATTATTTCCTTTTAACAAATATATTGGTCTAACTGTTGTTTCAATTAAGTTTGCATCGGAGAATAGATTATTTTGTTTTGGTGCGCTAGTCGATTATTGCACAATACATTGTCATTTTCTGAGCACTAGCAACGTTGCATTCAGACAAGGCAGCATGGAATTATTTGCCAAGCTGCACATCGCTCGACCATACATTCATGGACTGTTCCTCAGGAAAGCAGATAGACATTCATGAACGTTGCATTCAGACAAGGGTGTTAGGCTTCTTTTTGTCAATCATATGACAAAATCCCCAATTTTAGTTCTAGTCCCAATCCCATCTAAACTTTTTTTGTCTCATAAAAACCCTCAAGTTTAGATCCAATACCAATTTTATCTTAAATGTTGTTTTGTCTCATAAAAGAATCCCAGCTTTAGGTCCGGTTTTACTTTCACTCTTATTTATTTTATCTCATAAAAGATTATCAACTGTTACTTGAATCCTAAATCTGCTCTACATTAACCCTTTGTCAAAATCGCCCTTAGGGATTTTGCGCTTGGTTTTCGATCTTTCGTGCTTGGGAATGTTCCATCTCTCTTGAACAACTCATGTTTGGGAGTTTTCCTTCTCCCGATGTCAATAGGATATTTTGGACGAAAGGTTAATAGGAGCAGATTTGCGACTCAAGTAAAAATTTATGAATTTTTATGAGATTGTAAAAAATTTAGGGTATTATATAGAAGAAAGGTCTAAGGTAGAATTAGTATGCGAGTTAAAATTGAGGATTTTTTATGGGACAAAAGAAGGTAATGGTAGAATTGTGAATGGATCTAAAATTATTGTTCTTTTTGAGACAAAAGGTACAATTAGGAGAAAATCTAAAGTAGGAGGTTTTTCTATAAGGGTGTTAGGGTCCATTTTGTCAATCGTATGACGTCAGCATTTCTTATTTTCTCCTCTCTTTTCGTCAGCACGTGCGTCTTCGGTAGCACATCCGGCTCCTCATAAATATCTGGGCTTGCCCGACACCTTCGTCATCGGCGTCTTCGGTAGCACGCGCAGGGATCGAGCGAGTTCGAGCTAGACGACGGCAATGGCGGCGGCGTCGACGACAACGGTGAGGAGGATCAAACTGGAGTCGCAGGGGCTGGAGGTGTCGGCGCAGGGGCTGGGCTGCATGGGCATGTCCGCCTTGTACGGCCCTCCCAAGCCCGAGCCCAACATGATCGCCCTCATCCACCACGCCGTCGGCTCCGGCGTCACCTTCCTCGACACCTCCGACATCTACGGCCCCCACACCAACGAGATCCTCCTCGGAAAGGTCGGTTCTCTCAGTCTCTGTTTTGCCTCCGCATGAATTATATGTGCTTATAGTGTTACGGAATTTAGCTTCATCGAGAAGGATGCTCGATCCTGCGTCATGGTTTTCTAATTTCGGGGTTGATTTTGAGCAGGCACTGAAGGGAGGTGTGAGGCAGAAGGTGGAATTGGCGACCAAGTTCGGAGCCGTCTTGGGGGACGGGAAGAGGGAGATCCGGGGCGATCCGGCATACGTGAGGGCGGCTTGCGAGGCCAGCTTGAGCGGCTCGAGGTCGATTATATCGACCTCTACTACCAACACCGTGTCGACACTCGAGTCCCCATCGAAGCCACTTTGTATGGATCCTCCTTAAACCTTTACCTCTCTCTCGAGACTTTCTCGGAGCCATATGATCAGTTGCTAAACTAGATTGTTGTTAATTATGCATGGTCATGTTGTTACAAGTTTGTTGGATTTTGTGGCAGTTGCTTGTAAATATTGTAAAATGAGATTTCACATTACTCTAGACACCATATAGGATTAAACTTATCATATTAGAGTTTTATCCGGCCCTTCAAATGCAGTCTTATGAGATAGAATGCAACGATATAATCTATGAACTAAATTAAACATTTATTAAAAGTTTAAGAACAGAATTTCACATTTTGATTGTTAAGATGCATGAGTAAGTTATGTTAAAATAATCACATAATATATTGATAGCTTTAAAAATGGGCTTTCTCTCGGTGATGACGTTGATCCATATGGAGAAATTAATGAGAGGGTTTATTTGGCCTAACTAAATGGGAGGCTATATCAATGGGAGGTTTTTCATTGTAACATTCCCTTGTGCTTGGAATTTGTTTTTTTAGTAAAGGATTTTATTAGCATAATAGTCTTTGGATTATTATGAGAATAAAAATTTATTGTGAGTCACAAATTTTAAAAGTAATGAACCCCATAATAATTTCAATTATTTGTTATTTGATTTTTGTAGTTTAGAATAAAAATTATTACCAAATTATTTCTTTTAACAAATATATTGCTCTAATTGTTGTTTTCAATTAAGTTTGCATCGGAGAAGAGATTATTTTGTTTTGCTATGCTTGTCGGATATTGCACAGGATATTGTCATTTTCTTAGCACTAGCAACGTTGCGTTCAGACAAGGCGGCATGGAATTATTTGCTTAGCTGCACATCGCACGACCATACATTCATGGACTGATCCTCAGGAAAGCATATAGATATGTGGCAGATGCAGAACATTTCACGAGATTAAAAAAAAAGAAAATAATTTTTTTAAAACAATACTTTCGACTTCAAAACGTGCCAATCGAACGCCTGCTACTCCCGCCTATAAAGCTCGGCTCCCCAACGGCTTCGTTGTCGTCTCGAACTGTCCATTCTCCATTCTCTGTTCTTGCATCGACCTCGAGCTAGACGATGGTGGCAATGGCGTCGTCGGACGGTGAGGAGGATCAAGTTGGGGTCGTAGGGTCTCAAGGTCTCGGCGCAGGGGCTGGGCTGCGTGGGGATGTCTACTTCACCGGCCCTCCCGAGCCCAACCCCGACACGATCGAGCTTGTCCACCACACCGTTGAATCTGGCGTCGCCTTCCTTGACACCTCCGATATCTATGGCCTTAACGCCAACGAAGTCCTCCTTGGAAAGGTCGGTATTTTATTTTGTAGATATAACCGAAGATCTTGATCATGACGCCAATCCTAATTGCGGACTAATTGATTTGGCCAATTTGTGATTGTTTAGTGAATATGAAATTTATAATACATTATATATTATTTCATTTTTTCTCATTCATTCTTACACTATAAATAGACCAATGTACTAATATATAGATCAATCAATATACAACGAAATTTTCTTCATTTTCCCTATTATTTTCTTTCATGTTATCAGTGTCGTTCTTCTAGGCCTAGCTTCCCATATCTTAGAGTTGCCTTTCTTTTTTTTTTTTTTTTTTTTTTTTTTTTGGTTGTTGTTGCAAGTCCTCATCCTGCAATACAAATTAGCAAATCGATTAGGAATTCAATTTTTTTTTTTTCCGATACCAAGGCAAAAAAAAGAACACTGAGAGCTCCATGATAGAGGAGACACCTACCTCACCTCAAAATCAATCCCCATCGCCGTCGGATTCGATTATGATTTGGGACAAGCTATTTTAATCATTTCAAGATAATCTTTAACTGATCATGCTTTTCCAGATACACAGCGATTGCGCACTTCCAAATGCTTATTATGTCAAGTAACATGACAATCTGATGGCATGCGGCGCAACCAATTTTGCACTCGTTGATGTAGAATTTGGCGTTAAAAGGAAAATGATAGTTGCTCGTATGCTCTCTGCTTAGACATTGCTTTATGTTATGAAGTACATACCAAGGTTGCGGCCAGAGAACTTGGCTCACAATGCAAAGTTATTCGACCAAGTGAATGAAATTGCATAAAGAAAGGATGCACCCCATTGCAGTTAGCCCTCGCCTGGGTACACCACCAGAGTGATGACGTTTTCCCGATTCCTGGCACGATCAAGATCGAGAATTTCAACCAGAACATTGGAGTTCTGTCAGTGAAGCTTTCACCAGAAGAGATGGCCAAGTTCAAATCGATTGCTTATGCGGACAATGTTAGGCATGAGAAATCACATTTGATACTAAATTATCCATAGGTAGGGATTTAAAACTCCACCTACCGCTTTTCATGTGGGAAGGTTGGCCCCACCTCTGGCTTATGGAAAGAGTAATCACTAAGACATCAAAAAGTTCAATTGACGTGAGCACGTGCGTCTTCACAGCCACTACCGCTCCCCTCCTACACTTCGTAGCTACTGCCACTCCCCTCCTATAAATCTCGGCTCGCCCGACGCCTTCGCCATCGTCTCGGTGCAGTGCGGGGAACGAGCGAGCTCGAGCTAGACGACGGCAATGGCGGCGTCGACGACGACAATGAGGAGGATCAAGCTGGGGTCGCAGGGCCTGGAGGTGTCGGCGCAGGGGCTGGGCTGCATGAGTATGTCCGCCTTCTACGGCCCTCCCAAGTCCGAGCCCGACATGATCGCCCTCATCCACCACGCCGTCGGCTCCGGCGTCACCTTCCTCGACACCTCCGACATCTACGGTCCTCACACCAACGAAATCCTCCTCGGAAAGGTCGGTTCTCTCAGTCTCTCTTTTGCCTCTGCATGAATTATATGTGCTCTGATCCTGCGTGTTCGTTTTCTAATTTCGGGGTTGACGTTGAGCAGGCACTGAAGGGAGGGGTGAGGCAGAAGGTGGAACTGGCGACCAAGTTCGGAGTCAGATTCGCGGACGGGAAGAGGGAGATTCAGGGCGATCCGGCGTACGTGAGGGCTGCTTGCGAGGCCAGCTTGAAGCGGCTCAACATCGATTGCATCGACCTCTACTACCAGCACCGTATCGACACTCGCGTCCCCATCGAAGTCACTGTATGGATCCCTTATCAAACTCTCACCTCGCTTGAGACTTTCCCCGAGCCATATGATTAGTTGCTAAATTAGATTGGTGTTGATGATGCATCGTCATGTTGTTACAAGTTTGTTGAATTTTGTTAAATGACACTTGAGTTCAGCTGATAGCAGAGTTCAAGATGCGGCACGGTGTTGCTCAAGGGGTTGTGAAATTTAGTAGTTTAGTGGCTTGAGTTTTGGTTTTGTGGGCATGTTTTACAAGTTAAGGGTCAACAAGCATGAAAATTATTCGAAATCTTCCTTTGAGATGAAAGTGCTCCGGGGTTCATCCTGAATTTATATACGGGAATCACATATAAAGTTGTTCCTGGACTTTATGCGGAGACATTTGATTCTTGACATATTGTGAAATATGACAAGTACTTGGAATACTTCTTTTATTTGCTCTCTTCTGTGAGAGATTCAAGAAATCTACCTCCGTTAACTCAATACCTTGTGACTTTTTGTCGCATTGAGATGCATGATAATTGAGGGATCTAGACATATAAAAAGCTAATGACATGCATAATTTTCTGGGTCTTAACATGTAAGATCTTGATGTTGTTGTTTTGTCATGTGAATATGCACAGATTGGAGAGCTAAAGAAACTCGTTGAAGAGGGTAAGATAAAGTACATCGGTTTATCGGAGGCCTCTGCATCAACAATCAGAAGAGCACATGCTGTTCATCCCATCACAGCGGTGCAATTGGAGTGGTCGCTTTGGTCAAGAGATGTGGAGGCAGAAATCGTTCCAACGTGCAGGTAGGATATCACTCTGTTAATTGTTTATGCAGCAACAACAGCTTCCTTCTGACTCTGCTTTTCATTTAAAATGTTGACTAGGGAGCTTGGCATTGGAATTGTTGCCTACAGTCCTTTAGGACGAGGATTCTTTCTGTTGGCTCCAAGTTGGTGGAGAATATCTCCAAGCATGACTTAAGACAGGTCTGTTCCTGCTTGTCAACATAATTAGATGCTTACATTGACTGTGATTCTTATTGAAGTGCTGGAAACCTGTTCTTGTGGTATAAAGAAAAAGTATCTGGATGGGATGAATAAAACTTGGTGACACTAATGCTTCGTGTTCTTATATGTCTTTAATCCAGCACTCGCCAGACATCCCACCCTCTTGATTCTAGATAAATGTAAAATCACAAGTAATGGCTTTATGAGCCTGAAAGAGCAGTTTCCCGGATTCTCGTGCTTTTGGGAATGAATACATATAGGTTTATTTGTAAGTTGTTCTGTTTCCCAGCCTTCCCACCATTTGCTAATCACTATCCTTTCCCCACTTTCCACCCACCCTTTTTCTCTCATCTTTCTTCACAAGATTAGCGATATTTCCTCAAAACAACTGACGCCAGTATCGGGCTTTGGCCCTCCGTCCTTTTTCATTCTCATCTTTCTTCACAAGATAAACTATATCTCGACACAACCATTTCTTGAGCGAGGACTCCTAACACCCTTCTTATGAGAGTTTTGGATCAAGTTCCCATCTGACATAAAGCCAATTGTGTATTATTCCCCACCATTAGCGTTTGACTAGCGATAGTGCTGGGCAAGTGAAGTAGCTGTTTTTCTTTGTAGCTAAAAGAGCTCTGCGTCTGATAACATTCTTCTACACATCATCTACATTTCTGATTTTTTATTTTATGTGTGACTAATGGTATCATCACACGCACAAAACTTAGATTGTCGAGTTTGTTTCTGTTTTCACATCCTACATCAAACCCATCAGCCTTGTGTGGTAGTTGCTAGATCACTTCGCCTGACGTTTCTAATGCTTATGATTTGGGACAAGATATTTTAATCACTTCTAAATGCTTATTATGTCAAGTAACAAGACAATCCGATGGCATGCAATGCAACCACTTTTGCACTTGTTGCTGTAGAATTTAGCCTTAAAAGGAAAATGATAATTGCTCATATGCTCTCTGCTGAGAAATTGCTCTATGTTATGCAGTATCTACCAAGGTTCCGGCCAGAGAACTTGGCTCACAACACGAAGTTATTTGACCGAGTGAATGAAATTGCGCAAAGAAAGGGATGCACCACATCGCAGTTAGCCCTTGCCTGGGTACACCACCAGGGTGACGACATTTGCCCGATTCCCGGCACAACCAAGATCGAGAATTTCAACCAGAACATTGGAGCTTTGTCAGTGAAGCTTACACCGGAAGAGATGGCCGAGCTTGAATCGATTGCTTCTGCGGACAATGTCAAGGGTGGCAGGTACGATGGAAACATGTCTACATGGGAAAACTCCGACACTCCACCCCTTTCTTCTTGGAAACCTGCCTAGAAGCGTGTCTGCTTCTGTTGCTGCATCCTTAATGTGCAGAGTTTGAGCATTTGCCGCTGAAGTAATTTGAGTTTATGTTTTTTATAAGTATGTGTAATAAGAGAGTGACTCTTTTCATTTTGTACATGTGACATTCACTATGAGAAGATTATGGATGTGTACTAACCTTACTGGGGAAAGATCACTCGATAAACACAAGAGCGAGTTGAATACGAACTGAGCCCGCCATGCCGACTTTATTGGGGTGACTTTTAGAATCTGAGAAATCGGGATTTTGAAGAATTCAAACTCAGTCGTACATACTAGTGTCACGGGCCGAGAGTTTCTTTGGCCTCGGAACGACCCGCGGGCGCTTAGCGAGCTGTTCCACAAACGATACGGTGAATGATTCTTCGTACGAGATCCTACCATGCCCAGCTTCGCTCGGGCGTCTAGTCCATCGAGTAAGGCAACAGCTTTCTTTAGGCATAATAACTGGTTTTGGCCTACCATGGCTTCGTCAGGAGAGCGGCATCAGCTCCTAATCAATTTGTGCACAGGAAGTCTATCCCGTCTTCAGAGCTCCTAAGTGATATAATCCTTCTATCCTAAAACTTCTAGCACCAACTGTCCCGACGCTATTTCCACGGACCAGTTGTGTTCTACCCTTCTGCCTCACACTCTTCATCAGATAACCCCAAGCGCCACTCACAAGTGTCACGAGTACTGGATGATTCACGGGCCGTGACGCTAGAGTGACGATTTATTCTCCTCCAATCGTGAGTTCAATACTAACATCGTGTGCACCGTACTCCTAAGACTGAATGCTACACATAGATACAAAGCGAAGTTAAGGAACAGTAAAATGTTACCTGATGTTCTCGCGAAAACGAAGTTGGGGATAAAATGCTGGTGCGGTTGATATGAGCGTTGGGGAAATCGAAGGTTTCTTGTTCAAGTTTCACCACCTACGGTTCATGAGCTTTCATGTTGCTCGATACCTTCGCTCATGCCTCTGCATTGTTATAAAACAGTCGGAGATATTGCGCAAGTTTCCTAAAATTAAAAACGACACTTCTATTGTTTTTTATTTGAAGTTAGAGTGGAGCAATGTTGTTTTGTTTTGGTTTAGGAAAATAATGCAAATAGTCATTGAACTTTGATCCAATGTGTTATGTTCTTACTGAATTTTGAATTTATTTAGTATGGTTGTTGAACTTTTTGTACATGTTTAATTTAGATCCTAGACTAGATAAATCCAATGATGCCGTGTTCGGTCGTTCGAACATCTTTGCTATATGGGATAATGATAGGATAAAAATCCCATATAATATTTCTTGATGTCCGGATATAGCATGATTCAAATAAAAAAAATTTTAAATGAGTGCTTGATTTGTATAATTAAAATTAAAAATAAACCATGGAAGTCGTAAATACTATTCATCCTTTCACAATCTTCATCCATATCAAGCACCCCCGTTCCATGTGAACGCTCGCTCCTTCTGCAACACCTCTTTCGCTGCCCTTGATCAACTTGATGGATTACGCTCGCTCTACCTTTGTACTTCGCCACATTGAGAGGCCCTTGGGTTTGAGTTCTCCTCTGGTCTAGCCATCTTTACTTTCAACGCCTTTTTCCTGCAGTGAATCCATCCCCTTCGACGAGTGCGAATACTGCGTTGATTCCCTGTTACCGTGCCCCGACTTGTTCAGTCGCTTCAACAGCTTCTCCCGAGACAGCGTGCGGATCCGGTTTATGAGTGGTAGCAGCATCGGTACTACTCGCTCCGAGTGACGTGGTTGAGGAGCTCTATCACCTTGGCTGCCGCCTCTTTCGGATCATCTTCTTCACAGAGAAGATGCCCAGCTTTGATCGGGATCACAAAGTTCCCTACTAAAATGGAGTCAAGTGACATAAGAAAGAGGCAGGGCTGACGAGCTCCGCGGTACTCATGCTCTAATTTTGTGGTGGTCATTTTAGTGAGACAAATTGGAACAAGAGAGAGATGATGGTGGCACTGGTCAAATGCGAGGATAAGCCATAAAAACCCCCGGGGGGGGGTGGAGGGTGTGGTTTTTCAGTTTTTCAAATTTCACATATTTTATCTGGGTTTATATCACTTTCTAGTTGTGTTTTTATCCGGATTATATCCAAATTTCACATCACTCTAGACAGAAGATAGGATTAAACTTATCGTATTAGAGTTTTATCTGGCCCTTCAAATGCAGTCTTATGAGATAGAATGCAATGATATAATCTATGAACTAAATTAAACATTTATTAAAAGTTTAAGAATGAAATTTAATTTTTTGATTGTTAAGATGCATGAGTGAGTTATGTTAAAATAGTCACACAATATATTGATAGCTTTAAAAATGGACTTTCTCTTGGTGATGATGTTGATCCATATGGAGAAATTAATGAGAGGGTTTATTTGGCCTAACTAAATGGGAGGCTATATCAATGGGAGGTTTTTCATTGTAACATTCCCTTGTGCTTGGAATTTGTTTTTTTAGTAAAGGATTTTATTAGCATAATAGTCTTTGGATTATTATGAGAATAAAAATTTATTGTGAGTCACAAATTTTAAAAGTAATGACTGTGTTTGTTTTGTACATGTGACATTCACTATGAGAAGATTAATGATGTGTACTAAGCTCACTGGGGAAAGATCATTGAGAAACATGCGAGCGAGTTGAATACGAACCAAGCCCGCCGTGCCGACTTTATCAGGGTGATTTTCAGAATGTGAAAAATCGGGATTTTGAAGAATTCAAACTCAATTCGTACATATTAGAGCGACGCTTTATTCTCCTTTAGACATGAGTTCAATACTAACACCGTGCGCAACATGCTCTCAAGACTGGATGCTGAAAATAGATACAAAGCTTCGCTTTGTTTTTGGTTTAGAATCGAAGTTAAGGAACAGTAAAATGTTACCCGATGTTCTGGAGAAAACGAAGTTAGTGATAAAATGCTAGCGCAGTTGATTTGAATGTCGGGGAAATCGAAGGTTACTTGTTCAAGTTTCACCACCTACGGTTCATGAGCCTTTATATAGCTCGATATCTTCGCTTATTCCTCCGCATTATTATAAAACTGTCGGATTTATTGCGCAAGTTTCCTAAAATTAAAATGACACTCCTATTGTTTGTTATTTGGAGTTAGAGTGGAGCAAATGTTGTTCTGTTTTGGTTTAGGAAAATAACACAAATAATCTCGGAACTTTAGTTCAATGTGTCATGTCATTCCAAACTTTTAATTTATTCAGTGCTATTGTTGAACTTTTGGTACATGTTTAATTTAAATCCTAGACTAAATAAACCCAATGAGGGTGGGTGTGATTGTCCAAACATCTTTGCTATATAGGATAATGATAGGATAAAAATCCCATCTAATATTTGTTGACGTTTGAAATTAGCATGATTCAAATAAATATTTTTTAAATGAGTGTTTGATTTGTAGAATTAAAATTAAAAATAAACCATAGAAGTCGTAAAAACTATTCATCCTTTCACAACCGTTCCTTGTGACTTCAAGGACGCCCTCCCCTTCTGCAACATCCCCTTCGCTGCCTTTGACCAACCGGGCGGATTCCGCTCGCTCTACCTTTGACTTCGCCACATTGAAAGGCCCTTGGGTTTGAGTTCTCCGCTGGTCTAGCCATCTTTACTTTCAACGCCTTCTCCTGCGATGAATCCTTCCCCTTTGACGAGTGCGAATACTGCGTTGATTCCCTGTTACCGTGCCCCGACTTGTTCAGTCGCTTCAACAGCTTCCCCCGAGACAGCGTGCGGATCCGGTTTATGAGTGGTAGCAGCATCGGTACCACTCGCTCCGAGTGACGTGGTTGAGGAGCTCTATCACCTTGGCTGCCGCCTCTTTCGGATCATCTTCTTCACAGAGAAGATGTCCAGCTTTGATCGGGATCACAAAGTTCCCTACTAAAATGGAGTTAAGTGACATAAGAAAGAGGCAGGGCTGACGAGCTCCGACGCCACTTTTCCGAGGCAGCCAATGGTGGTAAGCAACTTGTCACTGGTAGGAGGAAGGGTGGCCCTTAGAGTTTGCTCAGGTCGTTGTGGCGAGGGCTTCTCTAGGTATCTTCGCGATACTCATGCTCTAATTTTGTGGTGGTCATTTTAGAGAGAGAAATTGGAACAAGAGAGATGATGGTGGCACTGGTCAAAAGTGAGGATAAGCCATCAACGAGCGCAGGAGTGGGGGAAAAGTTGTACCCCTTATCTTTTCATTTTCTAAATTTCACATATCTTATTTGAATTTATATCACTTTCTAGAAGGGATTTTTATCCGGACTATATCTGAATTTCACATTACTCTAAACAATGGATAGGATCAAACTTATCATATCATAGTTTTATCCAACCCATCAAAGATAGTCTTATGAGATAGAATGCAATGATATAATCTATGAACTAGATTAAACATTTATGAAAAGTTTAAGAACGATAGTTCACGTTTTGATTATTAGGATGCACGAATAAGTTATGTTGAAACAATCCCACAATATATTGATAGCTTTGAAATATGGCTTTCTCTTGGCGATGATGTCGATTAATATGGAGAAATTAATGGGAGGGTTTATTTGGCCTAATTAAATGGGAGGCTATATCAATGGGAGTTTTTTCATTGTAACATTCCCTTATGCTTGGTATTTGTATTTTAGTAAAGGACTTTGTTAGCATAATAGTCTTTGGATTATTATGAGAATAACAGCTTGTTATGAGTTACAAATTTTTAAAGTCGTGAACCCCAAAATAATTTCAATTATTTGTTATTTGATATTTTTTGTAGTCTAAAAATAAAAATTATCATCAAATCATTTCTTTTTAACAAATATATTGCGCTAACTGTTGTTTCAATTAAGTTTGCATCGGAGGATGGATTATTTTGTTTTGGTGCGCTAGTCGATTATTGCACAGGTCATTGACATTTTCTGAGCACTAGCAACGTTGCGTTCAGACAAGGCGGCATGGAATTATTTGTCCAGCTGCACATCGCACGACCATACATTCATGGACTGATCCTCAGGAAAGCATATAGACATGTGGTAGATGCAGAACATTTCACGAGATTAAAAAAAAGGAAAATAATTTTTAAAAAACTATAGTTTCAAATTCAAAATGTGTGCCAATCGAACGCTGCTTCCACATCAAGAATTTGGGACCTCCCAAATATTTTCTTGGTATTAAGATTGCACGATCTGATAAAGGTATTAGTCTTAGTAAGAGGAAGTTCATCCCAGAAATTGTTTCTGAAGCAGGATTATCTAGATACGAATCGGCCATCATACTAATCGAACAAAATACTAAGCTGCCAACTCAAGGACTTAGATTCTTCTTCATCTTTTGAGGATTCATTGTTCAAGGATCCATTGGCATATCGGCAACTTGTTGCAAAATTAATATACCTCACCATCACAGGGCCTGATATATGTTATGCAATGCAAGTACTCTTAATTCATGCATAGTCCAAAACAATCTCATATAAATGCAGCCCTAAAAGTTGTGAAATATTTGAAGTGATGTCTAGGACTTGGAATATTTTTATCTTGTGACTGCAACATGAATATGAGAGCTTTTTGTAATATAAATTATGCCAAGAGATCTATTTTTGTTTATGCATTAAATTGGGAAAGTCATTAATCTCGTGGAAATGGAAGAAGCAGTCAATTATATCATTGTCATCAGCTGAATCAAAGTATCAAGCCATGGGGAAAACTACCTGCAAAGTAGTTTGGATAGGAGGATTACTCTCAGATTTTGGATTACAAGTTAGTGGAGCAACTAAATTGTTTTGTGATAATGATGCTACACTCAAATTAACAACAAATCTAGTTTTTCACGAAAGAACAAGACATAGAAGTTGATTGCCATTTTACTCGAGATAAGATCGAGAAGGAGTTGTTGTAACTAAAGGAATTGGAATTATGGACTAACCTGTAGATAGCTTCGCTAAGCCACTATGTTAGAGACAACATACGTACGTAGTACATATAAGGGTGTTAGGTTTCTTTTTGTCAATCATATGACAAAATCCCCAATTTTAGTTCTATACTTTTTTTGTCTCATAAAAACCCTTAAATTTAGATTCAAGTACCAATTTTATCTTAAATGTTGTTTTGTCTCATAAAAGAATCCTAGCTTTAGGTCTGGTTTTATTTTCACTCTAATTTATTTTATCTCATAAAAGATTACCAACTGTTACTTGAGTCCTATATCTACTTTGCATTAACCCTTCGTCAAAATCGCCCTTAGCGATTTTGCGCTTGGTTTTTGATCTTTCGTGCTTAGAAATGTTCCATCTCTCTTGAACAACTTGTGTTTGGGAGTTTTCCATCTCTCGATGTCAATAGGAAATTTTGGACGAAGGGTTAACGGGAGCAGATTTGCGACTTAAGTAAAAATTTATGAATTTTTATGAGACTGTAAAAATTTTAGGGTATTATAACAAAAAAAAAAAAAAAAAAAGTCTAAGGTAGAATTAGTATGAGTTAAAATTGAGGATTTTTTATGGGACAAAAAAAAGGTAATGGTAGAATTGTGAATGGATCTAAAATTATTGTTCTTTTTTGAGACAAAAGGAAAAATTAGGAGAAAAGCTAAAGTAGGAGATTTTTTTTATAAGAGTGTTAGGGTTCATTTTGTCAATCATATGACATCAGCATTTCTTATTTTCTCCTCCCTTTCGTCAGCACGTGCGTCTTCGGTAGCACATCCGGCTCCTCATAAATATTCGGGCTCGCCCGACACCTTCGTCATCGGCGTCTTCGGTAGCACGTGCAGGGATCGAGCGAGCTCAAGCTAGACGACGGCAATGGTGGCGGCGTCGACGACAACGGTGAGGAGGATCAAACTGGGGTCGCAGGGGCTGGAGGTGTCGGCGCAGGGGCTGGGCTGCATGGGCATGTCCGCCTTCTACGGCCCTCCCAAGCCCGAGCCTAACATGATCGCCCTCATCCACCATGCCGTCGGCTCCGGCGTCACCTTCCTCGACACCTCCAACATATACGGCCCCCACACCAACGAAATCCTCCTCGGAAAGGTCGGTTCTCTCGTCCCGTTTTGCCTCCGCATGAATTATATGTGTAAGAGTTTTTCCTAATGTGGACTAAATTAATTGATATTGTAATTTACTGTTTTTACGGTTACCGTAAAAACAGGGGTTGGTCTAAGGTGAGATAGAAGGTTTCTTAATTAGTCTAATATGAAATTTGGCTAGTGTGGGCCGAGTTGAGCCTGGCCCGTAATAAGAGGGGACCGGCTGGAAACTCTATAAATAGTGCTCAAGTCTCTCCTCTAACCCTAATTCTCACATGTATCCTCACCTAAGGAGCGTTTACCTAACGCTAAACGTGAGGGGGGCCGCCTCATTGAGCCAGTGATACGGAGGGCAATAGAGGAGAAGGACTTGCGCGTGGAACATTGTGTTTCCGCTTCCACTTCAAGAACAATGGGTCCCAGGTGCGTTAATCTTTTACTCTTTGGATGTGTGTTCTTGTTCTAGTTATGGAGATCTTGGGGTTACGCAATTTGCGTCCAACATGTGGTATCAGAGCAACTATAACCCTAAAACTTGAACGCATAAAGGTTTTGCCCTAATTTGTACGGACTAGCCCTAATTAGTACAGATCTTGCCCTAATTTGTGATTTTCGAGATTTTTTGTTCAATAAAAATAAAATTAAATCACAAATTCGGACTGTGCTCGACGAGACGAGCAAGACAGTCGGCGGCGCGTCGCCGGGGGAGTTCGCACGCGCCCCCACGCGCGGCCATGCGCCGCCTAGGCGTCGAACGCGCGCCGCGCATGAGCTCCACGCGCCGCGCACTCAGGCGGCGCGTGAGGGCGCGTGGAGCGTTGGATCGGCGCGTGGATGGCGACGTTGGACTCGTATGGTGATTTCCTATCTCGTGGTATATTTATTTGATATATTTGATGGTTTTATTGATGTGAAAATACATACGGAACCCTAAATACGTGTATTTTTAGTGTATTTTTGCGTATTTTTCTTATATTTTCTATGAAATTGGAAATATAAGTGTTGGGTTACAGGTATGTTATTACATAAACATTATAATGGTGTGATTCATCAATAAAAATCAAACTTTATTATGAACGAAGCTGGCTTAATGAGATACAATCATTATGGAATAGTAATTGAGCTATGTATAGAGCGATGAGAAACCGTAAAGGTTATGAAACTTTTGTTACTCAAGCATACTCCTTGATACGCTGGTAATCTTTGAATGATTGACATCTTTAAAACTCGTGACCAAATTGATTGTACTGATTAACATATCTTTGTATGTGGGTAATGCATGTCGATTAAGTTCTTGCATATTGTACATGAACTTATCTGGTCACTTGTTAATGTATATCAAATTGAATATTTTTATGGTTAAGGAGTATGGCAATATTTATGCATAGCCATAATATCTACTGTTAAATTTTAGATATTTTGTTATATTTTTTGACTCAATATTATAGACCACTGGTTGATGCAATGATAATTTGTTGCTTAAAATTGGCTAATAAATCACCTATTGGTCTTGGAGTCATGTTTTGCCTTATGAAACTCATGAGCAATAAATGATCAGCTGTCAAGCTTGTCAATTTGGTGTACCATGTATTACTATTGATGTTAATTTGTGAGAAATATTTTAGATCAACATTCTTTTTATGTTGTTTTGGTAATATGTAATTGGGGTGCATAAGAGATGTTTTATTCTCTGTTATGAAAATTTTCTTGTGTTACTGTGATCGGTGATCTCATTGGAATCTGTCTTTCAGGTTCGCTATATATATTTATATATATATGTATGATTAATTTTTTATTAATGGATAAAGTAATGTAATTAGCATGATATGTGATTTTGGTGATATGTTGCCCCTATCACTAAAGTTAAAATCACATGTATATGGTGTATGTGAGGAGTAAAGTTTATATCCTGGTATGAGAGAATTTCAATGATTCAATTGAGTAGTGACCGCCAAAGTGGCACGCTTGATTGTGTTTGAGAAATTTCGGTCTCGTATGATGATTGGGATGTCTCCTGGTCTAATGCGTAATCATACTCCCAAATGAGGTGATTGTGTATTAGTTCATGGAGGGATACATGATAGTGTGGTGGAGGAGTGACTGATGCTAATGGTTCATATGCCCAAAGGTGATGAATTCACGAAGATTGGAATATATTCTCATAACCCTTATCATGTAGGGAGTGTACAACTGCATGTCATGTATTCTGCCCAAAGGTGATTATATGATTATGCGTGTAACTCTCTGGATGTGTACTTGTACGTCAAGTTACACATTACTCACATGATGCTAATTATATATATTGCTTGGTTTTAAGTCACCTTTTCTGTAATTAATAATTTCAATATTATTGAGGTTTTTCTTGCTTCAAATTTTAAGTTGTGGACATATGATTTGTTGCTTGAGAAAAGAGCAATTGAATTTGCTTACTATTCATGAAGCGTTCCATTTTGGAACACTTGAAAAGAGGTTTGCCTGCATACTGCACTGCTATAAGATGATGGAAGCCTTAGTTGCTTGAAATTATGTCTTATCTGATATTGAAATTAGGACATATCTGCAAAGATTGTGTTTAAATCCTAATGACATATACATCTCGTATATGATTAAAAGGTTGTCAGGTTTTACACTGGCCATGAGTATTTTGGCAAGTATGACAATGCGAAATAGCTTAAAGGGTCATTTGTCAAATACTTGGTAGATTCTGGGGTGGTAACTTAATTACTATGCCTGAAAATCCGACAAAAGATTCACTTGGAATTATTTTGTATCTTACTCTAATTGTTCGAAGGGGTATTAATTTTATGACCCTAAAGAAGATACAACAATTATGGAATCACATACTCTAAAGTTTCTAAAGATTGACGTAATTGTAAAGGATAGCTGCTCTCAGACTATTAAAGATAATAGTATGAGGGATCTTACTATGTTTTTGTCTTTACCTATACAAATAATTATGGAATCTCCTGTACCATAGACTAAACTTGTTGAGGTTCAAGGTACTATTCTTGATATAGTTTATAATGAAATTTCTTAAACCTCTTAAGTGCAGAATGAAGTGGTGGTAACTTTATTAAGGAGATTTGTTAGGGAAAAACGATCAGTTATTCCATTAGACTATATAGTCTATTTGTGAGAGCATAACTATAATATCCACTACATGGTTGATTTAGCGACATAAATAAATGTCGTTTCTTATCCTCAATCAAGTATGTGATTCGATGCCATAAAGGCGATATACAATCTATGAAACGTGTTTGGAAACTTACCGACTTGTCTAAAAAAATTACAAGTTTATTCGTTGCAAATTGGCGTACAAAACTAAAAGAATTTCAAAGAAATATTGTGGAATTTAAAGCCAAATTGGTAACTAAAGTTTTCACTCTGAAAGAGGGGTGGATTGTTTATAGTGAAGAAATAACTATTTCTTTAAAAAATTCTTTCAGAGTGAATGCAGCATTAATAGTTTATTTATTTATTTATTTATATATGGAGTTACGCCAAATAGATACAAAATCTATATTGTACAATTGGAGAATTTTGCAATAAATGTTTCGAGTAAACTTGTGTGTAGATTGAAAAAGTCTTATTTATAGTCTTAAGCAAGTTTCCAGAAAATATTATTAAAGTTTCATAGTGTTATTATTTTGTTCAATTGGGAACAAAGTAATTCAATATACTTTGCAAGGTCAATGGGAGGAAATTTATTTTTCTCATACTTTATGTACATGATGTTTTGCTTACAAGTTGTGATCTTGAGAAATCTTATATCCTTTGTCGAGGTCTGTAAGGATTGTTTTTGCCATATTATATTAGATTTTCTCAGAGGACATTTGTTGATTGTATATTGGAGGAAATTTATTTTTTCTCATACTTTATGTACATGATGTTTTGCTTACAAGTTGTGATCTTGAGAAATCTTATATCCTTTGTACTGAGGTCTGTAAGGATTGTTTTTGCCATATTATATTAGATTTTCTCGAGAGGACATTTCGATTGTATATTGGAAATATTCAATATACATCATTGCAAGCCGAGAATTGCTCTGTTGTTAAGGGTGATGGACTAAATCTATCACATTGTCCTTATTTAGATATTGAGAAAATCTAATTAAAGGGAGTACCTTGTGTCGTGCACTTAATAGTATAATGTATACTCGAATTTGCACTAGACTAGATGTTGTCTTTGTGACGGAACTTCTAGGCAGATATCGATTAAATCCAGGACATGATCATTGGGTTCTGTCAAGAAGGTTTTAAGGTACTTAAAGAAGACAAGAGATTATATGCTAATTTACAGACATGTTCAATTCTTGCAGTTAGCAGAATATTTAGATGTAAACCTTGCTGGCTGTTAGGATGATATAATATCAATAACGGAATACATATTTATGTTAACAGTAAGTGCAGTAAATAAAGTTTTATGTCATATTCTACTATGTAAGCGAGTGTTAGTAACATTCTTTTAGGCTGTTACTTGGGCTTTTAGGCTCCAAAACCTCATGACGGAATTGATCGTTTTAACTTTATGGATAGACCCATACGGTTGTATTGAGATAACAAATTTGTAGTATTATTTATTTACTACGGGAGGTCTCAATGGGTCTAAATATATGGTGGTCAAATATTTTTTGACCATAAAAAAAGCTTGATTTAGAAAGGTGACTTATAATATAACATATTTTCACAGATGATGTGGTTGCATATCCACTAACTAAAGGCCTACGCCCATGTGTATTTGAGTGACATGTCATTAGCATGGGCCTAGGAGTATCTTCGGATACTGTTATTTAGTGGGAGCTATTTTGGCTTTACTCTGATAAAGTTCACATCTGTGGTTCGTTACACTTAGTAACGGTTTGAAATGTATCAACTTTTGCATTCAATAAAATATTTTGAATGTGTTGTTATTATGTTGAATACATATTGATAAAGTCTCAAGGGATTGTATAAACCTTGAGTGAAGGCTAGGGGCATCCGGGCATCCGGTTATTAGCCTTGTGCATATGTCTTGTGATACATAAAGAAAGGTTAACCATAAGACAAGACATATGTGGGTTCATTGGAACCATAAAGCATTCTCTAGTGGCACAAGTTTTTGTGACACCTAAGGTAAGAGAATGGTGGCTCGACAAATGGGATCTCTTTATGAGAGACGTTATCCATTTGACACACTACCATATTGAATCCATATCAATAAAGTTGAGAGCATTCGTGACCATGGAAGGCTCGTGTGTGTATACATGCAGATTACCGCCATGATTCGGTGTTTAAGACTTTATGGGATAGGATTGACTATTAAGAATTATCTCTAGACCAAATGTGCGCACATACAGTACGATTTCAATTAATATAGTCCAAGTGGGAGAATGTAAGAGTTCTTCCTAATGTGGACTAAATTAATTGATATTGTAATTTACTGTTTTTACGGTTACCGTAAAACAGGGTTGGTCTAAGGTGAGATAGAAGGTTTCTTAATTAGTCTAATATGGGCTGGCTAGTGTGAGCCGAGTTGAGCCTGGCCCGTAATGAGAGGGACTGGCTGGAAACTCTATAAATAGTGCTCAAGTCTCTCCTCTAACCCTAATTCTCACATGTATCCTCACCTAAGGAGCGTTTACCTAACGCTAAACGTGAGGGGGCCGCCTCATTGAGCCAGTGATACGGAGGGCAATAGAGGAGAAGGACTTGCGCGTGGAACATTGTGTTTCCGCTTCCGCTTCAAGAACAATGGGTCCCAGGTGCGTTAATCTTTTACTCTTTGGATGTGTGTTCTTGTTCTAGTTATGGAGATCTTGGGGTTATGCAATTTGCGTCCAACAATATGTGCTTATAGTGTTACGGAATTTAGCTTCACCGAGAAGGATGCTCGATCTGCGTCATGGTTTTCTAATTTTGGGGTTGATTTTGAGCAGGCCGAAGGGAGGTGTGAGGCGGAAGGTGGAATTGGCGACCAAGTTCGAGCCGTCTTGGGGGACGGGAAGAGGGAGATCCGGGCGATCCGGCATACGTGAGGGCGGCTTGCGAGGCCAGCTTGAAGCGGCTTGAGGTCGATTGTATCGACCTCTACTACCAACACCGTGTCGACACTCGAGTCCCCATCGAAGTCTTTGTATGGATCCTCCTTAAACCTTTACCTCTCTCTCGAGACTTTCTCGGAGCCATATGATCGATTGCTAAACTAGATTGTTGTTAATTATGCATGGTCATGTTGTTACAAGTTTGTTGGATTTTGTGGCGTTGCTTGTAAATATTGTAAAATGAGATTTCACATTACTCTAGACACCATATAGGATTAAACTTATCATATTAGAGTTTTATCCGGCCCTTCAAATGCAGTCTTATGAGATAGAATGCAATGATATAATCTATGAACTAAATTAAACATTTATTAAAAGTTTAAGAACGGAATTTCACATTTTGATTGTTAAGATGCATGAGTAAGTTATGTTAAAATAATCACATAATATATTGATAGCTTTAAAAATGGGCTTTCTCTCGGTGATGACGTTGATCCATATGGAGAAATTAATGAGAGGGTTTATTTGGCCTAACTAAATGGGAGGCTATATCAAAGGGAGGTTTTTCATTGTAACATTCCCTTGTGCTTGGAATTTGTATTTTAGTAAAGGATTTTATTAGCATAATAGTCTTTGGATTATTATGAGAATAACAATTTATTGTGAGTCACAAATTTTTAAAGTAATGAACCCCATAATAATTTCAATTATTTGTTATTTGATTTTTTGTAGTTTAGAATAAAAATTATCACCAAATTATTTCTTTTTAACAAATATATTGCTCTAATTGTTGTTTTCAATTAAGTTTGCATCGGAGGATGGATTATTTTGTTTTGGTGCGCTAGTCGATTATTGCACAGGTCATTGTCATTTTCTGAGCACTAGCAACGTTGCGTTCAGACAAGGCGGCATGGAATTATTTGTCCAGCTGCACATCGCACGACCATACATTCATGGACTGTTCCTCAGGAAAGCATATAGACATGCGGCAGATGCAGAACATTTCACGAGATTAGAAAAAGAAATTAATTTTTAAAAAACAATAATTTCGACTTCAAAACGTGCCAATCGAACGCCTGCTACTCCCGCCTATAAAGCTCGGCTCACCCAACGGCTTCGTTGTCGTCTCGGTGCAAGCAGCGAGCGAAAGAGCGAGCGAGCTCTCGAACTGTCCATTCTCCATTCTCTGTTCTTGCATCGACCTCGAGCTAGACGATGGTGGCAATGGCGTCGTCAGACGGTGAGGAGGATCAAGTTGGGGTCCTAGGGTCCCAAGGTCTCGGCGTAGGGGCTGGGCTGCATGGGCATGTCTACTTCGCCGGCCCCCATGCCCAACCCCGACACAATCGAGCTTGTCCACCACACCGTTGAATCTGGTGTTGCCTTCCTTGACACCTGTTGGCGTGATTTTCTCTCCTATCTTAAGAAATGAGATTTGTTAATATTGTATTCCTATAATTCTGGGATCTCTTCATTTTTCTGTTTTTATTCTGGTTGCTTGTTTCTTTAGTTGTGGCAACCTTTTATGTACATATGGTTGAACAATGGAAGATGCTCAATACGAGAGAGAGAGAGAGACCGAAAGGTTTGTCCGAGGACGTAGGCACATTGCCGAACCTCATAACCTTTGTGTCTTTGTGTGAAATTTTGTTTTTCTTCATGGTATCAAAGCGGGTTATGACCCTGATTATTTGAAGAACTCGCCTCATCCTCTTTGTGTCATTTTTTGTTGAGCACCATTACAATTTCAGAATTAGAATCTGGAAAACTTCCCGACAAAGGTGCAAGTTCTGAATCAGCAAAGGCTGTGGTGCATGAGGTAAACAGCCAACGTCTTACATCTATTTTGCTAAATGGAAGGAATTTTCTCCCATGGTCACGAGCAGTGACCATTGCGCTTGGAGGCCGATTGAGGCTTGGACATATTACTAGGCAAACTAAAGCCCTTAATGAAAGTCATCCAAATTTTGAAGAATGGCAAGCAAGCGATCACGGCATTATGACTTGGATCTTCAACTCAATGGAGCCTAAAATCTATGACATTTTTGCTTATTCAGATTCGGCCAAAACATTGTGGGATTTGTTGTTTGAGATGTATGGTCAAGCCAATAATGCATCTCGAATCTTTGAGCTTCAACAAAGTCTTGCTACCTCTAGGCAATGTGCAAATCAATCATTCACGGAACATTTAGGGAACATAAAAAACAGTGGGATGAAGTTCGTCAATACAGACCTACAACCCAAAATGTGCGTGACTATGTGCAAAGGGAAGAGCAAGATAGAATTTTTATCTCTTGGCAAGCCCTAAGGCCGGAGTTTGAAGACACCAAACATGTCATTCTTATGAGGCCGCAATTGCTATCGTTTGCTCCATAATACAAAGTGAAGAAACAAGGAGGAGAGTCATGCATTCTGACTCGATTGTGGCACCATCAATAGGATCATCAGAACACTCTGCAAACATTGTTAGTTCTAATGCCAGGCAAAGTGATGGTGGTACTTGATTCGTCAAAGGGAAAGGAAAGAAGCCCCTTTCGTTTCCATTGCGATCATTGTGATCGCGATGGGCATTCTAAGGAACGATGTTGGATTCTACATCCTCAGCTGCGTCCAAATAAGGACAAAGGTTCGGACGCTAAGACAACAATTCAAGGGAATACCATAGACTTCCAATCCAAGTTGGAGTCTCTAGCGCTGGAGGTTTAGCAACTACTTCAGACACATGGTTTGGGTCCCTCTGGCACTGAATCCGTAAATTTGGCCAAGACTTATGGTAATATTAGTGCACTTTCTATTGAGTCTAGAAATCGATTTATTGTTGATTCTGGTGCCACATATCATATGTGTAATTCCCCACATATTCTATCTAATACTGTTTCTAGCTCTTTGTATCCACCGATCACAGTAGCTAACGGAGTGCAAGTACCAACCCAAGGTGTTGGGCAACTGAATGTGCTTTCGAAGAAAACTGAGGCTTTATTAATTCCAAGATTATCTTCTAATTTAATATTTGTGAGCAATTTTGTGCTAAACAGTGGAATTGTAATGTCATTTTTACTCCACAGAAGGTGTTGTTCCAGGATCGCAATACCAGGAGGATGATTGGTGAAGGACAACTTCGGGATGGGCTGTACACCTTAGATTTGCATGGTGAAGCGTTGGTGGCTAGGAAGGGGAATGTAGATACCTCTCGTCTATGGCATTGGCGCATGGGTCATCCTTCAGATTGGGTGTTGTAGTCCTTAAACATGTCTTTGACTCATGATTCTAGTAGTTGTGATCCATGTCACTTTGCTAAGCAACATAGGTTGCTTTTCCTAAACATTTGCATAAATCAACTAAATTGTTTGCTTTGGTACATTCAAACATTTGGGGATATTCTCCTATTGATTCTAGAGAGGGTTTTCGGTATTTTGTTACCTTTATTGATGATACATCGAGAGCTACCTAGCTTTACCTTCTTAAGTACAAAAGTGAAGTGCTTACTATTTTCTAGGATTTTTGCAATATGGTGAGTAATCAATTTAATAGTTACGTGAAGGTTCTTTGTACCGACAATGGTACCGAATACACTAATCATATATTTCAGGTATTTTACGAAGCAAGAGTATTATTCACGAGACAACATGTGTGGGTACTCCACAACAGAATGGAATAGCTAAAAGAAAAATCGTCACCTACTAGAGGTCACTGGGCCTTGTTATTCTCTGCGGAATTTGTCTAAATCCTATTGGGCAGATGCAGTTATGACTAGCTGTAATTTAATTAATAGACTCCTTAGTCGAGTATTAGGGTATATAACTCCTATGGAAGTGTTGTATGGGCAAAAATTTAATATATCTCACTTGATGATTTTTGGGTGTATCTCGCTATGTTCACTCTCAAACTGGAGGAAAGCTAGATCCTCGTGCCAGGAAATGTGTGTTTGTTGGTTATTCATCTGTCAAGAAAGGCTACAAGTGTTATGAGCCTTACACAAAGCGTATCTATATTTCTCGGGATGTTGTATTTGATGAAACTCATATGTTTTTTCCTAACAAGAGCCACATTCAGGGGGAGCGCACAGATTATTATAAGAAGTTTTCCTATGAATGTGCTCTTGTTCCTATGGATGTTAATGGGACCGGTGAAGCCAAAGTCAACAATGGGGGTGTTGAAGCCAACAATGGGAGCTATGCTTCGGGTCACGAATCTGCAGATCAAGAAAATTCAAAAGTGGATCGAGAGATTGAGGCAATTGTTGTTCCAAAAGCTGAACCTAGAATTGCCATTAACGGGCTGATAGATGAAAGGGCGAGAGGATGTAATCCCGTTACGAAGATCATCTCGTGTCACTAGACCCTCAACTCGACTTCGAGATTTTACTACTTATTATTCAGTTCAACATCCCATTCAAGAATTTGTTGGATATGACAAATTATCTCACAATTTTTGAGTTTCTTATCTACTATTGAAGAACACAGGAACCTCACAACTATGAGGAAGCAAGGGAAAAAGCCATTTGGGTTAATGCAATGAAGGATGAGCTTCAGGCTTTAGATCGAAATCATACTTGGGAACTTGTACAAATTCCAAGAGGGAAGAAGACAGTTGGTTGCCGATGGATCTATAAGATCAAATATAATAGTGATGGATTAGTTGAAAGGTATAAAGCGAGGCTAGTTGCAAAAGGATGCACTCAAACATATGGTATAGGCTACAAAAAGACATTTGCACTGTGGTTAAAATGAACACCGTGCATTTCTTATGTCGGTAGCTATTAATTGTGGATGGTCCTTGTTCCAAATGGATGTAAAGAAACATTCCTTCATGGAGATTTGGAGGAGGAGGTTTATATGGATCTTCCTCTTGGTCACCCCTTGCATAATAAAGATGGAATTGTTTGTAGGTTAAAGAAGGCCATATATTATCTCAAGCAATCACCTAGAGCTTGGTATGGTAAACTAAGTGCTGCACTCATCAAGGTTGGATTCAAAAAAAGAGGGACAACAGACTTGTCAATGTTCACCAAGGTTGACGACAAATGTATAGTTGTTGTACTTGTTTATATTTATGATATTGTGATTAGCAGCAATCAACTTGGAATCGAAGCACTTAAGTGGCATTTGAGCAAGAAATTTGATATCAAAGACCTTGGCAAATTGAGGTATTTTTGGGTATTGAGGTGGCGAGATCTCACAAAGGATTATTTTATCTCAGAGAAAATATGTCATGGATTTGTTGAAAGAGAGCGGGAAGTTGGGAGTTAGACCGACCAACATTCCTATGGAGTATAATAGTAAGTTCATTTAAGATGACACTCCATTACATGATGTTCGCGGTTTCGACTTGTTGGACGGTTTATTTATCAAACTATCACAAGACCGACATAGCATAAAGCTAGTTACATAAGTCAATTTATGCATAAACCAACTCGATGGCATATGGAGCTAATAAATCATTTACTACAATATTTGAAGGCCACACTTGGGAAGGGAATTTTAATGAAAATAATGGTCACCAGAGCTTGTTGGCTACACCGATGCAGATTGGGGCCGGGAACCCTATAGACAAGAATCTACTACAGGTTTTGTACTTTTGTGGGAGGAAACATTGTCACTTGGAAAAGCAAAAAACAAATGGCGGTTGCTCGTTCGAGCGCGAGAGGCGAGAATATCGGGCCATGGCTACTACTACTAGTGAAATTGTGTGGTCGAGACGTCTACTTCAAGAATTGGGTTGCAATTGCATGACCAAGCCTACAAAGTTGTTTTGTAATAATTAGGTTGCAACTCATATAGCTTCAAATCCAGTGTTTCATGAGAGGACCAAACACATAGAGTTGGATTGCCACTTTGTGAGAGAAAAGGTGCAAGACAAGACAATTGAGACTTCGTACATTCGCAGTGAGGGTCAACGGCCGATGTTTTTACCAAAGCGTTACCAAGGGAGTATTTCAAGAAATGACAAGCAAGTTGACCTCCAATGAGGTCTTCGGCCCAACTTGAGGGGAGTGTTGGCGTGATTTTTCTCCTATCTTGAGAAAGGAGATTTGTTAATATTGTATTCCTATAATTCTGGGATCTCTTCCTTTTTCTGTTTTTATTCAGGTTGCTTGTTTCCTTAGTTGTGGCAACCTTTTATGTACATATGGTTGAACAATGGCAAATGCTCAAAAAAAAAAAAAAAAAAAAGAGAACGAAAGCTTTGTCCGAGGACGTAGGCACATTGCCAAACCTCATAACCTTTGTGTCTTTGTGTGAAGTTTTGTTTTTCTTCAACACCTCCAACATCTATGGCCTGAACGCCAACGAAGTCCTCCTTGGAAAGGTCAGTATTTTATTTTGT